>CM059317.1:20118054-20120593 GCA_030340685.1 Protosalanx chinensis | reverse complement strand
AGAGATGAAGAGAGAAGAGAGAGAGGAAGAGAGAGAGAGGAAGAGAGAGGAAGAGAGAGGAAGAGAGAGAGAGAGGAAGAGAGAGAGAGAGGAAGAGAGAGAGAGGAAGAGAGAGGAAGAGAGAGAGAGGAAGAGAGAGAGAGGAAGAGAGAGAGAGAGAGGAAGAGAGAGAGGAAGAAAGAGAGAGAGGAAGAGAGAGAGAGGGAGAGAGGAAGAGAGAGAGAGAGAGGGGAGAGAGAGGAAGACAGAGAGAGAGAGAGAGGGAGAGAGAGAGAGAGAGGAAGAGAGAGGGAGGAAGAGAGAGAGAGAGAGAGGGAGAGAGAGGAAGAGAGAGAGAGAGAGAGGAAGAGAGAGAGAGGGAGAGAGAGAGAGAGAGAGGAGAGAGAGAGAGAGAGAGAGGAAGAGAGAGGGAGGAAGAGAGAGAGAGAGAGGAGAGAGAGAGGAAGAGAGTAGGGAGAAGAGAGAGAGTGAGAGGAGAGAGAGAGAGAGAGAGAGAGAGAGGAAGAGAGAGGGAGAAGAGAGAGAGAGAGGGAGAGAGAGGAAGAGAGAGGGAGGGAAGAGAGGAGAGAGAGAGCAGCCAGATAGAAACCCCCCCATGCTCAGCCATGCAGAACATCTCTCCAACATGCTATGTGAGCGTCTTGTGGGCGTTCTGCAGAGTGTTGGACACTTATCCTTCAGTTAAGGGGTGAAGCTTAAGAGCTGAAGGTTTGGTTCATTCATAGATGAGACAGTAAATCACAGGCTGCTTGTCTGTGTCTGATGATGTGCCTGAGACAAGGTCTCACTCTGACAGATGCTCTGTTACTTCTGAACACACACACACACACACAACACACACACAGACACACACACACACACACAACACACACACACCGCTGTCCAGATATGCACACACAAATCCGTCCTTCTTCGACCCTAAACCCTAACCCTAAACCACAAAACTATTATACACACAAGGATGTGCAGATACACACACGTATAAAAGCACATATTGATCTCTCTCACACACACACACACACACACACACAGGCTAACCTGGGAGCAGGGTTGTCACTGTGATTTTATATCACCTGGGATCAGCTCACTGTGATATTGATGACATGTGCAGTGTTTCCAGGCTGTACCTCAGGTCTGCAGCTGTCAGATCCCATTACACTCAGACCAAGAGGCTGATAGTACACACACACACACACCAAGAGGAGGATACAGTACACACACACACAACCAGGAGCGTGTGTGTGAGAGAGAGAGAGGGAGAGTGTGCATGGGTGTATTCTAGGAAGTACCTCTAATATAACTCTCAATTTCTTGCGTCCGATTGATTCTGACAGGGTTACGACCACACACAGGTTAACGCATGATTGGTTGGAGAACTCCATGACCTCTTAGAGACACCCCCATCTCTCTGTCCACCTCCAAAACCCCATGAGATACCAACAAGAGGAAGAGGCTGATATAGAGGACAGGGGGAGGCTGATATAGAGGACAGGGGGAGGCTGATATAGAGGACAGGGGGAGGCTGATATAGATGGTGATGTAGAGGCCCAGGGCTGAGAGACTGAAACACCAGCCAGTGACAGGGGTGTATTAAACTGAAGGGTTAGGGTTGACCGTGTTAATATGGCTGAGGGGAGCAAGAGAGGGAGAGGAGGGGAGGGGAGGAGGGGAGGGGAGGAGGGGAGGAGGGGAGGAGGGGAAGAGGGGAGGGGAGAGGAGGAGGGGAGGAGGGGAGGAGGGGAGGAGGGGAGGGGAGGAGGGGAGGAGGGGAAGAGGGGAGGAGGGGAAGAGGGGAGGAGGGGAGGGGAGGAGGGAGGAGGGAGGAGGGGAGGAGGGAGGAGGGAGGAGGGGAGAGGAGGAGGAAAGAGTCAAACCTGTCAAAGTCCCCATTGCAAAGAGCTCTGACTGGATGGTAAAGGACTGCCACACTGGGTTTAAAGTGTTCTTCACCACCTCTGTTTTATGGCAGATAGTAAATCTGGGTGGAGAGAGAGAGAGAGAAGGAGTCAGAGAAAAGGGAGAAAGAAAGGCAGGAGTTCATGAGGAGAAGGAGAGAGAGAAGTTAGACAGACTGGATAACAAATAAATGATTAGTAGTCAGACACGCATGGACAGACTGGAAGATCTAATTGCAATTCACAGAAACGTGGAACCATTTGAATGAGTTTTCTATAACAACCAGAACACAGAACCTCATGAAAGAACTTACGTTCCATCCTCATTGCTTCTGTAGAACACCATGAACGGGTCAGACTTGCCAAAGAAATCCTTCTTGTCCAGCTTGTTGGCACAGAACTGCACAGTGGCACTGTCCTGATTGTGCAGGAGAGAAGAGGGAGACGTGAATGTTGACTGAAGATAGAATAAGATCATCCTTTATTTGTCCCACAGTGGGGAAACTGAGAGAACACCAGCTGTACCCGCCCTCTTCTCCTGGTACCAGCAAGCATAACAATGTAAAAATATACGTATTGTTTGTGTGTGTAGGTGTGTTTTTCATCTCATTGTTGATTAACGTGAGGTTTTGTCTTTGCGTTGG
>CM059317.1:20110554-20115554 GCA_030340685.1 Protosalanx chinensis | reverse complement strand
GACAAGAAAGCCTGATATAAATTGTACAACAGAGTTCCTTCCTCTGCAACTTTTCCAACAAGGCTGACTCTGCACTTTCTTTAAACTCATTCATTATTCCAAACTTCATTATCTTAGAGAGGGTCTGGCTGAACACTGAGCTTCATTATCTTAGAGAGGGTCTGGCTGAACACTGGGCTTCATTATCTTAGAGAGGGTCTGGCTGAACACTGGGCTTCATTATCTTAGAGAGGGTCTGGCTGAACACTGGGCTTCATTTTCTTAGAGAGGGTCTGGCTGAACACTGGGCTTCATTATCTTAGAGAGGGTCTGGCTGAACACTGAGCTTCATTATCTTAGAGAGGGTCTGGCTGAACACTGAGCTTCATTATCTTAGAGAGGGTCTGGCTGAACACTGAGCTTCATTATCTTAGAGAGGGTCTGGCTGAACACTGAGCTTCATTATCTTAGAGAGGGTCTGGCTGAACACTGGGCTTCATTATCTTAGAGAGGGTCTGGCTGAACACTGAGCTTCATTATCTTAGAGAGGGTCTGGCTGAACACTGGGCTTCATTATCTTAGAGAGGGTCTGGCTGAACACTGAGCTTCATTATCTTAGAGAGGGTCTGGCTGAACACTGGGCTTCATTATCTTAGAGAGGGTCTGGCTGAACACTGAGCTTCATTATCTTAGAGAGGGTCTGGCTGAACACTGGGCTTCATTATCTTAGAGAGGGTCTGGCTGAACACTGGGCTTCATTATCTTAGAGAGGGTCTGGCTGAACACTGGGCTTCATTATCTTAGAGAGGGTCTGGCTGAACACTGGGCTTCATTATCTTAGAGAGGGTCTGGCTGAACACTGGGCTTCATTATCTTAGAGAGGGTCTGGCTGAACACTGGGCTTCATTATCTTAGAGAGGGTCTGGCTGAACACTGGGCTTCATTATCTTAGAGAGGGTCTGGCTGAACACTGGGCTTCATTATCTTAGAGAGGGTCTGGCTGAACACTGAGCTTCATTATCTTAGAGAGGGTCTGGCTGAACACTGGGCTTCATTATCTTAGAGAGGGTCTGGCTGAACACTGGGCTTCATTATCTTAGAGAGGGTCTGGCTGAACACTGGGCTTCATTATCTTAGAGAGGGTCTGGCTGAACACTGAGCTTCATTATCTTAGAGAGGGTCTGGCTGAACACTGGGCTTCATTATCTTAGAGAGGGTCTGGCTGAACACTGGGCTTCATTATCTTAGAGAGGGTCTGGCTGAACACTGGGCTTCATTATCTTAGAGAGGGTCTGGCTGAACACTGGGCTTCATTATCTTAGAGAGGGTCTGGCTGAACACTGGGCTTCATTATCTTAGAGAGGGTCTGGCTGAACACTGGGCTTCATTATCTTAGAGAGGGTCTGGCTGAACACTGGGCTTCATTTTCTTAGAGAGGGTCTGGCTGAACACTGGGCTTCATTATCTTAGAGAGGGTCTGGCTGAACACTGGGCTTCATTATCTTAGAGAGGGTCTGGCTGAACACTGGGCTTCATTATCTTAGAGAGGGTCTGGCTGAACACTGGGCTTCATTATCTTAGAGAGGGTCTGGCTGAACACTGGGCTTCATTATCTTAGAGAGGGTCTGGCTGAACACTGGGCTTCATTATCTTAGAGAGGGTCTGGCTGAACACTGGGCTTCATTATCTTAGAGAGGGTCTGGCTGAACACTGGGCTTCATTATCTTAGAGAGGGTCTGGCTGAACACTGGGCTTCATTATCTTAGAGAGGGTCTGGCTGAACACTGGGCTTCATTATCTTAGAGAGGGTCTGGCTGAACACTGGGCTTCATTATCTTAGAGAGGGTCTGGCTGAACACTGAGCTTCATTATCTTAGAGAGGGTCTGGCTGAACACTGGGCTGTAGCAGCCGATGCTGTTGTTGAGCCCTGAGGGCTGTGATGGACAGACTCAGGTCCAGTAATGACAGGCTAATGGCTTTTTAATGTTGTAGCACCAACTGTATGTTGGAGGGGGGTGTGACAAGTTGTGTGTGTGTGTGTAGTGTGGCTGAGTGTGTGTGTGGCTGAGTACGTGTGTGGCTGAGTGTGTGTGTGGCTGAGTGTGTGTGTGGCTGAGTGTGTGTGTGGCTGAGTACGTGTGTGGCTGAGTGTGTGTGTGGCTGAGTGCGTGTGTGGCTGAGTGTGTGTGTGGCTGAGTGCGTGTGTGGCTGAGTGCGTGTGTGGCTGAGTGCGTGTGTGGCTGAGTACGTGTGTGGCTGAGTGCGTGTGTGGCTGAGTGCGTGTGTGGCTGAGTGCGTGTGTGGCTGAGTGCGTGTGTGGCTGAGTGCGTGTGTGGCTGAGTGTGTGTGTGGCTGAGTACGTGTGTGGCTGAGTGCGTGTGTGGCTGAGTGCGTGTGTGGCTGAGTGCGTGTGTGGCTGAGTGCGTGTGTGGCTGAGTGCGTGTGTGGCTGAGTGTGTGTGTGGCTGAGTACGTGTGTGGCTGAGTACGTGTGTGGCTGAGTGCGTGTGTGGCTGAGTGCGTGTGTGGCTGAGTGCGTGTGTGGCTGAGTGCGTGTGTGGCTGAGTGTGTGTATGCTTTCTCGTCTTAGTCTTTGAACCTGTAAGCGTTCCAGTACAAGATTGTTTTATGTGAACAATTGCGTACAGGAAGTGTGCAAACGTGTGCTTCCTGAAGTGGGCACATCATATTATCACACTAACACAGGCTTCACTAGGCTCTAACACATTCCTCGCCAGAGTGCCTTGGGCGCTCAACTCTGCTCTACTGGTTTATCAACCACCTTCCACCCCCGCCCACCACCAGTCCTCCAGCTATCCCAGCATGCCTCACAGAGGCAACTATCTGCTCCCTAACACCCCCGCCCACCCCCAGTCCTCCAGCTATCCCAGCATGCCTCACAGAGGCAGCTATCTGCTCCCTAACACCCCCTCTGGCACCATATAAACCTCCTCATCCATCTCCTGATGCCAGACATGTTATGGACTTCCAATCTCTTAGGAACGTTCTCTGTTTCCTACTGACACATTTCAGGGCTCAGAAAGCCGGACAAGGGAACCACACACACAGGAAGGAACCACACACAGGAAGGAACCACACACAGGAAGGAACCACACACAGGAGGGAACCACACACAGGAAGGAACCACACACAGAAAGGAACCACACACAGGAAGGAACCACACACAGGAGGGAACCACACACAGGAAGGAACCACACACAGGAGGGAACCACACACAGGAGGGAACCACACACACAGGAAGGAACCACACACACAGGAAGGAACCACACACAGGAAGGAACCACACACAGAAAGGAACCACACACAGGAAGGAACCACACACAAGAGGGAACCACACACAGGAGGGAACCACACACACAGGAAGGAACCACACACACAGGAAGGAACCACACACAGGAAGGAACCACACACAGGAGGGAACCACACACAGGAAGGAACCACACACAGGAGGGAACCACACACAGGAGGGAACCACACACAGGAAGGAACCACACACAGGAGGGAACCACACACACAGGAAGGAACCACACACAGAAATAAACCACACACACAAGAGGGAACCACACACACAGGAGGGAACCACACACAGGAGGGAACCACACACAGGAGGGAACCACACACAGAAAGGAACCACACACACAAGAGGGAACCACACACAGGAGGGAACCACACACAGGAAGGAACCACACACAGGAGGGAACCACACACAGAAAGGAACCACACACACAGGAGGGAACCACACACAGGAGGGAACCACACACAGGAGGGAACCACACACACAGGAGGGAACCACACGCAGGAGGGAACCACACACAGGAGGGAACCACACACAGGAGGGAACCACACACACAGGAGGGAACCACACACAGGAGGGAACCACACACAGGAGGGAACCACACACACAGGAGGGAACCACACACACAGGAGGGAACCACACACAGGAGGGAACTGTAGCAGAGTCTCCACAACCATTCCCTCGTCAGTGAGACACACTGACGAAACCAGGGTTATGGATTTCCAAACCAGTGCTGAAAGGTCAGGAAGGCCTTGGAATAGCTGGTTCACAAGTCTGAACAGAGGATTTATCCCAAAACAGACATTTAAGGGATTACAAACATCTCACAAAGACAATACTGCTTATTGGACACTAAAATTATTGGAACCTTGTGACTTTATCTTTAAATGCTGTGTTTGATGTAATGTGATGTTTAATGTAACTCCCTTCTCCTTTGTTACAAATAACTCATTCTTGGTATCTAGATGATCGGACAAAACTAACAATGACATTTCTGAATGTTACAATTGTTAGTTATGGAAGTTAAGCACTCCCACTGACATTGAAAGATACCCACTCCAGAGACTTTCACAACTACATGCAAATCACAGCAGGAGACCATCTTCAGATAAGGGAGCACCAACCCCCTTTGTCTTGGTATAAAAGCCCCAAACGGAGAAAGATTCTCTCTCTTTCGTCTGCAGTTTATCCTGAGGATAGTAACCTTTGGATTTAGCTGTCATATTGAGCAACCAAAACTCTCTTTCGTCAGGACCATTCCGAGGAACAACCTCGGGTGTCTGTATATTGAGCAACCTCTGGATTTACCTGAACCCTCTCAACTGAACCAAGGACCATCACGGAAGTTAAGGAAAACTTCCTTTGATTTCTTGGACACCACACGGAAGATCAACTCTACCTCTCTTCAACATACGATAGCTGGGAACATCAGTTTAGTCGTCTTTTTGAGACAGAACCTACACCAGAAACTTAAAGAAATATTCAGTGCTTTTCCCTGACTGATCACCGGAGGAAACCACGACCCTGCCTTTCTTCAACTGCTACAAAAGTAACGGACTGACTAATTTTCTTACTGTAGACATTGGCTGTTTGTGAACTGTAAATGTTGTGTTAAGTAGTGAATATTTTAACCTCATGCTAGCACAGTTAGCATCATTATCCCTTAGTCCTGCTCTAGGCCTTCCCAATAACCCCCCCCCTTTTC
>CM059317.1:20085554-20105554 GCA_030340685.1 Protosalanx chinensis | reverse complement strand
ATGACCCTTATCCTAACCCTGACCATGACCTAACCCTGACCATGACCATGACCCTTATCCTAACCCTGACCATGACCTAACCCTGACCATGACCCTTATCCTAACCTTGACCATGACCATGACCCTTATCCTAACCCTGACCATGACCTAACCCTGACCATGACCATGACCATGACCCTTATCCTAACCTTGACCATGACCCTTATCCTAACCTTGACCATTACCCTTATCCAATAGAAGGTGGCACCCTGAATGAGGACACTTCGACAAAGTAAGTACCGAGTGGTTGATGGTTCGATGTTCAGAATCCAAGATGGAGGGACTAAGGGGGGATTTGCTAACTCTTCACCATCTTAGACGCCAAATTCTTTGCACCCCAGGGAGGAAGACTTGGAGACTAAACACAGATATGTCCATTTATAGTTGGCATGTGTGTGGCTGTTAAACAATGGTTTAGTCTGATAATCTGCTGGTCTGCTAGTAGGGGACGTCCAGATCCATCTCTGGGGTTTAGATTTGTCCTGAAACACTGAATCCAAGAAGAGAGCAGCTCACTCATCAATCAGTTTACTTTGCCAACCTCCTTTTCTCACGAGGATTAAGACTGAAACTGGCCCAGCAAGCAGCCAGAACCAGCCCAAGATGGAAGGACCAGAGTGGGCGGAGGAGAGAGCAAGAGGTGATGATTACTGCCAGCTGTTGAGAGAGCAGAAGATGATCTGTTTCAGGTGGGAGGAATACAGCAGGAAGCATCTGCTTTGTTTAGGGCAGGCAGGGGACAGGAAATGCAGGGTGTGGACAAACACACACACCAATCATCCTCTGACATTCCCTGGTGTCTAACTCAGCCTAACTCCAATCATCTCATTTCACGGCTGTTTGCAGAGCATGTTGGGCCACTGAAGCGCACTTGCCTGTGCTAACAGGAAGAGCTTTGCCAGCAGAGAGGATCCACATCCTGTTGATGCTCCTCAGCTGGTCATTCTGCTGTGTTGTCAGAGCGTGAGATGTCCACTAAGACCTCCTGGCTTCAGTGAATTAGGACTTCAGACGTCAGTGGAGATGTTCAAGAAGATGTCAAGGAAGCTACAGGGGGAACATCATGGTGACGCACAGTGAAGCACCAATCACAGGGGGACACCTGAGTTGGAATTATGTCGTACTAATTAGCTTTGAAGAGTGAATCTGACTATTAGTCTCCATTCTTACTCTGTATCTGCACTATATCTGCAGTATATTCAGTATCTGCAGCATATCCGGTATCTGCACTATATTCAGTATCTGCAGTATATTCGGTATCTGCAGTATATTCGGTATCTGCACTATATGTAGAATCTGCACTATATGTAGTATCTGCAGTATATTCAGTATCTGCAGTATATTCAGTATCTGCAGTATATTCAGTATCTGCAGTATATTTAGTATCTGCAGTATATTCAGTATCTGCAGTATATTCAGTATCTGCAGTATATTCAGTATCTGCAGTATATTCAGTATCTGCAGTATATTCAGTATCTGCAGTATATTCAGTATCTGCAGTATATTCAGTATCTGCAGTATATGCAGTATCTGCAGTATATTCAGTATCTGCAGTATATGCAGTGTATCCCATCTCTATCTCCTAGGACTCAGGCAGGGAGACAGGAGGAGAGAAGTTCAGTGCAAACTTCAAAAGTTCAGAATAGTCTATTAACCTTTGACCTCTTGTGATTGGTTTACAAGTTTCATTCACTTCTACTGGCCATTTGTCCCATGTGCTGATTGGTGCAATGATCTAGCGTAAAGGAGGACATGACCTCGTCTGGGAGTCAGATGGTTTTGAAAGGATGGTGAAGGACAAGACATCAGAGTCGTTCGTGAGCAGGAACACTCTTACAAACACAAAGACACTCACACACTTACACACACACTCTCTCACACACACACACACACACACACACTCTCTCACACACACACTCTCACTTACACACACTCTTATACATCTTAATGTTCCATCCCTCCCCTCCTGAATCACCTCAGTTTAGGCAGCAGCTTCCTGAGAATTGATTGGAACTGTTGTTGGACCAACAAGCCAACACAGAAGTACGAACACTCAATACTAAAGTATTTGTTATTTTAGGTCTTAGGAGAGGAAATTGAATGTTGCTCTGAGCCCAGAAAGTCTGTGGGGTTTGGAAATGGGATTCCCTGTATCCTGACAATTTTCCTTCTCTTCCAAGATACAAGAGTTAAAGTCTCTCAATATACTAACTAACAAGTTTAGGATCAGTAAATACTCATTTGCTGTTTACCTTCCAGGTGAGGTGTGGGCGTGTCACGTATAATGTGATCTGATTGGCAGAGGGAAGGTCAGTTACGCATAATTTTATCTGATTGGCAGAGGGAGGTTCATTTACATTTATTCAATCATGCATAATGTGATCTGATTGGCAGAGGGAGGGTCAATCACGCATATTGTGATCTGATTGGCAGAGGGAGGGTCAGTTACGCATAATGTGATCTGATTGGCTGAGGGTCAGTGGTGCTCTGATCATGCTGCTTGTTTAAGAAACTTACATTTAGCTATTTTGTATTTGATGTGTTAAAATAATTACATCTCTTCTCTTCCAAAAAGTAAAAACAAAACAATTTCCCTACCACATGTATGAACTTCCTCTAATTAAAGCCAAATGATTTCCTTTATCCTTTTAACTTCCATTCAAACTCCCTCATTAAAGCTTAACAATCGTTCTGAGGTTGTTTTTTTGTTTATTATGTTGCAAAGCTGCTAAATTAGCATAATAGTTGGATATTAGCATTTGTTAGCTCTCCTTGGCTCTGCTTTTGAACCAAACCTGAGTCTGTTAATAGTCTGGAAAGTCTGTAGGGAAATATTCCAATACCATCTGTTTCACTGCTGTCCGAGTGGCAGCATTTCTGGACACTGTTTTATGTTTCCTACCAGCTGTATTTCCATGCTTTAAATGAAATCTCCCCCAAAGCAAAGCTCTAGCAATCCTTTCCATTCATCTAAAATTAAATTGGTTTGATTTCTCGTAATAGTCTGTGCTAAGGGATTTAAAATGAAATGGTGTTGAAAGAACCTTGAAACATGTTTGTTGCATGAATGTTTCAGGGCCTTACAGCCTTACAGCCTCACAATCAGCCTCTCAGCCTTACAGCCTCACAATCAGCCTCTCAGCCTCACAGCCTCTCAGCCTCACAATCAGCCTGTCAGCCTTACAGCCTCACAGCCTTACAGCCTCACAGCCTCTCAGCCTCACACTCAGCTTTACAGCTTCTCAGCCTCACACTCAGCCTCTTATCCTCTCAAACACAAAGCTTTACAGCTTCTCAGCCTCACACTCAGCCTCTTATCCTCTCATCCTAACAGCCTCCCAGCCTCTCAGCTCTTTCTTCCGTCACCATGTTTTCCTCCACCACCCCGTCGTACCACAGTTCTGCATTATGTCGATAAATCATCCTTCTGTTAGACACAAAACCTGAAGCATTCACACACTAATATACTCCTTCCTTATTCACTACAACACTACTTTACCTTGAGGCAGGCATACTGCACACACAGACACACACACAGGCAAACACACACACACACTCTCTCTAAAGTACAATTTAAAGGTCCATCACTAATCTCTGCACCACTGAATGAAAAACGTCTTCAGCTCTCTTTATAACTCCCTGGACACACAGAGACCCAGAAACAGGTCCAGTAAAACCAAAGGCAATCTGTCAGCACACCACTTAAAAAGGGGGAGATAGACAGGGAGGGGAGATAGAGAGGGAGGGGAGATAGAGAGGGAGGGGAGAGAGAGAGGGAGGGGAGAGAGAGAGGGAGGGATGGAGGGGAGATAGAGAGGGAGGGGAGAGAGAGAGGGAGGGATGGAGGGGAGATAGAGAGGGAGGGGAGAGAGAGAGGGAGGGATGGAGGGGAGATAGAGGGAGGGATGGAGGGGAGATAGAGAGGGAGGGATGGAGGGGAGATAGAGAGGGAGGGATGGAGGGGAGATAGAGAGGGAGGGATGGAGGGGAGATAGAGAGGGAGGGGAGATAGAGAGGGAGGGATGGAGGGGAGATAGAGAGGGAGGGGAGATAGAGAGGGAGGGATGGAGGGGAGATAGAGAGGGAGGGATGGAGGGGAGATAGAGAGGGAGGGATGGAGGGGAGATAGAGAGGGAGGGATGGAGGGGAGATAGAGAGGGAGGGATGGAGGGGAGATAGAGAGGGAGGGATGGAGGGGAGATAGAGAGGGAGGGGAGATAGAGAGGGAGGGATGGAGGGGAGATAGAGAGGGAGGGGAGATAGAGAGGGAGGGATGAAACAGACAGCCTCTGGTGATAGTTAGTCATTATGCTCCTTTGAGCCACACAGCACAGATAACTGTGCTGAGAAGTCTTTGTAAAACTTTGTGTCACATCTCTGTTGGTGCCAGATGATGCAGAGGGGTGTGACTGTCTCTGTGTGTGAATGTGTGTGTGTGTTGGGGCTGGTGTGCTTCAGCAGGGATGCCCCTCCTCACCAGAGTGTGTGTGTGTGTGTTGGGGCTGGTATGCTTCAGCAGGGATGCCCCTCCTCACCAGAGTGTGTGTGTGTGTGTTGGGGCTGGTATGCTTCAGCAGGGATGCCCCTCCTCACCAGAGTGTGTGTGTGTGTGTTGGGGCTGGTATGCTTCAGCAGGGATGCCCCTCCTCACCAGAGTGTGTGTGTGTGTGTTGGGGCTGGTGTGCTTCAGCAGGGATGCCCCCCCTCACCAGAGTGTGTGTGTGTGTGTTGGGGCTGGTATGCTTCAGCAGGGATGCCCCCCCTCACCAGAGTGTGTGTGTGTGTGTTGGGGCTGGTATGCTTCAGCAGGGATGCCCCTCCTCACCAGAGTGTGTGTGTGTGTGTTGGGGCTGGTGTGCTTCAGCAGGGATGCCCCCCCTCACCAGAGTGTGTGTGTGTGTGTTGGGGCTGGTATGCTTCAGCAGGGATGCCCCTCCTCACCAGAGTGTGTGTGTGTGTGTGTTGGGGCTGGTATGCTTCAGCAGGGATGCCCCCCCTCACCAGAGTGTGTGTGTGTGTGTGTGTTGGGGCTGGTGTGCTTCAGCAGGGATGCCCCCCCTCACCAGAGTGTGTGTGTGTTGGGGCTGGTGTGCTTCAGCAGGGATGCCCCCCCTCACCAGAGTGTGTGTGTGTTGGGGCTGGTGTGCTTCAGCAGGGATGCCCCCCCTCACCAGAGTGTGTGTGTGTTGGGGCTGGTGTGCTTCAGCAGGGATGCCCCCCCTCACCAGAGTGTGTGTGTGTTGGGGCTGGTGTGCTTCAGCAGGGATGCCCCCCCTCACCAGTGTGTGTGTGTGTGTTGGGGCTGGTATGCTTCAGCAGGGATGCCCCCCCTCACCAGAGTGTGTGTGTGTGTGTTGGGGCTGGTATGCTTCAGCAGGGATGCCCCCCCTCACCAGAGTGCTGCTGGGGGATCTTGCCAGACCACATTAGCAGCCATACTACCAACTGTCCAACTTGACCTCCTTTGGTTGGCTTGCTGTGTTTGCGTGTTTTGCATTATAAATTATGTGCTTTTGCGAGACTGTGTGCCGTTGATACGAAGGAGTTTCCCTCGGGATAAATAAAGTATTCTGAATCTGAATAAAGCACCAACATCTGCTGTAAAAAACACTCCAAGCATCCTGAGTCCAGACCTGGGAGGGACACTTGCCCTTCCTTGAAAGACTGAAAGGTAAATCTCTCATATTTATACCCTCGTCTACTGATCCACCAAGGGGAAGGAGACGACAAGAGAGACATTGTTGACTGCAGGAAGGAGAAACAGAGACATTTGAAGAGAGGAAAGTGAGAATATGTGAGATCACCTCCTCTTGAGGCTCTGCTAAACTGTCTAAAACTGAGACTCTGCACGATGCTGTGACCCTATGAAGACACAGATCAATACACTGCAGAAGAAAATCAAGGAGACAACTATTAATACACTGCAGGCAGAGATTCAACCAAAGTCAAAGATTAAATTTAGACTTCGGGGGAATGAGACATTGTGATCAGATTCTGGCAACACAGTGGGGAAAGGATCTTTACACTGGAAGAGGATTTAGGCAAACTGAAGGAGAGGTTAAGGGAGGTGTGCAAAGATAGACAGGTGGTCTAAGGGTGAAGACGATCCTACATCAGAACTACAAGAGACTAACTCACCTGATACCCCAACACACCTGAGTGATGCAAACCAGCAGTTCAGCTGATACTAAACCTCACAGGTAATAATGCTGCTTTAGCCTCCAACTTAGACTAAACAAAAGTCAAATATCTGGTTCATGCAGCAATGGTACTTGAAGGGAAATCAATCTTGTTGATCTTTTTTTTCTCAGTGTGAATTTCAGAAGGTTATCCTTCCTGTAATCTGCATTTTCTCCCCAACAGATGACTGCTCTTTTTTACAGTTACAGAGGGGATACAAATGATTGTGATTTAGCACCGCAGCAAATTGTGGGTTGCTAAACACCCAACGTGTAATGATGAATAACTACCAGTCATGATGCCACATGGTTATCAGACTAGATTAGCAGAATCAACGTCAGAACAGGAGCCAGAGTGAACGTCTGTCTGGAGATACCGGTCACACTTACTCAACACCATCTGGTTTGGGAAGAAACAGAGAAAGACAGCTTTGACAGTTTGGATGCTGTGATTGTGCAGCGATTATATATATAATTTATATATCAACCCTTAGCTGGAAGAAAGGAACACCACAGAGAGAACCACACCATCCGCCATTTTGGCTCAACTCTCAACACATGCAGCTCTGCAGTCTCAGCCATGGCTAACACACTCAGCTCACATGGCTAACACACTCAGCTCACATGGCTAACACACACAGCTCACATGGCTAACACACACAGCTCACATGGCTAACACACACAGCTCACATGGCTAACACACACAGCTCACATGGCTAACACATGCAGCTCACATGGCTAACACACACAGCTCACATGGCTAACACACGCAGCTCACATGGCTAACACACACAGCTCACATGGCTAACACACACAGCTCACATGGCTAACACATGCAGCTCACATGGCTAACACACACAGCTCACATGGCTAACACACACAGCTCACATGGCTAACACACACAGCTCACATGGCTAACACACACAGCTCACATGGCTAACACACACAGCTCACATGGCTAACACACGCAGCTCACATGGCTAACACACACAGCTCACATGGCTAACACATGCAGCTCACATGGCTAACACATGCAGCTCACATGGCTAACACATGCAGCTCACATGGCTAACACATGCAGCTCACATGGCTAACACACACAGCTCACATGGCTAACACACACAGCTCACATGGCTAACACACGCAGCTCACATGGCTAACACATGCAGCTCACATGGCTAACACACGCAGCTCACATGGCTAACACACACAGCTCACATGGCTAACACACACAGCTCACATGGCTAACACACACAGCTCACATGGCTAACACACACAGCTCACATGGCTAACACACACAGCTCACATGGCTAACACACGCAGCTCACATGGCTAACACATGCAGCTCACATGGCTAACACATGCAGCTCACATGGCTAACACACACAGCTCACATGGCTAACACACACAGCTCACATGGCTAACACACGCAGCTCACATGGCTAACACATGCAGCTCACATGGCTAACACACGCAGCTCACATGGCTAACACACACAGCTCACATGGCTAACACACACAGCTCACATGGCTAACACACACAGCTCACATGGCTAACACACACAGCTCACATGGCTAACACACACAGCTCACATGGCTAACACACACAGCTCACATGGCTAACACACACAGCTCACATGGCTAACACACGCAGCTCACATGGCTAACACACACAGCTCACATGGCTAACACACGCAGCTCACATGGCTAACACACGCAGCTCACATGGCTAACACACACGGCTCACATGGCTAACACATGCAGCTCACATGGCTAACACACACAGCTCACATGGCTAACACACACAGCTCACATGGCTAACACACACAGCTCACATGGCTAACACACACAGCTCACATGGCTAACACACACAGCTCACATGGCTAACACACACAGCTCACATGGCTAACACACGCAGCTCACATGGCTAACACACGCAGGAGCTAATGCCTCTCTGAAGACAAACACAGGACATGTGATGACATCTTCCAAGGAATCAATGAAAGAACTGAAAGATTTAATGGCAAGATGCTTTTTTTCTGTCTGTCACAGATTCACCTGTTCCCTCACACCTGGGGACCAGATATCGGTAACACCTGACAGGTAACAACTGTCTATCAAGGTTGGCAAGTCTGGCAGGCAGGTCCCCAAGGACATGGGCCCTCTCTTTCCATCTAGTCCTCCTCACTGGATATTGTCACCCCTCAGCTTCCTGTCTCTCTCCTCAGCTTCCTGTCTCTCCTCAGCTTCCTGTCTCTCTCCTCAGCTTCCTGTCTCTCTCCACAGCTTCCTGTCTCTCTCCTCAGCTTCCTGTCTCTCTCCTCAGCTTCCTGTCTCTCTCCTCAGCTTCCTGTCTCTCCCCACAGCTTCCTGTTTCTCTCCACAGCTTCCTGTCTCTCTCCACAACTTCCTGTCTCTCCCCACAGCTTCCTGTTTCTCTCCACAGCTTCCTGTCTATCTCCTCAGCTTCCTGTCTCTCTCCACAACTTCCTGTCTCTCTCCTCAGCTTCCTGTCTCTCTCCTCAGCTTCCTGTCTCTCTCCTCAGCTTCCTGTCTCTCTCCTCAGCTTCCTGTCTCTCTCCTCAGCTTCCTGTCTCTCTCCTCAGCTTCCTGTCTCTCCCCACAGCTTCCTGTTTCTCTCCACAGCTTCCTGTCTCTCTCCACAGCTTCCTGTCTCTCTCCACAGCTTCCTGTCTCTCTCCTCAGCTTCCTGTTTCTCTCCACAGCTTCCTGTCTCTCTCCTCAGCTTCCTGTCTCTCTCCACAGCTTCCTGTCTCTCTCCACAGCTTCCTGTCTAGCTCACTTGTTCACATCAGCTCTTTGTTTCTTGTCCTTCATCCCATTCGGGCTTCTTCTTTGATACTGAAAAGCACAATGGCTGCTTCCTAATTAAGTGAAGCCTAATTTCCTGAAGATTAAAGGCGCTACAATTCAGAGGCAGACAACACGTAACACAGTGGCTTTTGTGTGCCCCAGGTGTTGTGCATGAGGGCACAGAATGGGGGGGCAGTGTGTGTGTGTGTGTGTGAGTGTGAGTGAGAGAGGGAAAGAGATTAGGGTGTAGAAGAGTTTTGAATTACAAGCAGATCAAGAGTATGATTTGTTCTTCACCCTCTCTGTAATAAACTCCTTTCATTATAAACCCTGTTTATCTAAGCCACACTATTCCAGCTGTGTGTGTCAAAAGGTAAACAATGGACACAGAGAGAATAACAGAGTGGGAATTAGACAAAGGAGAAAGATTTATAAAGAGTGAAAGACTGTGATCTGGAAGACATTGTGTTGTCTAGAAAGGTCAGTGTATAAACTGGGAGTCAAGGACACACGTACAAGCGGTGTGTGTGTGTGTGTGTGTGTGTGAGAGAAACAACGGAGCGTAGAGAAACAATGACAGTCTCCCTCAGACTCAGTCTCCCTCAGTCTCGGTCTCTCTCAGTCTCCCTCAGACTCAGTCTCCCTCAGTCTCGGTCTCTCTCAGTCTCCCTCAGACTCAGTCTCCCTCAGTCTCGGTCTCTCTCAGTCTCCCTCAGTCTCAGACTCTCAGTCTCCCTCAGTCTCAGTCTCCCTCAGTCTCAGTCTCCCTCAGTCTCAGTTTCTCAGTCTCCCTCAGTCTCAGTCTCCCTCAGTCTCAGTCTCCCTCAGTCTCCCTCAGTCTCAGTCTCAGTCTCCCTCAGTCTCCCTCAGTCTCAGTCTCTCAGTCTCCCTCAGTCTCTCAGTCTCCCTCAGTCTCAGTCTCCCTCAGTCTCAGTCTCCCTCAGTCTCTCAGTCTCCCTCAGTCTCAGTCTCCCTCAGTCTCAGTCTCCCTCAGTCTCTCAGTCTCCCTCAGTCTCCCAGTCTCCCTCAGTCTCAGTCTCTCAGTCTCCCTCAGTCTCTCAGTCTCCCTCAGTCTCAGTCTCCCTCAGTCTCTCAGTCTCCCTCAGTCTCAGTCTCCCTCAGTCTCTCAGTCTCTCAGTCTCCCTCAGTCTCAGTCTCCCTCAGTCTCAGTCTCCCTCAGTCTCTCAGTCTCCCTCAGTCTCCCAGTCTCCCTCAGTCTCAGTCTCACTCTCCCTCAGTCTCAGTCTCCCTCAGTCTCAGTCTCCCTCAGTCTCTCAGTCTCCCTCAGTCTCCCAGTCTCCCTCAGTCTCAGTCTCTCAGTCTCCCTCAGTCTCAGTCTCTCTCAGTCTCCCTCAGTCTCTCAGTCTCAGTCTCCCTCAGTCTCAGTCTCCCTCAGTCTCAGTCTCCCTCAGTCTCAGTCTCCCTCAGTCTCTCAGTCTCTCAGTCTCTAAGTCTCCCTCTATCATCTGTCAGTAAGAAGCAGCTATCATCTTCATGTGTGTCAGTAAGGAGCAGTTATCATCTTCATGTGTGTCAGTAAGGAGCAGCTATCATCTTCATGTGTGTCAGTAAGAAGCAGTTATCATCTTCATGTGTGTCAGTAATGAGCAGCTATCATCTTCATGTGTGTCAGTAAGAAGCAGTTATCATCTTCATGTGTGTCAGTAATGAGCAGCTATCATCTTCATGTGTGTCAGTAAGCATTGCTCTTACAGTATGTTACCTCAGTAACAAATCTATTCATTTAGATAATCTTACATTGCACTGGCTCTGTCATGAATCAGGGATTAAATCATGACTGTGATACCGTATCTCTGTCTCTGCTTTGTTGTGGCTGAATAGCAGCAGTATTGATCCTGATGTTACATCCTCCATATCTCTATTCACTATTATTATCTGACTGGAAACATCTGTAGGACTCAGACACTCTTTATTCTTTCTCTTCTTTCTCGTTCTCCTCCTCCCTCTCTTCACTCTCGTTCTCCTCCTCCCTCTCTTCTCTCGTTCTCCTCCTCCCTCTCTTCTCTCTCGTTCTCCTCCCTCTCTTCTCTCTTTCTCCTCCTCCCTCTCTTCTCTCTCGTTCTCCTCCTCCCTCTCTTCTCTCTCGTTCTCCTCCTCCCTCTCTTCTCTCTCGTTCTCCTCCTCCCTCTCATCTCTCGTTCTCCTCCTCCTTCTCTTCTCTCTCGTTCTCCTCCTCCCTCTCTTCTCTCTCGTTCTCCTCCTCCCTCTCTTCTCTCTCGTTCTCCTCCTCCCTCTCTTCTCTCTCGTTCTCCTCCTCCCTCTCTTCACTCTCGTTCTCCTCTTCCCTCTCTTCTCTCGTTCTCCTCCTCCCTCTCTTCTCTCTCGTTCTCCTCCTCCCTCTCTTCTCTCTCGTTCTCCTCCTCCCTCTCTTCTCTCTCGTTCTCCTCCTCCCTCTCTTCTCTCTCGTTCTCCTCCTCCCTCTCTTCTCTCTCGTTCTCCTCCTCCCTCTCTTCTCTCTCGTTCTCCTCCTCCCTCTCTTCTCTCTCGTTCTCCTCCTCCCTCTCTTCTCTCTCGTTCTCCTTCTCCCTCTCTTCTCTCTCGTTCTCCTCCTCCCTCTCTTCTCTCTCGTTCTCCTCTTCCCTCTCTTCTCTCTCGTTCTCCTCTTCCCTCTCTTCTCTCTTGTTCTCCTCCTCCCTCTCTTCTCTCTCGTTCTCCTCCTCCCTCTCTTCTCTCTCGTTCTCCTCCTCCCTCTCTTCTCTCTCGTTCTCCTCCTCCCTCTCTTCTCTCTCGTTCTCCTCCTCCCTCTCTTCTCTCTCGTTCTCCTCTTCCCTCTCTTCTCTCTTGTTCTCCTCCTCCCTCTCTTCTCTCTCGTTCTCCTCCTCCCCCTCTCTCTCTTAGCTGTTATTTCCCACGGTTCTCCAGTTTCTTTCTCTTAGTCAAGTTTCTGCACGCTTCACTTCAAAACCTGACTCTGAACTCCAGCTTTTGAGGGCAGGTTCTGAAGTGCCGTTGTCATGACAATGTTTAAACCTTGTCGGCCATTGTTAGGTTGTCAACACAGATTCAAGACAAAAGAACAACAAGACTTGTGAACTCACCCAAGAGGTTTCTCCAGACGGCTGGCTGGTGAACCAACAATCTCACCTAGGGTGCAATACATCTGACCCAGGAAGTCCTGAGAGGAGGAGAGGGAGGGAGAGAGGGAGAGAGAGAGGGGGAGAGATGCAGAGAGAGAGGGGGAGAGAGAGAGAGGAAGAGAGAGAGGAAGAGATGCAGAGAGAGAGGGAGAGAGGGAGAGAGAGAGAGGCAGAGAGAGAGGGAGAGGGAGGGGAGAGAGAGGGAGAGTTAGAGAGAGAGAGGGAGAGAGAGAGAGGCAGAGAGAGAGGGAGAGTTAGAGAGAGAGAGGGAGAGATAGAGAGAGAGAGGGAGAGTTAGAGAGAGAGAGGGAGAGATAGAGAGAGAGAGGGAGAGTTAGAGAGAGAGAGGGAGAGAGAGAGAGGCAGAGAGAGAGGGAGAGGGAGGGGAGAGAGAGAGGGAGAGTTAGAGAGAGAGAGATAGAGAGAGACGAAGGGATAGAGAGACAGACAGAGAGAAAGAGATATATGAATAGAGAGCACAGGGAAATGTAAGTAATATTTAAGAAAGTTTTGAAAGTGGAAAGGAATGAAACTGGTGAAGATGTGAGTGTGCAGAAACAGTAGGAAGAGGAGCACTGAGGTGGAGGACACTGAGGTGGTCAGTTAGAGACAAACAGCAGGTTAAAGCCACTCCAGGTGTTCTGTGTGAGGACAGTAGTGAGAGACGCAGACGTACGCTGACTTCAGCAGGCTTCCAGAGAAGAGGGCAGCAGGATCAACAACAACAGAACACATCATATACCAGGTACACACACCAACACCATACCCACCTATATAAACACCTTGCACAGCTCAAACCAGGGAGCCTTAGAAGGCAGTCTAGAACTTTCCATGTCACAGATGTTAGTAACACTCAGCATGAGATGAATGGATGAAAGAAAGTCGTTTGGTTTTTGATGGAGTTATGCAAATCTTCTGTATCCAAATACATAAAATAATCATTGCAACAGATTATTTTTTTTCACAAAATGTTTCACTCAATGCTTTTTGTTGCCACTGTCTCCAAGCAAACCATATTTGTGTGCATTTTTTTCCCAATCATTCGCATAAAATAACTGTGGTGCACAATGTTCCAATCTAGCTTCCAGAGGAGACTGGTGCTCAGCATTGTGTAATACTAGTCTACATGAGCAGACTGCTAATATTACTGCATTTCAGAGGAAGGAGCCAGTGACAGACTGAATCAAGCCAAGTGCCACTGACACTCTAGTCTGTACATGTTCAGGCACCAGAACAACATTATAACACAACATAGGCACCATCCTTCACAATCAGTGTATTTGGATACCTGTTCGCTTAGTGTATATTGATTTGCATAAGTCCATAACAGTAGTAACATGCCAGTAAATCAACCAATCAAATCTTGCCACCTTCACACCAAATTTGGCCAATCAGAGACGGGTTCAGAATACCTCTGATCTTGGAACAAAAATACTTGGTTGGTTGACATATATTTACATTTATTCATTTAGCAGACGCTTTTGTCCAAAGCGACTTACAGTAAGTACAGGGACAATTTTCCCTGACGCAAGTAGGGTGAAGTGCCTTGCCCAAGGACACAAAGTCATATAGCCACAGCCAGGGATCGATCTCACAACCTTCCGATCATGAGGCCAACGCCTTAACCATTGAGCCATTTGACCCCCCCTATTTCAATTCAAAGTCTTTTTGTTTTGATCAGCTGGTCAAACTGTGTGCTCCCCTCCGGCGCTCAGTGAACCCACTCACGTGTTTGGACAGATCTGGGCTTTTGGAGTCCACATCATACCTGAGGAAAGCAGACCAGAGCATCAGTGAGACAGAGACTTCTGACAGGGAGACGTTCAAAAGGGAAAACCACAGAAACAAACCATAAATGGGTCAGTGGAGAATTCTGAAATGTTTCTGTGATATTTCTTACTATTTCGGTTGAAGAGTGGAGGACTTTTCTGAACAACGCAAATGAGAGGATGTCAAGTCATTGATCAGGGAGAGAGAGAGAAAGTGAGAGAGAGAGAAAGGAGTAAAGTGAGAGAAGAAGAGAGAGAAAGGAGTTGAGAGACGTAGAGAGAGAAAGAAGGAGTGAGAGAAGAAGTAGAGAGAGTAGAGAGAGAGAAAGAAGGAGTGAGAGAAGAAGTAGAGAGAGTAGAGAGAGAGAAAGAAGGAGTGAGAGAAGAAGTAGAGAGAGTAGAGAGAGAGAAAGAAGGAGTGAGAGAAGAAGTAGAGAGAGTAGAGAGAGAGAAAGAAGGAGTGAGAGAAGGAATAGAGAAAGAAGGAGAGAAGGAGTAGAGAGAAGTAGAGAGAGAGAAAGAAGGAGTGAGAGAAGGAATAGAGAGAGTAAAGAGAGAAAGAAGGAGTGAGAGAAGGAGTGAGAGAAGGAGTAGAGAGAAGTAGAGAGAGAGAAAGAAGGAGTGAGAGAAGGAATAGAGAGAGAAGAAGTAGAGAGAGTAGAGAGAGAAGGAGTGAGAGAAGGAGTAGAGAGAGGAGTGAGAGAAAGAGTGAGAGAAAGAAGGAGTGAGAGAAGGAGTAGAGAGAGAAGAAGTAGAGAGAGGAGTGAGAGAAGTAGAGAGAGGAGTGAGAGAAGGAGTAGAGAAAGGAGTGAGAGAAGTAGAGAGAGGAGTGAGAGAAGGAGTAGAGAGAGGAGTGAGAGAAGTAGAGAGAGGAGTGAGAGAAGGAGTAGAGAAAGGAGTGAGAGAAGTAGAGAGAGGAGTGAGAGAAAGAGTGAGAGAAAGAAGTAGTGGGAGAAGGAAGGTGAAGAGAGAACCAGAGCATCAGTTTTCACTCACAAGTCGAAACGAAGACTTTGTTTCTCCTCAAAGAAGTAGTCCAGGATGTACTTCCTGACAAAGTCGGGGTTCAGAGTGTTGTCAATCACCTCGGTTCTTCCAAACTGGAGGAATTCAAATCAAAGAAAGCAAGAGGAATTAAAGGGAAAATACAGTTAAGAATGTAGCTTTACTGAGAAGGACATCAGTGTTGCCTCTACAGATATGCTACTTGTATTGTAGTCCTCAGGGGCAGATAGTTTGGTCCTCAGGGGCAGATAGTTTGGTCCTCAGGGGCAGATAGTTTGGTCCTCAGGGGCAGATATAGTTTGGTCCTCAGGGGCAGATATAGTTTGGTCCTCAGGGGCAGATAGTTTGGTCCTCAGGGGCAGACAGTTTGGTCCTCAGGGGCAGATATAGTTTGGTCCTCAGGGGCAGATATAGTTTGGTCCTCAGGGGCAGATAGTTTGGTCCTCAGGGGCAGATATAGTTTGGTCCTCAGGGGCAGATATAGTTTGGTCCTCAGGGGCAGATAGTTTGGTCCTCAGGGGCAGATAGTTTGGTCCTCAGGGGCAGATATAGTTTGGTCCTCAGGGGCAGATATAGTTTGGTCCTCAGGGGCAGATAGTTTGGTCCTCAGGGGCAGACAGTTTGGTCCTCAGGGGCAGATATAGTTTGGTCCTCAGGGGCAGATATAGTTTGGTCCTCAGGGGCAGATAGTTTGGTCCTCAGGGGCAGATAGTTTGGTCCTCAGGGGCAGATAGTTTGGTCCTCAGGGGCAGATAGTTTGGTCCTCAGGGGCAGATAGTTTGGTCCTCAGGGGCAGATATAGTTTGGTCCTCAGGGGCAGATAGTTTGGTCCTCAGGGGCAGATAGTTTGGTCCTCAGGGGCAGATAGTTTGGTCCTCAGGGGCAGATAGTTTGGTCCTCAGGGGCAGATAGTTTGGTCCTCAGGGGCAGATAGTTTGGTCCTCAGGGGCAGATAGTTTGGTCCTCAGGGGCAGATAGTTTGGTCCTCAGGGGCAGATAGTTTGGTCCTCAGGGGCAGATATAGTTTGGTCTTTGTAGGTGTCCTTAAGTCATAGAGCCATTTGTTGTGTTATATACAGTCATGTAAGTCAAAATATTAGAAATGTAATCTTAAAGTTGGTAATACTTTACTCTTGACTACTGAAGATTATGGTGTTGAATTTATACCAATAAATAAAGCATAGTAAAATAACTTTCATAACTAATTTACAGCATTCCTTGAATGCAGATGATGTTGAACTGACAAGGTAATTCTAACAATTACAAAGAAGAAATGTCTAAATGTGTTTCCCAGACAGACAACATCAACTCAGCTGAGTGGAGACAAACATCTCACTGTCATTAAGCTACATTTGTATTCAACTCTAAGAAAACAAACAGTGATTTGTGATTTTGCAGTATGTGATTATCTGAGGTGACATTTGCAATCAGCAAATCTTCTGCTAGGATGAACTCTATTCTCCACAGTCATGTTGTGACTTTCTGCATCTGGAACCACAGTCATGTTGAGGTTCTCTGTAGTTGGAACCACAGTCATGTTGAGGTTCTCTGTAGTTGGAACCGCAGTCATGTTGAGGTTCTCTGTAGGTGGAACCACAGTCATGTTGAGGTTCTCTGTAGTTGGAACCACAGTCATGTTGAGGTTCTCTGTAGGTGGAACCACAGTCATGTTGAGGTTCTCTGTAGGTGGAACCACAGTCATGTTGAGGTTCTCTGTAGTTGGAACCACAGTCATGTTGAGGTTCTCTGTAGGTGGAACCACAGTCATGTTGAGGTTCTCTGTAGGTGGAACCACAGTCATGTTGAGATTCTCTGTAGTTGGAACCAGTCATGTTGAGGTTCACTGTAGGGTGGAACCACAGTCATGTTGAGGTTCTCTGTGGGTGGAACCACAGTCATGTTGAGGTTCACTGTAGGGTGGAACCACAGTCATGTTGAGGTTCTCTGTGGGTGGAACCAAAGTCATGTTGAGGTTCTCTGTAGGGTGGAACCACAGTCATGTTGAGGTTCTCTGTGGGTGGAACCACAGTCATGTTGAGGTTCTCTGTATGGTGGAACCACAGTCATGTTGAGGTTCTCTGTGGGTGGAACCACAGTCATGTTGAGGTTCTCTGTGGGTGGAACCACAGTCATGTTGAGGTTCTCTGTAGAGTGGAACCACAGTCATGTTGAGGTTCTCTGTGGGTGGAACCACAGTCATGTTGAGGTTCTCTGTGGGTGGAACCACAGTCATGCTGAGGTTCTCTGTAGGTGGAACCACAGTCATGTTGAGGTTCTCTGTAGGTGGAACCACAGTCATGTTGAGGTTCTCTGTAGGGTGGAACCAGTCATGTTGAGGTTCTCTGTGGGTGGAACCACAGTCATGCTGAGGTTCTCTGTAGGTGGAACCACAGTCATGTTGAGGTTCTCTGTAGGTGGAACCACAGTCATGTTGAGGTTCTCTGTGGGTGGAACCAGTCATGTTGAGGTTCTCTGTGGGTGGAACCACAGTCATGCTGAGGTTCTCTGTAGGTGGAACCACAGTCATGTTGAGGTTCTCTGTAGGGTGGAACCAGTCATGTTGAGGTTCTCTGTGGGTGGAACCACAGTCATGCTGAGGTTCTCTGTAGGTGGAACCACAGTCATGTTGAGGTTCTCTGTAGGTGGGGATCTCTTGTCTATGTGTTTGTTCATCTCTGATTGGACTGATTGGAATAGATATTGAGAAGAACAGCAACATTTGAACAGATCCTCGATGTTGAGAAACTGATGTTAGCAAAGTAAACTGCCTCAGGATTGAAGAGTGATTCATCTGAGAGGTGAAAGAATTACAGCTCCGGCTAAATTAGGCCTTTATTAGTCACCGCTGGGCTAGTGGGAAATGTAATGAGAAGCTAGCAGGGTCACTGGGATACACACACATGCACACACACACCTATGCACACACACATGCACACACACACACCTATGCACACACACACACACCTATGCACACAAACAGGCACTCTCTCTGTCTGTAGTCTTTAACCATTGTGTTGTCGGTGGGGTCGAAGGTGACCGGCCACCATATTTATCAGCAGAGAAAATGAATGACCTTTCTAGAGTGACATTATAAGAATGAAACAGGGCCACTCATGCACAGGAAGACCTTTAGATTAGCTGTGCTCCTGATTGAACTCAGATCAAACTAAATCCGTCTGTTTCAGGTGCAGCAGCTTCAGGTGCAGCAGCTCCCCTCCATGATCCCTAACAGGATTCAAGTTTCAGAGCCACCTTAAGCAAATTTCAGCCAAAACAAAATGTCTTCAAAGCATAGTTTACTAATGGGGGATGCAGTCAGATGATTTGAAGTTCCTGCAGGTGACAGTATCCACAGGATTCTGTGCTTCAGCCATGACTGAACATTTCAGTGCCCAGCAGAGTATGATGGCTTCACTCTCTATCTCTCTTTCTCTTCCTCCCCCCTCTGCCTCTCTCTCTCTCTCACTCAAAGAAAGGCTTTTCTAGAAAGAGCTTTCCTCCCCTCATCCTTAAGATCCATGAATGTCAGCCAGCATCAGGGAGAATTCATGGCCCCAAACTAAAAATAGGACTGTGGTTACACACACACACAGTTACACACACACAAACCTCCACACACACACATTCACATGCTGCAGGGAGCACTGCTTCCTGGTGAAGGGGTGTGCCACCCTTGAGCTGTGATGTCACCAGCAGAGTGTGAGTGGGGAACAGCAGGAAAAGGTCAAGCTTGTCATATCGCCAGGAAACAAGTCTGCATTAGCATAGACTCCCCCCCCCCCCCACCCCCCCTCCCACACCACCTCACTCCCTCCACACCATCTCCCTCCCCCCCTCCACACCATCTCCCCCCCCCCCCCCACACCATCCAGGAGGTCAATAGGGCCCAACCAGGACCTTATCGTCCAATAACAACCAGGACCTTATCGTCCAATAACAACCAGGACCTTATCGTCCAATAACAGAGGGGAGGAGACAGCACAGCAGACACACTCCTCTATCAGGGCCACACAGACACACTCCTCTATCAGGGCCACACACTCCTCTATCAGGGCCACACACACTCCTCTATCAGGGCCACACACTCCTCTATCAGGGCCACACACTCCTCTATCAGGGCCACACACTCCTCTATCAGGGCCACACACACTCCTCTATCAGGGCCACACACTCCTCTATCAGGGCCACACACACTCCTCTATCAGGGCCACACACTCCTCTATCAGGGCCACACACACTCCTCTATCAGGGCCACACACTCCTCTATCAGGGCCACACACTCCTCTATCAGGGCCACACACTCCTCTATCAGGGCCACACACACTCCTCTATCAGGGCCACACACTCCTCTATCAGGGCCACACAGACACACTCCTCTATCAGGGCCACACACTCCTCTATCAGGGCCACACAGACACACTCCTCTATCAGGGCCACACACACTCCTCTATCAGGGCCACACACTCCTCTATCAGGGCCACACACTCCTCTATCAGGGCCACACACACACAAACTCCTCTATCAGGGCCACACACACACACTCCTCTATCAGGGCCACACACACACACTCCTCTATCAGGGCCACACACACACACTCCTCTATCAGGGCCACACACTCCTCTATCAGGGCCACACACACACACTCCTCTATCAGGGCCACACACACACACTCCTCTATCAGGGCCACACACACACACTCCTCTATCAGGGCCACACACTCCTCTATCAGGGCCACACACACACACTCCTCTATCAGGGCCACACACACACTCCTCTATCAGGGCCACACACACACTCCTCTATCAGGGCCACACAGACACACTCCTCTATCAGGGCCACACACTCCTCTATCAGGGCCACACACACACACTCCTCTATCAGGGCCACACACTCCTCTATCAGGGCCACACACACACACTCCTCTATCAGGGCCACACACTCCTCTATCAGGGCCACACACACACACTCCTCTATCAGGGCCACACACACACACTCCTCTATCAGGGCCACACACTCCTCTATCAGGGCCACACACACACACTCCTCTATCAGGGCCACACACACACACTCCTCTATCAGGGCCACACACACACACTC
>CM059317.1:20055554-20080554 GCA_030340685.1 Protosalanx chinensis | reverse complement strand
AAAGGTGTGAGGTAGACCCACAAAGATCTAACATCAGCATGGTTAAAGGTGTGAGGTAGACCCACAAAAATCTAACATCAGCATGGTTAAAGGTGTGAGGTGGAGCCACAAAGATCTAACATCAGCATGGTTAAAGGTGTGAGGTAAACCCACAAAGATCTAACATCAGCATGGTTAAAAGTGTGAGGTAAACCCACAAAGATCTAACATCAGCATGGTTAAAGGTGTGAGGTAGACCCACAAATGTCTAACATCAGCATGGTTAAATGTGTGAGGTATACCCACAAAGATCTAACATCAGCATGGTTAAAGGTGTGAGGTAGACCCACAAAAATCTAACATCAGCATGGTTAAAGGTGTGAGGTAGACCCACAAAGATCTAACATCAGCATGGTTAAAGGTGTGAGGTAAACCCACAAAGATCTAACATCAGCATGGTTAAAAGTGTGAGGTAAACCCACAAAGATCTAACATCAGCATGGATAAAAGTGTGAGGTAAACCCACAAAGATCTAACATCAGCATGGTTAAAAGTGTGAGGTAAACCCACAAAGATCTAACATCAGCATGGTTAAAGGTGTGAGGTAGACCCACAAAGATCGGATAAGAGAAGGAAGCAGGGATAATTCCATCAAAACTGCTGCATCCCAGGATCTATTATCCTCCCATTATAGTCCTGTTACCGTGCTGTTATCTTGCTGTTATGATGTTATTATCCCAGGAGACTGAGGAAAGAGGACACACAGTCTCTGACACATCAGGGACATGATATCCTCCAGCCACTGAAAGAACAACAACAGACTGGCTTCTTTTCAATGAGATCCCCGATCGATAATCTCTCACTACACTGTCCTCGTCTCTCCACACAAGACGATTGGTCTGTGATCAGTAAGGATGAGTTGCTTCTAGCGAATGGGAGGAGGGAGGAGGGGGCTTATGAAAAGAAGGAAGAGGAGAAGTCAGAGGTAGATTATTATTTATCGTCTTTTCAGTCTCTCAAGACCTGAACTATCACAGATGACTTCATCCAGACTCACAGCTGCCATAAGCTGTCCCTGCACGCTGTTTTACATGAAGTCTTTCAATATGCATCATCTGTAGTAGTCAGGGAGGTTCAGAGGGTTAAAGCAGAATGCGGGGAAGATTAGAAAAAGAGGCAACAGAAGTGGGAGCTGCCATAAGGTTGCAAAAACACTGTCAATCAAGACAACAGCCAAAGAGACAGAACATGAAAGGGGTTCAGAAGAAGGGCGGCCGTCTCTCCATAGGAGATCAATGGTCAAACCCTCCAAAGAGTCATCATCCTCATCTTCCAAGGTCGGTCGTCCCTTTTACAAAATCCTCCCATCAACCCAGAGCCATTCCTGGGTTTTCAGATAGGGATCGAAGGCAGAGCAGGGCAAGGATCCATTTTCCCAGCAGTTGTTGAATGATCCAGGCGTGGAGCTCCACTGGGTGAGAGAGATGGGATCACTGCAGACATGAAGTCTCTCCAGGCAGGCAGAGGAACAGGGGACAGTCATGCAAGGTTGCACATATTGAGTTACAAGACATCCAGTGTTCCTGTGTGCTTAGAGTGACTGTATGCTGTTACACCGTGCTAGATTATATATATAGTTTAAAATATTAAGAGGAGAAATGGGCCATATCAAGGATGAGGATACTGTACTCATTAAAACATTTAGTTTGATTGGTTTGTAGGGCTGAGCAGAAATGTTGAGGGTGGCCATTTTCCTAAACTTCGCCTCTTGGTTTGCAGCTCTTCTGAGTGGCCAGGTGAGACTGACAGCAACATGTCACCTGACACAGCTCACATGACACAGCTCACCTGACACAGCTCACCTGACACAGCTCACCTGACACAGCTCACATGACACAGCTCACATGACACAGTTCACCTGACACAGCTCACCTGACACAGCTCACCTGACACAGCTCACCTGACACAGCTCACCTGACACAGCTCACATGACACAGCTCACCTGACACAGCTCACCTGACACAGCTCACTTGACACAGCTCACCTGACACAGCTCACCTGACACAGCTCACCTGACACAGCTCACATGACACAGCTCACATGACACAGCTCACCTGACACAGCTCACCTGACACAGCTCACATGACACAGCTCACCTGACACAGCTCACATGACACAGCTCACCTGACACAGCTCACATGACACAGCTCACCTGACACAGCTCACATGACACAGCTCACCTGACACAGCTCACCTGACACAGCTCACCTGACACAGCTCACATGACACAGCTCACCTGACACAGCTCACCTGACACAGCTCACATGACACAGCTCACCTGACACAGCTCACCTGACACAGCTCACCTGACACAGCTCACATGACACAGCTCACCTGACACAGCTCACATGACACAGCTCACATGACACAGCTCACCTGACACAGCTCACATGACACAGCTCACCTGACACAGCTCACCTGACACAGCTCACATGACACAGCTCACCTGACACAGCTCACATGACACAGCTCACATGACACAGCTCACCTGACACAGCTCACCTGACACAGCTCACCTGACACAGCTCACATGACACAGCTCACCTGACACAGCTCACCTGACACAGCTCACATGACACAGCTCACCTGACACAGCTCACATGACACAGCTCACATGACACAGCTCACCTGACACAGCTCACATGACACAGCTCACATGACACAGCTCACCTGACACAGCTCACATGACACAGCTCACCTGACACAGCGCATTGACACAGCTGTGTCACAGTGTGTGTGTGTGCACTGCCTGCAGCACTGTCCGATTCTCTGCCACTTCAAGGTAGTTGCCTCAGTGAGTTCCAGCAGATATCGGCTTTAAGGATTTAGATCAAAGTTCCACTGCCTCTTTCTTTTCCAGCTATCCTTCCCCACTTCCTGCCTACATATATTTCTTGCTTGATTGCCAACAAACACCCAGTTTAAAAATGTCTCCCTAAATACAGATTACTTTTCATGAACCCCCCACCCCCCCACCCACCCACACCCCCTGGAGGTAAGGTATAGCTGTGTCAGTTCCATAAGGCTGTCACCCACACATTCAGCCCAGCATCTCACACTTGACTTCCCCACGGTGAGCTCACTACCTCCACTAATAAACACCCTCTCCACAGTTGGCACACAGGGTGGAACTGAGCCAGCCAGCCCAGAGAGGCTGCCCCCCCGTGGGCATGCTAGCAGACATCTCCAAGGTGTGAAAGCCATCCTGGAAGACTGGCCTAGATAGAGCATGTCTTCTCACGGCTGGGTGGAATAAGAACACACTCCCACACATCCTCACCACTTCAAGGCCAATTACAGTTTCTCTGCTGGAGGACTAAACTCTGGGTGCTCACCTATTCTAGCATTAAATCATGGATCCTTTCACCACTCACACACAATCTCCTCAGTATGAATAAGGTTTTTATATCTTTTGTGATGTACCCAGAGATAAATCATATAGAGTTCCCTTCTTCATCTCACCATCAAGCTGAAGCATATAAAGCTCTGCAGATAACTGTGTCAGTTTATGAAGCACAATTATATAGTCCTTTTGTCCCTAAGCATTACAAATCACTAGGAGCCAGGTGGCTGAGTGGTTAAGGTATCACGCTTGCAATTGGAAGGTTGCAAGTTTGATTCCTGGCTGTGACAATGTGACGTTGTGTCCATGAGCAAGGCACGTCACCTTACCTGCCTCAGGGGGGGAATGTCCCTGTATGTGCTGTAAGTCACTCTGGATAAGTGTGAGCTAAATGTAAGATGTGCTTCAAAGCTACTCACATGAAGTTGTAATATCTTAGGGTTCCTTGTGTTAAGTCTTCAGTTTGGTCCATGTCTTATCTGAATAAGATCTACTGCTGAGGGATTATTATCAAATACGCTCCTGTTAGCTTCTCAGGAGTAATCTGTCAAAGTGACAGAAGGTCCAGGTAGAACAGCTATGACTCAGCCCTTATCAGAAGGACATTAGGCTCCCATTACAGACTAACATATGGCAGATGCTATGATGGCTGTGACTCAGACGGCTCAACGGGTTTTCAAGGACCTGTCTGTTTACAAGCTAATTACGCTAATAGTGTTAGTGAGGGGTAGCTAGCCAAAAGAGCTAAGCTAATTGTGTGGCCTTTCACACAAGACACTTTTACACTTTTCACTGTGATTTTGCACTACTGTGTACATATATACTGTTTATATTCACATTTACATTTATTCATTTAGCAGACGCTTTTATCCAAAGCGACTTACAAGAGAGAGCTTTTACAAAGAGCATCAGTCATTGAGCATTGCAACGTGATAGACCCCGAACACAGTGGGTTTTTTAGATCGTGAATCATACATCATGAGAACCAATAAGTGCCAAGGGAAGAACTATAAATGCATAACACAACGTTTGTGAACATAAAGCAAGAGATATATCCCTTCTCCTCCATATTCTATACCCATATTTTATGTTTTACTCGTACTTGCTACAGTTATATGCCCCCCACCTGTACAGCTTGTGCCCACTTTTTTTATTTCCATTCTATTTTATCTTTTTATCTTTATTGCATCTTATTTAAGTTATATATATATGTTCTATATTTGCTCCATCCTGCCACAGTAGATTCTCTCTGAATAATCAGTTACTCCCATCTCTGCCTCAAACTGTCCTCATCTAATTTCTGCCTCAAACTGTCCTCATCTCAGGCTCTGCCTCAAACTGTCCTCATCTCTGGCTCTGCCTCAAACTGTCCTCATCTCTGGCTCTGCCTCAAACTGCCCTCATCTCTGGCTCTGCCTCAAACTGTCCTCATCTCTGGCTCTGCCTCAAACTGTCCTCATCTCTGGCTCTGCCTCAAACTGTCCTCATCTCTGGCTCTGCCTCAAACTGTCCTCATCTCAGGCTCTGCCTCAAACTGTCCTCATCTCAGGCTCTGCCTCAAACTGTCCTCATCTCTGGCTCTGCCTCAAACTGTCCTCATCTCAGGCTCTGCCTCAAACTGTCCTCATCTCAGGCTCTGCCTCAAACTGTCCCCATCTCAGGCTCTGCCTCAAACTGTCCTCATCTCTGGCTCTGCCTCAAACTGTCCCCATCTCAGACTCTGCCTCAAACTGTCCTCATCTCTGGCTCTGCCTCAAACTGTCCTCATCTCAGGCTCTGCCTCAAACTGTCCTCATCTCAGGCTCTGCCTCAAACTGCCCTCATCTCTGGCTCTGCCTCAAACTGTCCTCATCTCTGGCTCTGCCTCAAACTGTCCCCATCTCAGACTCTGCCTCAAACTGTCCTCATCTCTGGCTCTGCCTCAAACTGTCCCCATCTCAGACTCTGCCTCAAACTGTCCTCATCTCTGGCTCTGCCTCAAACTGTCCCCATCTCAGACTCTGCCTCAAACTGTCCTCATCTCTGGCTCTGCCTCAAACTGTCCTCATCTCAGGCTCTGCCTCAAACTGTCCTCATCTCAGGCTCTGCCTCAAACTGTCCTCATCTTTGGCTCTGCCTCAAACTGTCCTCATCTTTGGCTCTGCCTCAGTCTCTATATCTCTGCCCTCCCAGGGCCTCAGGGGCCTCAGTCCCTTGTGAACACTCACTCATCTCCTTTCCATCGATACAGAATTCACAAGGTCATTAAATATCTTGCTCATCAGAAGATTATCTTCTTCAAGAGATCTCTTGCGGTATGTTTTACTGCAGATTGAGTGAAGAACTAGAGGATAAGAGGGTTTGTGAGGGTCTGTAAATGAAGGGTTTCATTACGGCTGAAATGGAGGATGAATCAGAATGAGTTGATTAACAGGGAACAGGGAAGAGGCTTGGCTACCAGCTTATTCAAGCAATCACACCTCCTTATTTCTAGTGCAACTTGTGGGACAATTATAAAGTTATTGGATTTTTAGGGTAGTTCAATGTAGAGTCTTTGTGTTGGTAGATGGGTCACTAATCATTTTTACATCTTCATTCATCAGTGTTAGCTGCCATCATATGGCTCTCTGACACCGTACAGAAGTATCTTGGATATGTCCCTATACATGCTGTAAGTCGCTTTGGATAAAAGCGTCTGCTGAATGAATACATTTAAATGTCCCAACACACCTGACAAAGCTCTCTCAAGTATAACAGCCAAACAGACAGAATACATTTGCATTTAGTCATTTATCCAGAGCGTCTTACAGCAAGTACAGAGACATAGGACAGATCTGGGGGTAGATCAGGATCAGATCATGATCTTAACACTTTGTTGCTGTTCTCTTTTCCTGTCCTCCTTCTCATTTCTTACCTCCATTCTCCACTTCTGTCCTCTCGTATGCTTCCTTCCTCCCTCCCTTTCCTTGATCTCTTGCCTTATAGCTGATCTCAGATCATGATCCCCATCTCCTCTGACAGTAGCTTTAATGAAGGAAGCAGTAATCGCTGCTAAATGACTATAATTACCCCTGTGACAAGTCCAGATGCATCCCTACTCAGAGAGGAGTGAAGGAGAGGGAGGGAGGGAGGGAGGGAGGAGAAAGGAAGAGGGGGGAGGGAAGGGAGGGAGGAAGGAGGGGGGGGAGGGAGGGGTGGCGAAGGAGGGGGGAGGGGGGGAAGGGGGGTGGAAGGAGGAAGGGGAAGAGAATGACGGCGGGAGAGAGTGGGCAGCCAGGGTGAATCACAATATCACATCGGATACCAACACTGCCAGAGAAAGAATAGATCGAAGTCTCTTGACGTGTTTGACATTTTCCAATGCCTATTTTTATAAAATGTTCTCTAAAAAATCTATAATTTACAATTACAATAATAAATGTATATGGAGTATCCTATTATATAGTAATATAGAATAGTGTGTTTTCTATTAATATATATAATATAAAATAAAGTATGACAAATTATAATAAATAAGTTGGGCATGGAAAGAGGACGTTTAGTGGATGTTCGAGTACGTTTGATTTAAATTCCAGTTATTTTCAGTTCACATTTGCATGTATGGAACTTGATTCAGACAAGGCTAGGACTTGATTCAGACAAGGCTAGGACTTGATTCAGAGAAGGCTAGGACTTGATTCAGACAAGGCTAGGACTTGATTCAGAGAAGGCTAGGACTTGATTCAGACAGGGCTGAGACTTGATTCAGACAAGGCTAGGACTTGATTCAGACAGGGCTGAGACTTGATTCAGAGAAGGCTAGGACTTGATTCAGACAAGGCTAGGATTTGATTCAGACAAGGCTAGGACTTGATTCAGAGAAGGCTAGGACTTGATTCAGAGAAGGCTAGGACTTGATTCAGAGAAGGCTAGGACTTGATTCAGAGAAGGCTAGGACTTGATTCAGACAAGGCTAGGACTTGATTCAGAGAAGGCTAGGACTTGATTCAGAGAAGGCTAGGACTTGATTCAGACAGGGCTGAGACTTGATTCAGACAAGGCTAGGACTTGATTCAGACAGGGCTTCTTGAATCTAATCTGCTCTAGATCAGTGGAGCTTGAGATAGAAGCACTGCTTCTTATGTGCCATGCATAAATCTGTATGCAAATTTAGCAGGCATTTAGTTTGGGAATGAAATCAAAGAGCTGGATTGATGTACGAGGATTAAATGAGCCCAGGAAATCTCATCGTTCTCATCTCTGGTTCTTTCTTTCTCCATGAACAGTAAGTGACTCCAGGAGTCGAAGTGTCTGAGCTTCTGAAACATTTGGATTCATCACACTTCAACACCAACGGTGCTTTAATAGAGCGACGTCGTTAGAGCCACAAAAAAACTAATTTCAAGTCTTCCGTATCTTTTAGTCGTTTATCAGATGCTCTTATCCAGAGTGGCTTACAGCAAGTACAGGGACATTCCCCCTGAGGCAAGTAGGGGGAAGTCCCTTGCCCAAGGACACAACGTCATGTTGACACAGCCGGGATTCGAACCACAGACCAGGGACATTGATATGACTTAATGTAAATGTGCAGAGACAATGTCTATACAGACAGAGCACATGTACACAGTAAGGTTAGCAGGGTTGTGTACCCCTCACCACAGACACAGTAAGGTTAGCAGGGTTGTGTACCCCTCACCACAGACACAGTAAGGTTAGCAGGGTTGTGTACCCCTCACCACAGACACAGTAAGGTTAGCAGGGTTGTGTACCCCTCACCACAGACACAGTAAGGTTAGCAGGGTTGTGTACCCCTCACCACAGACACAGTAAGGTTAGCAGGGTTGTGTACCCCTCACCACAGACACAGTAAGGTTAGCAGGGTTGTGTACCCCTCACCACAGACACAGTAAACACTCCTGAACTGTCCTGTAGGATGTTGGACTTCCTGCTCTGAACAAGCTCAGTAAGTCTGGTTCATCAGGGACTACAGATGATGTTTTATTAAACTGAACCATCCTATCCTAACTCTAAAATAAATACAGCCTCACAAGTGAATCCTCTTGTGTGAGGGCAGAGAACAAAGGATGAAATAGTGACTGTATACAGAATCTAAGCACTCCCACCCTTTCAAAAAGCACTGTTTTAGCATAGTGTTAAATAATGCAAAAACCTGGCATGTTGAAACTCAAAATAAACTGCAGGCTTGCAAGGCAGAGTTCACCATCAGAGAGTAAAGGAAAAGTCTGGCCTTCACTACTGTACATCCCTCAATACACACACAAATGGAAAAGGTTCTCTTAAATTTTGTAGTTCTTTTGTACATTTTAGTGCTGACTAAAAACAAGATGTTGCGATGAATCGTGATGAATGGCCCTCAGATAAAAGCCAGGGACATGGTTGTGCAAATGATGTAAAAAAATTATATCTAAAATTTAATCTTTTGAGCCGTTTTAAAGGACATGTCCATGACTAAAGCACTAGGGTGGCCTTGACAATATGAAGAAGCTGTCACTATTCACAGTAATCTGGTCTCTCACACCATAGCTTTTTTTGAAGGATGTTAGTTTCCTCCAGGATCACAGTGACTCTTATTGAGGGACTTGTTGCTCTTGTTGGTCAGTTTTAACCGATGTGAAATACTTGTACTTCCTGTGAGGTATTTTATTATTGTTGCTTGCTTTCCTACAGGGTCACTATCTATTGCACTATCCTACAGGTATCTCACACCCCTGCTACTCTCTCAACCCTGCTACTCTCTCAACCCTGCTCCTCTCTCACCCCTGCTCCTCTCACACCCCTGCTCCTCTCTCACCCCTGCTCCTCTCACCCCTGCTACTCTCTCAACCCTGCTACTCTCTCAACCCTGCTCCTCTCACACCCCTGCTCCTCTCTCACCCCTGCTCCTCTCACCCCTGCTACTCTCTCAACCCTGCTCCTCTCACACCCCTGCTCCTCTCACACCCCTGCTCCTCTCACACCCCTGCTCCTCTCTCACCCCTGCTCCTCTCTCACCCCTGCTCCTCTCTCAACCCTGCTCCTCTCTCACCCCTGCTCCTCTCTCACCCCTGCTCCTCTCTCACCCCTGCTCCTCTCACCCCTGCTCCTCTCTCACCCCTGCTACTCTCTCAACCCTGCTACTCTCTCAACCCTGCTCCTCTCACACCCCTGCTCCTCTCACACCCCTGCTCCTCTCACACCCCTGCTCCTCTCTCACCCCTGCTCCTCTCTCACCCCTGCTCCTCTCTCAACCCTGCTCCTCTCTCACCCCTGCTCCTCTCTCACCCCTGCTCCTCTCACACCCCTGCTCCTCTCTCACCCCTGCTCCTCTCTCACCCCTGCTCCTCTCTCACCCCTGCTCCTCTCTCAACCCTGCTCCTCTCACACCCCTGCTCCTCTCTCACCCCTGCTCCTCTCACACCCCTGCTCCTCTCACACCCCTGCTCCTCTCTCACCCCTGCTCCTCTCTCACCCCTGCTACTCTCTCAACCCTGCTCCTCTCACACCCCTGCTCCTCTCTCACCCCTGCTCCTCTCACACCCCTGCTCCTCTCTCACCCCTGCTCCTCTCTCACCCCTGCTCCTCTCACCCCTGCTACTCCCTCTGTCTCTCACCCCTGCTCCTCTCTCACCCCTGCTCCTCTCTCACCCCTGCTACTCCCTCTGTCTCTCACCCCTGCTCCTCTCTCACCCCTGCTCCTCTCTCACCCCTGCTACTCCCTCTGTCTCTCACCCCTGCTACTCCCTCTGTCTCACACCCCTGCTCTCCCGCACTGCGGGTGCACCCCCAGTGCACGCCCCTTGTTCTGCGACTGTCCCTCAGTTTAGATTGAACCGTTAGCTGCATTTTCATGACCAAATTGGAGCTACCTTATTTCAGAGCGTGTGAAATATAGATTCGGCTACTTATACGTATTAATGAGTGACAACCAAAGTTATAAACCTTTCGCGTAAAATGGCGGTGGTATGAAAATATTTATAATATTGACATATTTCCTGTAGAATCACAACCTTAGCGAAAGCAAACACCGCATCTTAGAACTGAGTACAGTTTAATACATGAAGAGATCACTTGTAAAGGAACAGGTTGGAAAACTTTGCTACTTTTCTGAGAATAGTTTCCCAACATGAGTGTGTCTTTGTAACGCTCACCTGCACGAGACGGTGATCTCCACCTTGGTGGCGGGAATGTTCCCCGTGAGGGGGTCGAACTCGTACACCGAGGCCATGTCCTCCAGCTTGTCCATAACGTCCCCCTCCATGAGCGCGAGGGCGAGCGCGCGTGGAGGCTCCGGACTGATCCGTGACTCGCACAGCCTGGCCCCTGTCGAGCGCGTGGTGTCCCCGGTGACTCGCGAGACCAGATCAGAGATCTTACGGCCCCCGGTCCAACCGGGAGACCCAGCCACCTCAAAAACGTTTGGGGAAGAGAAAAAGAGAGAAAGAGGAGAAAAAGAGAGTGATGGAATTCAAGACCACCCGACAATCTCTCCTTCGAATTGAAGAAGCGCACGTGGCGAACTGGAGCTCGGCTAGCGCTTGAACCCAGACCGGCGCGCCCACCTGAACCAGCCGGATAGAACAGAACCAGCGCGTGCAGGAAACACCGATCACTTCAGAACACTGAGCTGTGACCAGCTGATCAATATCGCTTCAGTCCAGCAGCAGCAGCAGCAGCTTGCAGGAAGGACACCGCCTCTGTGCGCAGAGAGTATGTAGAGAAGAGGACTGTCAAGCCCCTCCACCCCCCTCCACCCACACATCATACACGCGACTGGTAACCACACCTCTCGTGCTCGAGTTCTAATCCACAACCAGAACGCTTGGAGTTGACACGCGCCAGTAAGCATTGGATCCCAGTTGGTCGAGATGCGCGTGACTAGACATCAGTATCCAGCAGCCAGTACATGAGATACTGATTATACAAGTCAACTGTCTATTGGCCAGCTAGACTATTGAATATACTTGGATGATGCCGTTCAGTGGCCAGGAAAGAATAGATTATTAAATAGATATTTATTGTCACTGGCACAGGTACAACGAAATTGATTTCCAGGGTCGAAAGGGGATTCCAGTAAGAACCTTATTCATTAACTTTCTAAAAATGCAAAAAAAAGAAGTAATTAATCAGTACCAAGTTCTCTCTTTAGAACTCGCCTCCTAACACACACACACACATACAGTGAAATTTCACCTGTAATTGTAAGTCATAGGAAGGTATAATTTAGCATGCATGATAATGTAGTTGAGCCCAACCTGGGACCAAGGTTTGGTGTGAGTCCAGATTGGATCTTCAATCCTTTTTTACAAGGATTAGTCATTCATAGTATCAACTGATACTGTTGATACAGATGATTCTGTGTTTATCCCTAACCACCGTGCCCAGCAGGTGGTTCAAGAATGTGACTGCTACCCCCCCCCCTACACACACACACTCGCCCCCCCCCCCCCCACACACACACACACTCCCCCCCCCCACACACACACACACTCCCCCACCCCCCACACACACACACTCCCCCCCCCCACACACACACACTCCCCCCCCCCACACACACACACACTCCCCCACCCCCCACACACACACACACTCCCCCCCCCCACACACACACACTCCCCCCCCCCACACACACACACACTCCCCCACCCCCCACACACACACTAATGACAGTGCAGGCAGTTAACTGCCCCCTCCTGTCAGTCCTTCCGTTTTCTTACTCTTCTTCCTGCGCTCTAATTGCCACATTTCTGTTCACTTGCGTCACGTCGCCTGAAAATAACGCTACGTTGTTGAGCAATTAAGCAAAACACAGCCTCAGGGACAGGGGCAGCCTCTAAGACAGCCTCGGGGACAGGGACAGCCTCAGAGACAGACTCAGAGACAGGGACAGCCTCAAAGACAGCCTCAGCCTCAGACTCAGAGACAGGGACAGCCTAAAATACAGCCTCGGGGACAGGGACAGCCTCAAAGACAGCCTCAGGGACAGCCTCAGGGACAGCCTCAGAGACAGACTCAGAGACAGGGACAGCCTCAGGGACAGCCTCAGAGACAGGGACAGCCTCAGAGACAGACTCAGAGACAGCCTCAGGGACAGCCTCGGAGACAGGGACAGCCTCAGAGACAGGGACAGTCTCAGAGACAGCCTCATGGACAGCCTCAGAGACAGGGACAGCCTCAGAGACAGACTCAGAGACAGAGACAGACTCAGAGACAGGGACAGCCTCAGGGACAGCCTCAGAGACAAGGACAGCCTCAGGGACAGCCTCGGAGACATGGACAGCCTCATGGACAGCCTCAGGGACAGCCTCAGGGACAGCCTAAGAGACAGCCTCAGGGACAGGGATAGACTCAGACAGGGACAGCCTCAAAGACAGCTTAAGGGACAGCCTCGGAGACAGCCTCAGAGACATCCTCAGGGACAGGGATAGCCTCAGGGACAACCTTAAGGACAGCTTCATGGATAGCCTCAGGGACAGCCTCATGGACAGCCTCAGAGACATGGACAGCCTCAGGGACAGCCTCAGGGACAGCCTCAGAGACAGGGACAGCCTCAGAGACAGGGACAGCCTCAGAGACATGGACAGCCTCAGAGACATGGACAGCCTCAGGGACAACCTCAGGGACAGACTCATGGACAGCCTCAGAGACAGGGACAGCCTCAGCCACTGAGCATACTGTGGTTTCAGACACTCTCTTAGTGGAACAGGTTAAGGCCCAGCATTTTTCTGATAGTACCAAAGATGACTCATGTTTCACAGGGTCCAAGGTTCTCTCTGCAGGACACACCTTCACACCGCAGTCTGTCTCTACAGCACACAAGAGCGTTTACAAACCTGCAGGACCAATTCATGCGTCTATTTCTGACGAAAATAGAGAAATCAGACTCCAGCCTGAAAAGAAATCCCCAGGACAGAAACTTTGTGGTGTGCAAACACAGCTGTATGTTCTAACCTTTCTGAGTGTGGAACAGAAACCATGTTTGAGCTGGCCTTCTACCCTGCCGTGGCGCTGGTCTACTTCTTCGGGGTTCTGCGTGGCAGCCAGGAGGATCGTGTGGAGCTGGACGAGAGAGCCTCGGTCAGCGTGTTCTGCTTGTTTGTGTTGGCACAGCCGCTCTGCCTGGTGGTGGGGCGCTACACTGGCATGCTCATGTACCTCATCACTGCCCTGGTGTCATACCACTTCCTGCCCTGGAGGGAAACTGAGGATCCAGCTGCCACAGAGCCCAGAGACGTGAAGGAGAAGACCAACTGACAGAGGACAGGTCTGGATGATGGGAGACATGGACATTAACACATGGAGGGTGGACTGAAGTCACAGGCTTTATCTCAGAATATTATGTTTAACGTTATATTAATATACTTCACATTTTGAAGGTAGAGTTGTATTCATGTTTAATACAGCCTGCTCAATTATAATTGTTTTAAATCTTAAATAATTGTCCTTGTCTTAATTGTAACATCCATTCAATGTTTAGAAGTGTGTATCAGTTTGTGATTGTGTGTGATTGTGGTGTGTGTGTGTGTGAGATTGTGGTGTGTGTGTGGGAACAGGTAATGAACAGACAGGGTAAACAGTTAAATTGACACTACTGATGAAACACTGCTTTGTTTGTATCCATGGAGACTGTCAGGAAATCTATAAAACTGTTGAACGCAGGCAATATACGAACAGTTTATTTGAATAGATATAATTGATATAGTATATAGACTACTTATATTGAATAATTTTATGGGTGGCATTAAATCTTTTTAGAATTGAGTCTCATTTTAGACTCCTTGGTATTCAATTTCTTCTTCCACTGCTGCAAATTCACTGAGCGCCCTACTGCTTCTGCCCATCTCCCCCCTCTCCCTACATCTCCCCCCTCTCCTTTCCCTCTTCTATCTCCTCTCCTCTCCCTACATCTCCCCCCTCTCCTCTCCCTCTTCTATCTCCTCTCCTCTCCCTACATCTCCCCCCTCTCCTTTCCCTCTTCTATCTCCTCTCCCTACATCTGCCCCCTCTCCTCTCCCTCTTCTATCTCCTCTCCCTACATCTCCCCCCTCTCCTTTCCCTCTTCTATCTCCTCTCCCTACATCTGCCCCCTCTCCTCTCCCTCTTCTATCTCCTCTCCTCTCCCTACATCTCCCCCCTCTCCTCTCCCTCTTCTATCTCCTCTCCTCTCCCTACATCTGCCCCCCTCTCCTCTCCATCTCCTCCTCTCCCCCCCCCCATCCTCACATCTGACAGCTTCTCTTCTTTTCATCCTCTATTTGTCCATCTTCCCTTCATTTATATAACCGTGGTCTATCCTCACCCTCCAGCTTGTTGTTCCCAGTGATACAGGCAGCTTCTCATCCTTCACCTCCCAGCCCTTCAAACTAACATCAGCTCTCAGAGTCAGACTTGGGGAAATCAGCTGAAAAGACACTCAAGACTAAAGACAAATGTCTACTTCCTGTTGGAGAGGTCCTCTACAGACAGCCAGAGACACATGGTGCTATCTTGAGTGGTATTCATGAAGCAGAGTGCTGCTTCAGTAGCAGTGAGCAGGTCGTCTGTGGTAGAACAAGCTGCTGAAAAACCACTAAGAAAACCAAACACTGGCACAGGTAAAGCAAAGATGAAACGATAGCCGAAGAAAACAATGTGCAGTTAAGAAAAAAAGGAAGAAAATCTGTTTCTTTTTTTATTATTAATTAAAAGCAATTTGGAGGAAATGAATGTTGTTTTTATGCAGCATTTACCACAGTGATACTTGTATCCGAGGGGTTGGTGCTAGCCAGTGCTGGGAGGAAGGCAAGAGCCTGCAAGCAGAAACTCATAATTCAATAATGAGACCAGATTCACCACAGTCATTATGAAATTAGACAGAGTATACCATTAAAATGATATTCCTGAATTTAAATATTGATTCAATCTGGCAGGCAGGTGACGTCAGGAGCTGTATAGAGGCTTATTTTGCATTGTTGGTCCATAACATAAATAACTTGGGTTGGAAAGCTTTTTTTTTTTTTTAAACATGTTTTTATTACATAAACGGAGATGCCAGACTAGACAGCTGTGCCGTTCTAAATATCTGCAGCTTTTAATCTTTAAAGAGAATAAAAAATAAACTGCCAACGCAAACCAGAATGCGCTCGAGCCTAGCTACTAGCACTAGTCCAAGCTAGTAAAATGACAAACTGCAAGTAGCTTCTAACTTTCTATCTGTACGACACAACGCTGAGCTAATAGGCCAAATATAAGTCCATGTGTACAGGACAGTTGGCAACATTATTAATAAACGTTAAATGATATAGACACTGGGCTAAGCAGCTTGTCTGATGGTGATGTGAGTATCTTTGATAGACTGACTAGGCTAGCAAGTTAGAAACTAGCACACAGACTTGATTTAAAATCAAGGTATAAATGAATGGATACTCACATGATATAACAAGATGATGACATTCATGAACTGTCCATATTATATATAATTGTATCTCAACTTCGGTTGTTCCATGATTAGAGCAACTATTGACTTGAAACTTAAAAACTTAAAGGCGGATGTCGGAGGTGTTTTGCCGCCAACTGCTGTTTGTTAATGAGGGTCGAACCAGAGGCACGAGCATCCAGGCTATTTATACTACCACGCCCTAAACAAACCAATACGTCACCACTTCCGCTTACCGCACGAGCTAGAGCTTTAAACTGCCAGTTGCCAGAACTGTAGTAAAGTAAGTTCTCCAACATAAAAATCACTTTGGATAAAAGCGTGTCTGCTAAATGAATAAAAGTAAAAGGCTAGTTTATATGAGAACTCATATAAAGTTACGATAATCCACGGGCCTGTGATCCGTGTCACGGAGGAACTATACTGCCAACAATACAGTACAGACCTGAGGGGGGCACCATAAAAAAAAAAACTTTCTTAATTAATTAAATGTATTTATAATGCCAATATTTTGTCAGTATAGAGATAAAAGACCAATTACTTTTGTCATGTTTTGACTTCGACTTGTTTTTTATTTTCATGAAAGAACATTGATGCTTCTTAAATACAATTCTACTTACAGTATTTACAGTCATTGTATTTTACATGGTTTGGTCACATGCACATTGTAAGAAAAAGAAAATACATTTTACATATTTACAGTGATCAGAGGGAGAAGCCTGTGCAATAAAAGGCACGTTTAACCTTTGAACCCTGTAATTACCTTCCCTCTTGGGAGGGTCAAAGTTGAGGGTCTGCCAGTGTGTGTGGATGCAGGGTGCTGATAGAGGGCCAGACCCTCTACAGATGCTCTGCCTGAAGGACAGTGTCATGCTCACACTGTTAATAGCAGTCATGCATGAACAGTCACTGATGCTAGCCTGTTAGCTAAGCTGTAACAGTAGCTTCATGTGCTTATGAGGCATAATGCAGTGACCGGACAGCGCCCCCTGTAGGGGGTTAAAGGGACTGATAAACAGCAAGATGAGAGTGAGGACATATTAGCCGTCAATAGCACCATCACATTAGAGCTCATGTCCCTGTGGTAGAGCTCAGCACACACATGTGACCACAGGTACAGGAACTGCTCCAGGGCTCCAGAGAGTTAGGGGGCAAAGAGTAACCAAGGATTCAAACATAAATAAATACAATAAAAACTTCACATACGTATATATACAGATTATCAAGTCATAGAAATCGAGGGACAAGGTTTAAGGATTCGAGCTCCTAAAGTTTTAGGACCTGAACAATAGGAACAGCAGCCACACTGTCAACCATGAGCTGAACTCCAGCTGGCTTCTTCAGACATTTTAATCTCTCTTGTCACGATACTGTTCAGTAATCACTGAATGTACAACGCTTACAATTCAATTATAACACTGATAATTAAACCATCGTTAGCCTTCAAACTTCATGACTGACAGTTATGTAAAGACACAGTCATCATCATACAGCTTATGTACATGCATGTGAAGGCAGCTCAGTGCTACAGACCTACCAAGCCGCTCTCCACCAACTACACATGGAGGAGAGATAGAAACACAGAGATCAGTTAGAAGAAGCAGGCAGGGTTAACCTGCACAACACAGCAACAAAAGACAGGAAGCAGAACTAGACACTCAGCTAACTAGCTCTGGGGTTTAAACTGGCTCAGCAGTGGGTGGAGAGAACAGCTCAGCAGACTAGAGCAAGAAGCTTCTGTGAGGAGTTTCTCCACCTAAAGTTTCAGTCTCAGTAGACCTGCACCTGCACCTTGTACCTGGTTAGAGTGGAGCTGAACAGTGATAAAACATCACTGTTGAGTTTAGGCTTCAGGACTCCACAGTACATATGGCTCTTATCTCCCAGTACTGACAAAGTCTGCAGCCGTGATAGAACAAGGGCAGAATAAGGCTGCAGGACATAGAGGAAAGGATAACAAATCCTCCATGTTTGACCAGAGTCTGAGAGATCACATGGGTCAGCATTTTATTATTCTATCATGATCCAGCTTCTAGATTCATAGACTGAAAATACCAGGATTGCTTTATTGTATTTCCAACATCCTTCGAGAACAAAAACCCTACAGCAGATTTTGATATCAGCTAGCAGCATCGACGCCTTGTGAGAAACCAGATCATAAAATCAATCTTCACAATGTTGTCACATCTTAAATACTAGAAAAATACTAGAAAATGGGACCAATGTGGGATCAGAACACACAGGAACATCAGTTCTGTTTTCCAGTCACATCATCTTAAGCACTGATTCAAGGTTCTATTGCACAGAACACGATTATTTCTCATCCTAAACACTGTGAAGTGCGGCTCAATTTACAAAGGAATAACTGTAAAGGGGGGAGAGTGTACGGGGGTAGGAGGGGGGAGGAGGGTGTACAGGGGCAGGAGGGGGGAGGAGGGTGTACAGGGGCAGGAGGGGGGAGGAGGGTGTACAGGGACAGGAGGGGGGAGGAGGGTGTACAGGGACAGGAGGGGGGAGGTTGAACTGGGGCAGGAGGGGTGTTAGGATTGATTCAACAGTTCATCTGTTCACTGCTTTACTAGCTGTACATCTGCATCAGGCGGTAAAACAGGAAGAGTGAGAAGAAGGTTGTTCTCCTCATTACTGGTTACAAGTCTGTTCTTTATTTCTGGGTTCCCTATCTGTGTGTGTTCACCTGAGGAGGCTCTGATGGAGGCTGATAAATATGTTTTACTAAGCAGATGGTAAATCTAGGATGCGAAGGCGTGCCAAAACCTGACAGAAACAAAGAAAGGCACACACACACACACACACACACACACACACACACACGGAAAGTAGCAAGCCAGTTGCAGTTTCATTTCCAGGGGGAAGGACTCCACTAAAGAAGAAAGCATCTCACTACAGAAGGGAAGAGTTTCTCCTCTCTGACCCAGTTCCTGAACACCAGCCTAAATAAGCTTCCTGTCGAGCTGAGAGCTCCAATTAGACACATCCAGCTTAGAGCTGCCAGCACAGAGCAGGGAGCAGAAAGCAGAGAGCAGTCCAGCGTATCTACACCTTCAGACAGGCGCTCTACTGAGAGGCCAGCCCACAGGGCCAGAGAGCATCATGGTCATCTGCATGGACGTCTCAGACTTTGTGTGGAAAAGAGAGCTAACAATGTGCTACTTTCACCCCCGTGGAGCTCTTGAAGGTTGGTGGTTATGTGTGTATGTGCAGTCATGTGGAGAGGTGTGTGTGTGTGTGTGTGGTGCTGTGTGTGTGCTCAGTAATCTGGGTAGGGCTGTGTGTGTGTGTGTGGGTGTGTGTGTGTGTCGGTAGCACAATTCTGTGAGCGTGAGCATTTCTCGCAGCAGTCAGCAAGGCTTGTTAGTTTGTGCGGGACTGTCAGTGTTAGTGGGCTTATTAGATCTAGTCTTCCCCAGCAGACACTTCAGACTAAAGACCTCTCAGGCTACTTCACACCTCAGGAGACAGGAGGCCCCTGGACCAGTGGCCACACAGCACACCCGAACCAGGGGCCACACAGCACACCTGAACCAGGGGCCACACAGCACACCCGAACCAGTGGCCACACAGCACACCCGAACCAGGGGCCACACAGCACACCTGAACCAGGGGCCACACAGCACACCTGAACCAGGACCCACACAGCACACCTGAACCAGGGGCCACACAGCACACCTGAACCAGGGGCCACACAGCACACCCGAACCAGTGGCCACACAGCACACCCGAACCAGGGGCCACACAGCACACCTGAACCAGGGGCCACACAGCACACCTGAATCAGGGGCCACACAGCACACCTGAACCAGGGGCCACACAGCACACCTGAACCAGGGGCCACACAGCACACCTGAACCAGGGGCCACAAAGCACACCTGAACCAGGGGCCACACAGCACACCTGAACCAGGGGCCACACAGCACACCTGAACCAGGACCCACACAGCACACCTGAACCAGGGGCCACACAGCACACCTGAATCAAGGGCCACACAGCACACCTGAACCAGGGGCCACACAGCACACCTGAACCAGGGGCCACACAGCACACCTGAACCAGGGGCCACACAGCACACCTGAACCAGGGGCCACAAAGCACACCTGAACCAGGGGCCACACAGCACACCTGAACCAGGGGCCACACAGCACACCTGAACCAGGACCCACACAGCACACCTGAACCAGGGGCCACACAGCACACCTGAACCAGGAGCCACACAGCACACCGGGCTCAGAAACTCAGAGACAAAGGGGGAGTGTGTCGCACTAACACAGGGGGAGTGTGTCGCACTAACACAGGGGGAGTGTGTCTCACTAACACAGGGGGAGTGTGTCGCACTAACACAGGGGGAGTGTGTCGCACTAACACAGGGGGAGTGTGTCGCACTAACACAGGGGGAGTGTGTCGCACTAACACAGGGGGAGTGTGTCGCACTAACACAGGGGGAGTGTGTCTCACTAACACAGGGGGAGTGTGTCGCACTAACACAGGGGGAGTGTGTCTCACTAACACAGGGGGAGTGTGTCGCACTAACACAGGGGGAGTGTGTCGCACTAACACAGGGGGAGTGTGTCGCACTAACACAGGGGGAGTGTGTCTCACTAACACAGGGGGAGTGTGTCGCACTAACACAGGCAACACAAACAACCCTGCAGAAATCCTCCTCCTCTTCTATTGGCTCAGAAACAGCGTCCCTGAGGAAGACGTTGAGAATGAGGGAACATGAAGACTCCTGTCAGCAGCTAGGATGAAGGACATGTTGTTTTGCCTGGTGGTTTGGTTTCACTCAGGATCAGCAGCAGATGGATGTTTCCTCCACAATTCCGAGAGCAACAACTTCTGTGGGTTCAGCTCATTTAAATCAGTTCAAACCAGAATGGCACTTTGTAAGTAGGACTGGCAGTAGAAAAAGCTCATTAAAAATGACGATGATGTACTTTGATCTTGATGTGTGGACGCCTGAGGTCACAAGATCAGGTCACTTGCGAATGACATGAACACGATGGCCGCTGTTAACGATCGCCTTCTCCATCTTCGCTGTCCAGATCTTCACCGTCATGTCGCTGAGAGATCGAAGAGGAACAAAGAATGAGAGGAAGAGAGAGAGAGTTGGAGGAGGAGAGAGAGAGGTAGAGAAGAAGAGGAGAGAGAGGGAGGAGGGGAGAGCGAGAGGAAGGTGAAGGGGAAAAAGAGAGGTGAAGGAGAGGAGGGGAGAGAGAGGGGTGGAGGAAGGGAGAGAGAGGGAAACCAGGACAGAAAGGGGATGGAGAATAGCCACAATTGGGGAAGGAGGAGGAGAGCAGAAGAGAGGAGGAGAGAGGAGGAGGAGGAGAGAGTATGACTCAATTTCCTGAATCTTCAAACACATCCATTGTACATCCCACACAAGACAAGAGAAACAAACATCAAAACCAGCAGTTCAAATAAAGTGAATGAACTGTCATCTTCCCTGCCCCCATCACCCCCCCCCCCCCCCCTTCATCACACACACACCAGCTCAAACACACACACCGACCCCTCACTGCCTCACCAATTACAGAGCACAAAGGACTGAGACCCAAAATAGACTTCAAACATCACTCGACCCCCATGTCGACAAGCCTCCCCTGCAAGAACACGACACAAACAGAACTTCCCCTCCCCCTCCCCCTCCCCCTCCATCTCTCATCTCTCTCTCAAACACCCACCCTCCCCCTTCTCTCGCTCCACCATCTACCCTACCCCCTCTCCGTCAACCCGTCCATCGCCCCCCACCCTCACTCTCCCCCTCTCTTTCTTCCTTTTTCTTTCTCTCTCGCACTCCCTTCCTCTCTTTCCTCCTCCCTCACCCCCCCCTTTTCCTCCCTCTCTTCACCCTCTCTCCATCTTTCTCACTCCCCTTTCCTCTGTCTCTCAGATAAACACACCTCCATCTCACAGAGGTGTATTAAGGACTATAACAACATGAAGATGCGGACACGCCCCCTCCCAGCTCATCACCACGCATTCTGACAAGTGTGTTAGCAGGCGCTAACACTACATGTTGTTCTGTTAAGAAAACTAGCTAAGCTGAATCTGTGGAAGACTGCAGCCAATCAGAGGCAGAGCTGAGAACTCTCACAGTAGCCATCTTGTTCCAGATGATAGAAGCAGGCTGAGCAGAACTGAGGCACTTATTCAAAGTGAAAAGCAATTAGAGCAGAATATCACTTCAACACAGAGAGGAGAAAGATGACAAGAGAGGAAGGATTTAAGACCAAAGGAAGGACACACAAAAAGTATGTATGAGTACTGAAATAGTAGCACCAGGAGAGAGACAGTACCAGGAGAGAGAGAGAGAGAGAGAGTACCAGGAGAGAGAGAGAGAGTACCAGGAGAGAGAGAGTACCAGGAGAGAGAGAGAGAGTACCAGGAGAGAGAGAGAGAGAGAGTACTAGGAGAGAGAGAGAGATTACCAGGAGAGAGAGAGAGTACCAGGAGATAGACAGAGAGAGAGGGAAAGAGAGAGAGAGAGAGAAAGAGAGAGAGAAAGAGAGAGAGAGAGAGAGAGTACCAGAGGAGAACGGGGGAGGCGGCGAGCTGAGCAGAGGCTCATGGGAGGCTGGTGGCACGGCCCTTGATGGCTAGGACCCTTCGAGGGAGACAGGGAGTCAGACCAGGGACATAACTCCACAGCTTCACCCTCCCATCACTGCAGCAGGGGGGAGGAGGGGGAGGAGATGGGGGAGTAAAGGGGACAGATGATGAAGGAGGTGAGTAGGTAAGGAAAGGAGGAGAGGGGAGGACAGCAGTGAAGAGAAGAGAGAAAACGATCAGAAGAGTGAGAACAGACCATCAGGGTCAGAGTCAGGGTCAGAGTCAGGGTCATGGTTAGGGTCAGAGTCAGGGTCATGGTTAGGGTCAGAGTCAGGGTCATGGTTAGGGTCAGGGTCATGGTTAGGGTCAGGGTCATGGTTAGGGTCATGGTCAGGGTTGGTAGGTGAGGATGTACCTGGAAGCGGTGAAGATCTGTCTGGAGTTGGTGCAGATGGCGTTGATGGGGCTGTCGTGGCCACGGAGGTCCCCTATGGGGGTGAAGGTGTCCACATGCCAGACCTTCATCATGCCCCCCCGACACGCACTCAGCAGCAGGGGGCGCCCAGGCACCAAGGCCAGGGCACACACCCAGTCCTTATGGGCATTGGGGATTTGCTGGAGGGGAGGGGAGGAGAGGGGAGGAGAGCAGAGGGGAGGGGAGGGGAGGAGAGAGAAAGAGAAGAGGAAAAATTGAATGCATTAATCCTCAGATAGGAAGGTAGAGATAGAGGAACAGTGTACACAGCTAGATCTTTACTCTGGGTCAGACATTACAGACGGGCTGCTGGCAACACAGTATCTTAGCAACATGCACAATTTTTTAATCATATGTACGAATGTATGAATTAACAATGAGAAATATCTGAATTAACATTAACAATGACCGCCACTGACACACACACACACACACATATATATAAATCCCCTTTCTGTGGCTGCCTGTCGACTTGCTTGTTCAGTTCTCAAGCAAGATTATCTGAGTTGACTTTCTGCTCCCACAGAACAGAAGACTGCTGGTTTGGACCAGCAGGAGGAGTCTAACAGACAGATTTAGCCTGGTTGGAAAGAGAGTGACTGGAGAGACAGACTAGAGAGACCAGACTGGAGAGGACAGACTAGTGAGGACAGACTAGAGAGGACAGACTAGAGAGGACAGACTGGAGAGGACAGACTAGTGAGGACAGACTAGAGAGGACAGACTAGAGAGGACAGACTGGAGAGGACAGACTAGTGAGGACAGACTAGAGAGGACAGACTAGAGAGGACAGACTAGAGAGGACAGACTAGAGAGGACAGACTAGAGAGGACAGAGAGACCAGACTAGAGAGGACAGACTAGAGAGGACAGACTAGAGAGACCAGACTAGAGCGGACAGACTAGAGAGAGACCAGACTAGAGAGGACAGACTAGAGAGGACAGACTAGAGAGGACAGACTAGAGAGGACAGACTAGAGAGGACAGACTAGAGAGACCAGACTAGAGAGGACAGAGAGACCAGACTAGAGAGGACAGACTAGAGAGGACAGACTAGAGAGACCAGACTAGAGCGGACAGACTAGAGAGACCAGACTAGAGAGGACAGACTAGAGAGAACAGACTAGAGAGGACAGACTAGAGAGGACAGACTAGAGAGAGACCAGACTAGAGAGGACAGACTAGAGAGGACAGACTAGAGAGACCAGACTAGAGAGGACAGAGAGACCAGACAGGACAGACTAGAGAGAGACCAGACTAGAGAGGACAGACTAGTGAGGACAGACTAGAGAGGACAGACTAGTGAGGACAGAGAGACCAGACTAGTGAGGACAGACTAGAGAGGACAGACTAGTGAGGACAGACTAGAGAGGACAGACTAGTGAGGAAAGAGAGACCAGACTAGTGAGGACAGACTAGAGAGGACAGACTAGAGAGACCAGACTAGTGAGGACAGACTAGAGAGGACAGACTAGTGAGGACAGACTAGAGAGGACAGACTAGAGAGGACAGACTAGAGAGGACAGACTAGAGATAGACCAGATTAGAGAGAACAGACTAGAGAGGACAGAGTAGAGAGGACAGACTAGAGAGACCAGACTAGAGAGGACAGAGAGACCAGACAGGACAGACTAGAGAGAGACCAGACTAGAGAGGACAGACTAGTGAGGACAGACTAGAGAGGACAGAGAGGACAGACTAGTGAGGACAGACTAGAGAGGACAGACTAGTGAGGACAGACTAGAGAGGACAGACTAGTGAGGACATACTAGAGAGGACAGACTAGTGAGGACAGACTAGAGAGGACAGACTAGTGAGGACAGACTAGAGAGGACAGACTAGTGAGGACAGAGAGACCAGACTAGTGAGGACAGACTAGAGAGGACAGACTAGTGAGGACAGACTAGAGAGGACAGACTAGTGAGGACAGACTAGAGAGGACAGACTAGTGAGGACAGACTAGAGAGGACAGACTAGTGAGGAAAGAGAGACCAGACTAGTGAGGACAGACTAGAGAGGACAGACTAGAGAGACCAGACTAGTGAGGACAGACTAGAGAGGACAGACTAGAGAGGACAGACTAGAGAGGACAGACTAGAGAGGACAGACTAGAGAGACCAGACTAGAGCGGACAGACTAGAGAGGACAGACTAGAGAGGACAGACTAGAGAGGACAGACTAGAGAGGACAGACTAGAGAGGACAGAC
>CM059317.1:20030554-20050554 GCA_030340685.1 Protosalanx chinensis | reverse complement strand
TGTTCATTAAAAGCTGAAGCTGCTGTGGACTAGTAATGAGGAGCGTCACGCTGGGAGCTTCTGAATGGGAACCTGTTAATGGACGATCTAATGCTTCTCAGAGAGGACAGATGAGAGCAGGAGAGATGTTTGCCTGTCTCCCTGGAGCAGATGTGATAATGAAGGTATCCATGCTGGCATCAGGCAGGACAGAAGAGCTGCTCATCTCTCTCAGGTGACCACCACTCCACGGGTGGAGTTAGAGGAAATGACATCATCCAGCGCTCAGGTTCCATCCTGCCAGTCGGTATGAATCTCAAGTGTTTTGTTTGTTTCGTCTGGCTGCTATTTTGGTCTTGATGTGTTATTATTCCAACATGTTTACATCCTTCACACCTGCTGGTGAGGCATCCTCACTCACTCCTGTTCCCTCCATCCCTCCATCTCTCTCTCACCTCCATCCCTCCATCCCTCCATCTCTCTCTCACCTCCATCCCTCCAACTCTCTCTCACCTCCATCCCTCCATCTCTCTCTCACTTCCATCCCTCCATCTCTCACCTCCATCCCTCCATCTCTCTCTCACCTCCATCCCTCCATCTCTCTCACCTCCCTCCCTCCATCTCTCTCTCACCTCCATCCCTCCATCCCTTACCTCCATCTCTCCATCCCCCCATCTCTCTCTCACCTCCATCCCTCCATCCTTCCATCTCTCCATCCCTCCATCTCTCCATCCCTTCACCCTCCCATCCCTACCATCTCTCTCACCTCCATCCTTCCATCCCTCACCTCCATCTCTCCACCCCTCCATCCTTCCATACCTCCATCTCTCCCTCTCTCCCTCACCTCCATCCTTCCATCTCTCTGCTACCCTATCAACAGCACTCCACTCATTCAGGGATCTTCTCTGAACTTGTTAAAGAAAAAAAGAAGCAGAAAGCTTGAGTCCACAGTGTGGCAGTACAGCTGGTTCAGGTCTCCTGGTGCGGGGGGTGGGATGGGGGGTGGGATGGGGGGGTGGGGGGTAAAGCATGCTCACCAAAACATGACAGGAAATGAAGATCCAGATGAGGAGCTGGCCAATCAGACACAAGAAGAGCGGGAGGAGAAGAGGGGAGGAGAGAGAAGGACAGAGACAGACAGATATCTGTACCTGAGTACCTCTGACAGGGAAGAGTCGCTGTCCTCCAACCTGGAGACAGAACAGGAGGGTTAAGGTTAGGATAGGGGTCAGGGGTCAAGAGACAAGGGTATAGGTAAGGGGTCAGGGGTCAAGAGACAGGGTTATAGGTAGGGGTCAAAGGGCAGAGACAGGGTTATAGGTAGGGGTCAAAGGGCAGAGACAGGGTTATAGGTAGGGGTCAAAGGGCAGAGACAGAGTTATAGGTAGGGGTCAAAGGGCAGAGACAGGGTTATAGGTAGGGGTCAAAGGGCAGAGACAGGGTTATAGGTAGGGGTCAAAGGGCAGACACAGGGTTATAGGTAGGGGTCAAGGTTAGGGTTTATATTTATTTTGTTATAGATCAAGGAAGGGAAGCTGACAGATTGACCAGGTTGGTGTCCTGCATGGTTAGCCAGGCTGCCAGACAGCAACAGGCTAGACAGACAGCCAGACTAGCCCATGACAGGCGCAGGGGGCGGGAGCTTTATCCATAAATGAGCCAATAGCAGGGCAAGGGTTAGGTTTAGGGGACAGGGTTTAAAGCAGAAACAGGTATCTACAGTAAAACAAGGGACCAGTTGGACAGAAAGGGGGAAGTGAGATGGGGAGGGTCCTCCCTAACACAGGCAGCAGGGACACTGGGACAGGATTGGGTCATCAATAATGACTCACAGAGCCAAACTGCTGTGATTGGCTGTGTCTTTGACGTGTCAGGACCCGGTAACAGTGGGTGGAGACCTGCACTTCAGGTCCAACAGAACCAAACACAGAGAAGCTCACCAAGAGAGGAGTGAAACTGAGACAGAGACTCTATGCAGAGGAAACAGAGACTCTATCCAGAGGAAACAGAGACTCTATCCAGAGGAAAACAGAGACTCTATCCAGAGGAAACAGACACTATCCAGAGGAAACAGAGACTCTATCCAGAGGAAACAGAGACTCTATCCAGAGGAAACAGAGACTCTATGCAGAGGAAACAGAGACTCTATCCAGAGGAAACAGAGACTCTATCCAGAGGAAACAGAGACTCTATCCAGAGGAAACAGACACTATCCAGAGGAAACAGAGACTCTATCCAGAGGAAACAGAGACTCTATCCAGAGGCAACAGAGACTCTATCCAGAGGAAACAGAGACTCTATCCAGAGGAAACAGACACTATCCAGAGGAAACAGAGACTCTATCCAGAGGAAACAGAGACTCTATCCAGAGGAAACAGAGACTCTATCCAGAGGAAACAGACACTATCCAGAGGAAACAGAGACTCTATCCAGAGGAAACAGAGACTCTATCCAGAGGAAACAGAGACTATATTCAGAGGAAACAGACTCTATCCAGAGGAAACAGACACTCTATCCAGAGGGGACAGAGACACTATCCAGAGGAAAACAGAGACACTATCCAGAGGAAACAGAGACTCTATCCAGAGGAAACAGAGACACTATCCAGATGGACCAGACACTAACCAGAGGAAACAGAGATTCTATCCAGAGGAAACAGAGACTCTATCCAGAGGAGACAGAGACACTATCCAGAGGTAACAGAGACTCTATCCAGAGGAAACAGAGACTCTATCCAGAGGAAACAGACACTATCCAGAGGTAACAGAGACTCTATCCAGAGGTACCAGAGACACTATCCAGAGGAAACAGAGACTCTATCCAGAGGAAACAGAGACTCTATCCAGAGGAAACAGACACTATCCAGAGGTAACAGAGACTCTATCCAGAGGTACCAGAGACACTATCCAGAGGAAACAGAGACTCTATCTAGAGGGAACAGACACTATCCAGAGGAAACAGAGACTCTATCCAGAGGAAACAGAGACTCTATCCAGAGGAAACAGAGACTCTATCCAGAGGAAACAGAGACTCTATCCAGATGGACCAGACACTATCCAGAGGAAACAGATTCTATCCAGAGGAAACAGAGACTCTATCCAGAGGAAACAGAGACTATCCAGAGGAAACAGAGAATCTATCTAGAGGAAACAGAGAATCTATCCAGAAGAACCAGAGACTCTATCCAGAGGAAACAGACACTATCCAGAGGAAACAGAGACTCTATCCAGAGGAAACAGAGACTCTATCCAGAGGGGACAGAGACTCTATCCAGAGGAAACAGAGACTCTATCCAGAGGGGACAGAGACACTATCCAGAGGAAAACAGAGACACTATCCAGAGGAAACAGAGACTCTATCCAGAGGAAACAGAGACACTATCCAGATGGACCAGACACTAACCAGAGGAAACAGAGATTCTATCCAGAGGAAACAGAGACTCTATCCAGAGGAGACAGAGACACTATCCAGAGGTAACAGAGACTCTATCCAGAGGAAACAGACACTATCCAGAGTAAACAGAGACTCTATCCAGAGGAAACAGAGACTCTATCCAGAGGAAATAGAGATTCTATCCAGATGGACCAGACACTATCCAGAGGAAACAGAGATTCTATCTAGAGGAAACAGAGAATCTATCCAGAGGAAACAGAGACACTATCCAGAGGAAACAGAGACTCTATCCAGAGGAAACAGACACTATCCAGAGGAAACAGACACTATCCAGAGGAAACAGAGACACTATCCAGAGGAAACAGAGACTCTATCCAGAGGAAACAGAGACTCTATCCAGAGGAAACAGAGACTCTATCCAGAGGAAACAGAGAATCTATCCAGAGGAAACAGAGACTCTATCCAGAGGAAACAGAGACTCTACCCAGAGGAAACAGAGACTCTATCCAGAGGAAACAGAGACTCTATCCAGAGGAAACAGAGACTCTATGCAGAGGAAACAGACACTATCCAGAGGAAACAGACACTATCCAGAGGAAACAGAGACTCTATCCAGAGGAAACAGAGACTCTATGCAGAGGAAACAGAGACTCTATCCAGAGGAAACAGAGACTCTATGCAGAGGAAACAGAGACTCTATCCAGAGGAAAACAGAGACTCTATGCAGAGGAAACAGAGACTCTATCCAGAGGAAACAGAGACTCTATCCAGAGGAAACAGAGACTCTATCCAGAGGAAACAGAGACTCTATCCAGAGGAAACAGAGACTCTATGCAGAGGAAACAGACACTATCCAGAGGAAACAGACACTATCCAGAGGAAAGAGAGACTCTATCCAGAGGAAACAGAGACTCTATCCAGAGGAAACAGAGACTCTATGCAGAGGAAACAGACACTATCCAGAGGAAACAGACACTATCCAGAGGAAACAGAGACTCTATCCAGAGGAAACAGAGACTATCCAGAGGAAACAGAGAATCTATCCAGAGGAACCAGAGACTCTATCCAGAGGAAACAGAGACTATCCAGAGGAACCAGAGACACTATCCAAAGGAAACAGAGACTCTATCCAGAGGAAACAGAGACTCTATCCAGAGGAAACAGAGACTATCCAGAGGAAACAGAGAATCTATCCAGAGGAACCAGAGACTCTATCCAGAGGAAACAGACACTATCCAGAGGAAACAGAGACTCTATCCAGAGGAAACAGAGAATCTATCCAGAGGAAACAGAGAATCTATCCAGAGGAAACAGAGACTATCCAGAGGAAACAGAGACTCTATCCAGAGGAAACAGAGAATCTATCCAGAGGAAACAGACACTATCCAGAGGAAACAGAGACTCTATCCAGAGGAAACAGACACCATCCAGAGGAAACAGAGACTCTATCCAGAGGAAACAGAGAATCTATCCAGAGGAAACAGAGACTCTATCCAGAGGAAACAGAGACTATCCAGAGGAAACAGAGAATCTATCCAGAGGAAACAGAGACACTATCCAGAGGAAACAGAGACACTATCCAGAGGAAACAGACACTATCCAGAGGAAACAGAGACTCTATCCAGAGGAAACAGACACTATCCAGAGTAAACAGAGACTCTATCCAGAGGAAACAGAGACTCTATCCAGAGGAAATAGAGATTCTATCCAGATGGACCAGACACTATCCAGAGGAAACAGAGATTCTATCTAGAGGAAACAGAGAATCTATCCAGAGGAAACAGAGACACTATCCAGAGGAAACAGAGACTCTATCCAGAGGAAACAGACACTATCCAGAGGAAACAGACACTATCCAGAGGAAACAGAGACACTATCCAGAGGAAACAGAGACTCTATCCAGAGGAAACAGAGACTCTATCCAGAGGAAACAGAGACTCTATCCAGAGGAAACAGAATCTATCCAGAGGAAACAGAGACTCTATCCAGAGGAAACAGAGACTCTATCCAGAGGAAACAGAGACTCTATCCAGAGGAAACAGAGACTCTATGCAGAGGAAACAGACACTATCCAGAGGAAACAGACACTATCCAGAGGAAACAGAGACTCTATCCAGAGGAAACAGAGACTCTATGCAGAGGAAACAGAGACTCTATCCAGAGGAAACAGAGACTCTATGCAGAGGAAACAGAGACTCTATCCAGAGGAAAACAGAGACTCTATGCAGAGGAAACAGAGACTCTATCCAGAGGAAACAGAGACTCTATCCAGAGGAAACAGAGACTCTATCCAGAGGAAACAGAGACTCTATGCAGAGGAAACAGACACTATCCAGAGGAAACAGACACTATCCAGAGGAAACAGAGACTCTATCCAGAGGAAACAGAGACTCTATCCAGAGGAAACAGAGACTCTATGCAGAGGAAACAGAGACTCTATCCAGAGGAAACAGAGACTCTATCCAGAGGAAACAGAGACTCTTTGCAGAGGAAACAGAGACTCTATCCAGAGGAAACAGAGACTCTATCCAGAGGAAACAGAGACTCTATGCAGAGGAAACAGAGACTCTATCCAGAGGAAACAGAGACTCTATCCAGAGGAAACAGAGACTCTATGCAGAGGAAACAGACACTATCCAGAGGAAACAGACACTATCCAGAGGAAACAGAGACTCTATCCAGAGGAAACAGAGACTATCCAGAGGAAACAGAGAATCTATCCAGAGGAACCAGAGACTCTATCCAGAGGAAACAGAGACTATACAGAGGAACCAGAGACACTATCCAAAGGAAACAGAGACTCTATCCAGAGGAAACAGAGACTCTATCCAGAGGAAACAGAGACTATCCAGAGGAAACAGAGAATCTATCCAGAGGAACCAGAGACTCTATCCAGAGGAAACAGACACCATCCAGAGGAAACAGAGACTCTATCCAGAGGAAACAGAGAATCTATCCAGAGGAAACAGATAATCTATCCAGAGGAAACAGAGACTATCCAGAGGAACCAGAGACACTATCCAAAGGAAACAGAGACTCTATCCAGAGGAAACAGAGACTCTATCCAGAGGAAACAGAGACTATCCAGAGGAAACAGAGAATCTATCCAGAGGAACCAGAGACTCTATCCAGAGGAAACAGACACTATCCAGAGGAAACAGAGACTCTATCCAGAGGAAACAGAGAATCTATCCAGAGGAAACAGAGAATCTATCCAGAGGAAACAGAGACTATCCAGAGGAAACAGAGACTCTATCCAGAGGAAACAGAGAATCTATCCAGAGGAAACAGACACTATCCAGAGGAAACAGAGACTCTATCCAGAGGAAACAGACACCATCCAGAGGAAACAGAGACTCTATCCAGAGGAAACAGAGAATCTATCCAGAGGAAACAGAGACTCTATCCAGAGGAAACAGAGACTATCCAGAGGAAACAGAGAATCTATCCAGAGGAAACAGAGACACTATCCAGAGGAAACAGAGACACTATCCAGAGGAAACAGACACTATCCAGAGGAAACAGAGACTCTATCCAGAGGAAACAGACACTATCCAGAGTAAACAGAGACTCTATCCAGAGGAAACAGAGACTCTATCCAGAGGAAATAGAGATTCTATCCAGATGGACCAGACACTATCCAGAGGAAACAGAGATTCTATCTAGAGGAAACAGAGAATCTATCCAGAGGAAACAGAGACACTATCCAGAGGAAACAGAGACTCTATCCAGAGGAAACAGACACTATCCAGAGGAAACAGACACTATCCAGAGGAAACAGAGACACTATCCAGAGGAAACAGAGACTCTATCCAGAGGAAACAGAGACTCTATCCAGAGGAAACAGAGACTCTATCCAGAGGAAACAGAATCTATCCAGAGGAAACAGAGACTCTATCCAGAGGAAACAGAGACTCTATCCAGAGGAAACAGAGACTCTATCCAGAGGAAACAGAGACTCTATGCAGAGGAAACAGACACTATCCAGAGGAAACAGACACTATCCAGAGGAAACAGAGACTCTATCCAGAGGAAACAGAGACTCTATGCAGAGGAAACAGAGACTCTATCCAGAGGAAACAGAGACTCTATGCAGAGGAAACAGAGACTCTATCCAGAGGAAAACAGAGACTCTATGCAGAGGAAACAGAGACTCTATCCAGAGGAAACAGAGACTCTATCCAGAGGAAACAGAGACTCTATCCAGAGGAAACAGAGACTCTATGCAGAGGAAACAGACACTATCCAGAGGAAACAGACACTATCCAGAGGAAACAGAGACTCTATCCAGAGGAAACAGAGACTCTATCCAGAGGAAACAGAGACTCTATGCAGAGGAAACAGAGACTCTATCCAGAGGAAACAGAGACTCTATCCAGAGGAAACAGAGACTCTTTGCAGAGGAAACAGAGACTCTATCCAGAGGAAACAGAGACTCTATCCAGAGGAAACAGAGACTCTATGCAGAGGAAACAGAGACTCTATCCAGAGGAAACAGAGACTCTATCCAGAGGAAACAGAGACTCTATGCAGAGGAAACAGACACTATCCAGAGGAAACAGACACTATCCAGAGGAAACAGAGACTCTATCCAGAGGAAACAGAGACTATCCAGAGGAAACAGAGAATCTATCCAGAGGAACCAGAGACTCTATCCAGAGGAAACAGAGACTATACAGAGGAACCAGAGACACTATCCAAAGGAAACAGAGACTCTATCCAGAGGAAACAGAGACTCTATCCAGAGGAAACAGAGACTATCCAGAGGAAACAGAGAATCTATCCAGAGGAACCAGAGACTCTATCCAGAGGAAACAGACACCATCCAGACGAAACAGAGACTCTATCCAGAGGAAACAGAGAATCTATCCAGAGGAAACAGATAATCTATCCAGAGGAAACAGAGACTATCCAGAGGAAACAGAGACTCTATCCAGAGGAAACAGAGAATCTATCCAGAGGAAACAGACACTATCCAGAGGAAACAGAGACTCTATCCAGAGGAAACAGACACCATCCAGAGGAAACAGAGACTCTATCCAGAGGAAACAGAGAATCTATCCAGAGGAAACAGAGACTCTATCCAGAGGAAACAGAGACTATCCAGAGGAAACAGAGAATCTATCCAGAGGAAACAGAGACACTATCCAGAGGAAACAGAGACACTATCCAGAGGAAACAGACACTATCCAGAGGAAACAGAGACTCTATCCAGAGGAAACAGACACTATCCAGAGGAAACAGAGACTCTATCCAGAGGAAACAGAGACTCTATCCAGAGGAAATAGAGACTCTATCCAGATGGACCAGACACTATCCAGAGGAAACAGAGATTCTATCTAGAGGAAACAGAGAATCTATCCAGAGGAAACAGAGACACTATCCAGAGGAAACAGAGACTCTATCCAGAGGAAACAGACACTATCCAGAGGAAACAGAGACACTATCCAGAGGAAACAGAGACTCTATCCAGAGGAAACAGAGACTCTATCCAGAGGAAACAGAGACTCTATCCAGAGGAAACAGAGAATCTATCCAGAGGAAACAGACACTATCCAGAGGAAACAGAGACTCTATCCAGAGGAAACAGAGAATCTATCCACAGGAAACAGAGACTCTATCCAGAGGAAACAGAGACTATCCAGAGGAAACAGAGACACTATCCAGAGGAAACAGAGACTCTATCCAGAGGAAACAGACACTATCCAGAGGAAACAGAGACTCTATCCAGAGGAAACAGACACTATCCAGAGGAAAACAGAGACTCTATCCAGAGGAAACAGAGACTATCCAGAGGAAACAGAATCTATCCAGAGGAAACAGAGACACCATCCAGAGGAAACAGAGACTCTATCCAGAGGAAACAGACACTATCCAGAGGAAACAGAGACTCTATCCAGAGGAAACAGAGACTCTATCCAGAGGAAACAGACACTATCCAGAGGAAACAGACACTATCCATAGGAAATAGACACTCTATCCAGAGGAACCAGAGACTCTATCCAGAGGAAACAGAGACTCTATCCAGAGGAAACAGAGACTCTATCCAGAGGAAACAGAGACTCGATCCAGAGGGAACAGAGACTCTATCCAGAGGAAACAGAGACTCTATCCAGAGGAAACAGAGACTCTATCCAGAGGAAACAGACTCTATCCAGAGGAAACAGAGACTCTATCCAGAGGAAACAGAGACTCTATCCAGAGGAAACAGACTCTATCCAGAGGAAACAGAGACTCTATCCAGAGGAAACAGAGACTCTATCCAGAGGAAACAGAGACTCTATCCAGAGGAACCAGAGACACTATCCAGAGGGAACAGAGACTCTATCCAGAGGGAACAGAGACTCTATCCAGAGGGAACAGAGACTCTATCCAGAGGAAACAGAGACTCTATCCATAGGAAACAGAGACACTATCCAAAGGAAACAGAGACTCTATCCAGAGGAAACAGAGACTCTATCCAGAGGAAACAGAGACTCTATCCAGAGGAAACAGACACTATCCAGAAGAAAAAAGAGACTCTATCCATAGGAAACAGAGACTCTATCCAGAGGAAACAGAGACTCTATCCAGAGGAAACAGACACTATCCAGAGGAAACAGAGACTCTATCCAGAGGAAACAGAGACACTATCCAAAAGGAAACAGAGACTCTATCCAGAGGAAACAGACTCTATCCAGAGAGAACAGAGACTCTATCCAGAGGAAACAGAGACACTATCCAAAAGGAAACAGAGACTCTATCCAGAGGAAACAGAGACACTATCCAGAGGAAACAGAGACTCTATCCAGAGGAAACAGAGACACTATCCCAAAGGAAACAGAGACTCTATCCAGAGGGAACAGAGACTCTATCCAGAGGAAACAGACACTCTATCCAGAGGAAACAGACACTCTATCCAGAGGAAACAGACACTATCCAGAGGAAACAGACACTCTATCCAGAGGAAACAGAGACTCTATCCAGAGGAAACAGACACTATCCAGAGGAAACAGACACTCTATCCAGAGGAAACAGAGACTCTATCCAGAGGAAACAGAGACTCTATCCAGAGGAAACAGACACTCTATCCAGAGGAAACAGACACTCTATCCAGAGGAAACAGACACTCTATCCAGAGGAAACAGACACTATCCATAAACTCCTCTCTGTCCTCACTGCTCACTGAGCATCATGAAGAAGACAGTTTGGTGGAGTTAGTGAAGCTCTGCTCTCTTATTCACTACATGTCAACAGTTAGACAGCTTCATGAGATCAGAATACTCTGGCAGGTATTAGAACAAAGTTAGAACAGTGGGGAATAAAATAACTTTCCTTTATTAACGATGAGCATCTGTAAACGTTCTTTAAATATCCTTTCATGTGTGATCATGTCCTCTGCTGGTGCCCGAAGCACTGATTACACTGAAGGACTCATTCTGATTAAGAAGACAAGAGGCGCGTTATATTAAAAGACTCAGACACTTTAGTGACCTTAATCACAGATGATCCAACATGCTGCAGAGAAACAGCAGCCATGCAGGAGAGAGAGACAGTCTGGTGAAGAGGCTCCAGCACGATGTCACCTCAGCCCTAACCATGCCCTGTGATCACACTGGAATCACAATAGTATTTTGACATATGCTTCTAAAGTGTTTTTTGCACTAATACGTACGTGCTTGTTAGTAACAAAATTGTGTTTTATTTATATGTTTCTCCATGTATTTTGTGTTTGTTAATGCTTTTATCTATATGTTGTTATTTAGACCAAGGATTTTCCCCCAAAGAAATCCTCAATGGGATCTCCTCCATTTGGGTTCATAAATGCTGAAAATAAAGGCTAATAAATAAACCAAACAAAACCCTGGAACTGTTAGATGTAAAAGCATTCGAAGAACGATAGCTTTGTCACCGTAGAACTGCAAAATGATAACAGTTACCATAGAAACAAAGATTAATAACAATGTCACCGTAAAACGGAAGGCTGATAACTGTGTTACTGTAAAACCGTGTTACCGTAGAACGATAATAATGTCACAGTAGAAATGAAGAATGATAACTATGTCACTGAAGAAAACAATTCAGAGTTCTGAAAGGAAACCTTTAAAAAGACAGTAATCAGGCTTGTTCAGTGTTCAGGCTGCTAAGCTCCTGTCACTCATACTTTCATCTTTATATAAATAGCTCATTTCACACCAGAAGGCAACATACATTCCTCTCATCATCTCCCAGCAGACATCAGACAATCCCTTTAGCTCTAACCCAATCACCTCAGTCTGACACCGCAATCATAACACAAAGTGGTCAAAGACAACATTAACAGTGGGGCTAATAAGTTCTCTCCTGTGAACCATTTACCAACTCCTGGTTCAGATAATGAGGATCCACAGGTGTTCTAAACCCCTCACACACACACACACACACACACACACACACAGGACACACAGCACAAAATCATTCCATGCTGCTTCCTCTAACAATTAGGGGATCAATACATTCTAGAAGTGTTTGGAATTAATAAAGAAATTAAAAAGATAAGAGACTGTTTAGGGGCAGGGGGCTTAATAAACTGCTGGCATTTCACAACTGAAACTGAAGTACATCAACTTCCTGTTGACATCTATTAGGGTGTTTGAGTGTGTCTGTGTTGTGTCTCTGTGTGAGTGTGTGTCTGTGTGTGTGAGTGGGTCTAGGTGTGTGTTGTGTGTGTGTGTGTGTGTTTGAGCTGGTCTAGGTGTGTGTTGTGTGTGTGTGTGTGTGTGTTTGAGTGGGTCTAGGTGTGTGTTGTGTGTGTGTTTGAGTGGGTCTAGGTGTGTGTTGTGTGTGTGTGTGTGTGTTAGAGTGGGTCTAGGTGTGTGTTGTGTGTGTGTGTGTTAGAGTGGGTCTAGGTGTGTGTTGTGTGTGTGTGTGTGTTAGAGTGGGTCTAGGTGTGTGTTGTGTGTGTGTGTGTGTTAGAGTGGGTCTAGGTGTGTGTTGTGTGTGTGTGTGTGTTAGAGTGGGTCTAGGTGTGTGTTGTGTGTGTGTTAGAGTGGGTCTAGGTGTGTGTTGTGTGTGTGTGTTAGAGTGGGTCTAGGTGTGTGTTGTGTGTGTGTGTGTGTTAGAGTGGGTCTAGGTGTGTGTTGTGTGTGTGTGTGTGTTAGAGTGGGTCTAGGTGTGTGTTGTGTGTGTGTGTGTGTGTGTGTGTTAGAGTGGGTCTAGGTGTGTGTTGTGTGTGTGTGTTAGAGTGGGTCTAGGTGTGTGTTGTGTGTGTGTGTTAGAGTGGGTCTAGGTGTGTGTTGTGTGTGTGTGTTAGAGTGGGTCTAGGTGTGTGTTGTGTGTGTGTGTTAGAGTGGGTCTAGGTGTGTGTTGTGTGTGTGTGTTAGAGTCTTCTAGAAGAGTAAAGCTGCAGGTCAGTTCTAGGAGAGGTGAGTCTCTATCAGAGAGGATCTGCAGCCCTGGAACCACATGGAACCACATGGAACCACATGGAACCACATGGAACCACATGGAACCACATGGAACCACATGGAACCACATGGAACCACATGGAACCACATGCTCAGAGACAGAGAGAGAACAAGAAGGAAGGAGGGTCTAATGCTGAGACTGAACCCTGTGTGTGTGTGTGTGTGTGCCTGTATGTGCCTGTGTGTGTGTGTGAGTGTGTGAGTGAGTGTGTGTGTGTGTGAGAGTGTGTGTGTGTGTGTGCCTGTGTGTGTGTGTGAGTGTGAGTGAGTGTGTGTGTGAGAGTGTGTGTGAGCGTGTGTGTGTGTTCACTTACTTGTCCAGCGCGGAGCCCTGGCTCTGATTACTGGTCAACCTGGAGAAGACATTACGGTCGTTGCGTAGCCTGAGGGGGGGAGAGGAGGGGGGGGTGCAGCCCCCATCAGGAGGCCTGGGGGGGCGGGGTGTGGGGGAGGAGGGGTGTGGGGTAGAAGGATATTCCTTTTCATCAGTAACTTATTTTGTCATCTCACAATAAATATCATCCCATAATTAACCATATTGATAGGTACTCTTGTAGGTCTGTCAGATGTTTTTATGATGAATCTCAAATGAAACATCAGCTTCTACCCATCAGGGTCCTGAAGACACAACACAGCATATCAGACCAGGAGCCATGCTGCTGCTGGGTTGGGCTTTATTTAGCTACACCAGCGTTGTTATGGTGAGTCTGAAAATAAGACTCAGCTACAGGGAGACATCAACTAAACTGACATGTCCAGGAGCGGGGGGGGGCGTACCTGTAGGACTGAGCACGATCATATGACTTCCTCCTGGTCACAGGGGACGTGTCTGACCCCCGAGACTGTCTGGGACTGTCAGGAGCACACACACACACACACACACACACTCTCAGACAAGAGCATAAACCACTTTACAAGACCAATATCTAACCTTCTACTTCTTTAATGTGTGAAGTCCTGACAGGCTCCTTCCTAACAGTGGTAGAAGCACGGGGACTGTCAGGACTTAGCGTTAGCATTAGCCCAACAGTCTGAGAGCTGCAGACTCACAAAGTGTGTCCCCTGACCGGCAGGCTGACTGTGCGGGACACCCTGTCCCTGTAGAGGGGGTCCAGGACAGAGAGGCTCAGCCCCCCCAGGCCCCCCTCCTGGATGTCCGTGAGGGAGGCCAGAGACTTGGTGATGGCCTTGCTGGAGGGGTCCATGACAGGGCAGAGATACTCTGCTGATACAGCCTTCATCTGGGCTGACAGACGGGGCTCCACCTGGGGGGGGAGAGACAGAGAGAGGTGAGGACATTAAACTGTGGGCAGACAGCACCCTCTGCTGGGCAGCAGAGGAACTACATATGTTTAATATTAGAAAAGGTTGCAGAGGTAGTCCTCTGGACATTTTCAAAATAAAGACATTTTGATCCCATCCAGGCATCTTTCACAAAGGTCAGATGACGGTGAGACGTCTTTATTTTGAAAACAGTGTTCAGATGACTACCTCTGCAACCTTTTCTACTATAGAACACTCCTGGACGAATGAGGGAGTCTACACTGACTTACAGATGTTTAATCTCACTGCTGATCCAGGACAGAACCAGTGTAAAACATGATGTGACGAAGTAAGATAATGCTCTCAACATGAGGTGAGGGTAAGATAATGCTCTCAACATGAGGGGAGGGTAAGATAATGCTCTCAACATGAGGTGAGGGTAAGATAATGCTCTCAACATGAGGTGAGGGTAAGATAATGCTCTCAAAATGGGGTGAGGGTGTGCAGTACCTTCAGCTTGAAGTCATCCTGACTGCTAGACTCTTTCATGTAGGAGACACTGGAGAGAGAGAATGAAGAGGACAGAGAGAGATCAACATGGTGATACAGTCAGGGCTGTACAGTGAGATGGTACAGTCAGTATACAGGGCTGTACAGTGGGATGGTACAGTCAGTATTCAGGGCTGTACAGTGGGATGGTACAGGGCTGTACAGTGGGATGGTACAGTCAGTATACAGGGCTGTACAGTGGGATGGTAGTGTCAGTATTCAGGGCTGTACAGTGGGATGGTACAGGGCTGTACAGTGGGATGGTACAGTCAGTATACAGGGCTGTACAGTGGGATGGTAGTGTCAGTATTCAGGGCTGTACAGTGGGATGGTACAGGGCTGTACAGTGGGATGGTACAGTCAGCATTCAGGGCTGTACAGTGGGATGGTAGTGTCAGTATTCAGGGCTGTACAGTGGGATGGTACAGGGCTGTACAGTGGGATGGTACAGTCAGTATACAGGGCTGTACAGTGGGATGGTACAGTCAGCATACAGGGCTGTACAGTGGGATGGTAGTGTCAGTATTCAGGGCTGTACAGTGGGATGGTAGTATCAGTATAAAGGGCTGTACAGTGGGATGGTAGTGTCAGTATACAGGGCTGTACAGTGGGATGGTAGTGTCAGTATACAGGGCTGTACAGTGGGATGGTACAGGGCTGTACAGTGGGATGGTAGTGTCAGTATAAAGGGCTGTACAGTGGGATGGTAGTGTCAGTATTCAGGGCTGTACAGTGGGATGGTAGTGTCAGTATTCAGGGCTGTACAGTGGGATGGTAGTGTCAGTATAAAGGGCTGTACAGTGGGATGGTACAGGGCTGTACAGTGGGATGGTAGTGTCAGTATACAGGGCTGTACAGTGGGATGGTACAGGGCTGTACAGTGGGATGGTAGTGTCAGTATAAAGGGCTGTACAGTGGGATGGTAGTGTCAGTATTCAGGGCTGTACAGTGGGATGGTAGTGTCAGTATAAAGGGCTGTACAGTTCCTCTCACCTGCCCTCTGAAGCCTGGCTGAACTCTGAAGGCTCGTCGTCTGTGCTGGTGTACCCCGTCTCTGAGGACCACAACACACACACACGACACACACACACGACACACACACATACAACACAGACATGAAACCCTGCATCCTGACTCCTCACATTACTGTGATTGTATATCAGAATGTGTATGTGTGTATACACACCCTGCTGTATGTTGTGTATGTGTGTATACACACCCTGCTGTACGTTGTGTATGAGCGCGTGCAGCTCTGGGATACACTCAGCTTTCTCCCGAAGTGCGTCCAGGATCATGTGGTTGTGGGCTGAACCAATCATGTCAGTCTGTTTGAGCTGGCCCTCCAGAAGGCGGATCTGAGCTTCCTTCTGGGCTACCTGCAGTCCCTGATCTCACCAGCAGGGGGAGACAAACAACAGTCAGTCCCTGATCTCACCAGCAGGGGGAGACAAACAACAGTCAGTCCCTGATCTCACCAGCAGGGGGAGACAAACAACAGTCAGTCCCTGATCTCACCAGCAGGGGGAGACAAACAACAGTCAGTCCCTGATCTCACCAGCAGGGGGAGACACACAGGGGGGGGGGGGGGGGGGGGGGTCAGATGGCTCAACGGTTAAGGCGTTGGCCTCATGATCGGAAGGTTGTGAGATCGAGCCACGGCTGTAGCTATATGATGTTGTGTCCTTGGGCAAGGCACTTCACCCTACTTGCCTCAGGGAAAAATGCCCCTGTACTTACTGTAAGTCGCTTTGGATAAAAGCGTCTGCTAAATGAATAAATATACATGTAAATGTAACAGTCAGTCCCTGGTCTCACCAGCAGGGGGAGACACAGCTGGTTCTGGTTAGGTGTTCCTCACCCTGTCTATGGAAGCCTTGAGAAAGTGTTCCAGCAGGTGTCGAGCCTCAGCCAGGGAACAGGAGCTGATCACCACAGATGTGTCCACTGAGTCCAGCTCATCCTGCAGGAAACACCCAGGCTTCACTAGGCCACAAAGCACCACAAGAGACTGCGTGTGTTACAGTGAGTGTATATGTGCGTTTCCCTGTGTGTGTGTGTGTGTGTGTCCCTACCTTGGACTCCTCTATCTGGACGATGGTGGCCTGGCAGTCTGACAGGCTGTCGTTGATGTAGTCCACATTGGCATTGAGAACCTCAATCTCCTCGTTCACTTCCTGGAGGAGCTTCTCATCCCCCTTGGCTGTGAGACCGTCCCTCCGACAGAGCAGGGCTTCCTGCTGAGAGGACAGCTCCTCTCTCTTCTGCCTCAGCACAGCACACAGGGGAGACAGGGAGACCGGACCCAGGGGACACAGCACCCAGGGGAGACAGGGGAGACAGGGAGACAGCACCCAGGGGAGACAGCACCCAGGGGAGACAGGGGAGACAGGGAGACAGCACCCAGGGGAGACAGGGAGACAGCACCCAGGGGAGACAGGGAGACAGCACCCAGGGGAGACAGGGAGACAGCACCCAGGGGAGACAAGGAGACAGGGGAGACAGGGAGACAGCACCCAGGGGAGACAGCACCCAGGGGAGACAGGGGAGACAGGGAGACAGCACCCAGGGGAGACAGGGAGACAGCACCCAGGGGAGACAGGGAGACAGCACCCAGGGGAGACAGGGAGACAGCACCCAGGGGAGACAGGGAGACAGCACCCAGGGGAGACAGGGAGACAGCACCCAGGGGAGACAGACAGGACAGGTGAGTATCACAGGATCAGGAATGAACCACAGAAGAAGAACGGAGCAGATCCTGATGATGTCACAATGTTAATGAAACAACTGAGAGGACACAGAGTGCTGCTGGTCTGTTATAAGGATCTGAAGGTGTGGGGGGGGGGGGGGAGGGGGGGGGGGGGCACCTTAATGAGACGGTCCATATCAGCCGCCACGTTAGCGACGGTCATGCGCTGCAAAACGATGTCCAGAACACGACGCTCCAACTTCTGCCACTTCAGACGGGCCGACTTAGAGAAGCTACTGGCAGCGGGAAGCACTGCCTTCCTCTGAGGAGTCTTCTTCCTGCTGAGGAGGGAGAGGGGAGGGAGGAGGGAGGGAGGAGAGGGAGAGAGAGGGAGGAGAGGAGGGAGAGAGGAGGGAGAGAGAGAGGGAGAGATAGAGGGAGATAGAGGGAGAGAGAGGGAGAGAGAGGGAGAGAGAGGGAGAGAGGGAGAGAGGGAGAGAGGAGGGAGAGAGAGAGAGGGAGAGGGAGAGGGAGATAGAGGGAGAGAGAGGGAGAGAGGGAGAGAGGGAGGGAGAGAGAGAGAGAGAGGGAGAGAGGAGGGAGAGAGGAGGGAGAGAGAGGGAGAGAGGAGGAGAGAGGAGGGAGAGAGGAGAGAGGAGAGAGGAGAGAGGAGGGAGGAGAGAGGGAGAGAGGAGAGGAGAGAGGAGGGAGAGAGAGAGGGAGGGAGAGAGAGGGGAGAGGGAGGGTTAGGGTTATGGCTACTTGGGTAAGGACTGACTGAATAATGTATATTCTGATTTGTTTATTTTAACCTGAACCCTCACCATCCTACCTGACAGGGTTCTGATGACCCCTGAACCCTCACCACCCTACCTGACAGGGTTCTAATGACCCCTGAACCCTCACCATCCTACCTGACAGGGTTCTAATGACCCCTGAACCCTCACCACCCTACCTGACAGGGTTCTAATGACCCCTGAACCCTCACCATCCTACCTGACAGGGTTCTGATGACCCCTGAACCCTCACCATCCTACCTGACGGGGTTCTGATGACCCCTGAACCTCACCACCCTACCTGACAGGGTTCTAATGACCCCTGAACCCTCACCACCCTACCTGACAGGGTTCTGATGACCCCTGAACCCTCACCATCCTACCTGACGGGGTTCTGATGACCCCTGAACCCTCACCACCCTACCTGACAGGGTTCTGATGACCCCTGAACCCTCACCATCCTACCTGACAGCACGTGTTCCGTTGCTGGTCTCCTCGTGGTCGTCATGGTAACTGAACCCGTTGGACTTGGTGTTCCACTGTCTCACGATGTTGGACACGTTGCTGCCCCCAGCGGCCCTGCTGCTGTCTGTGTCTGATGACGGCGTGCTGACTGACAGCTCGGCGCCAGAGTCCAGCTGCTGAGGACGGCGCCCCAGCCTGCCCAGCACACGGGCCCGCCGCCCGCTCTGACAGGGGCTTGGCCAGCCGGCGCAGAGCCGTCACTTCCTGGGTCTTCCTGCGTAACACCAACTCCTGCTGCCTCTTCTGGGACTCCAGAGAACGGATCTGGTACTGCAGGGGTACAGAGAGAAGGGTAGAGAGGGTTAGAGATGGTGAGAGGAGAGGGTGAGAGAGGGGTAGAGAGGGTGAGAGAGGGGTAGAGAGGGTGAGAGAGGGGTAGAGAGGGTGAGAGAGGGGTAGAGAGGGGTGAGAGAGGGGTAGAGAGGGGTAGAGAGGGTGAGAGGAGGGTAGAGAGGGTAGAGAGGGGTAGAGAGGGTGAGAGAAGAGGGGTAGAGAGGGTGAGAGAGGGGTAGAGAGGGTGAGAGAGGGGTAGAGAGGGTGAGAGAGGGGTAGAGAGGGGTAGAGAGGGTAGAGAGGGGTAGAGAGGGGTAGAGAGGGGTAGAGAGGGGTAGAGAGGGTGAGAGAGGGGTAGAGAGGGGTAGAGAGGGTGAGAGGGGTAGAGAGGGTGAGAGAGGGGTAGAGAGGGTGAGAGAGGGGTAGAGAGGGTGAGAGAGGGGTAGAGAGGGTGAGAGAGGGGTAGAGAGGGTGAGAGAGGGGTAGAGAGGGGTAGAGAGGGTAGAGAGGGTGAGAGAGGGGTAGAGAGAGGGGTAGAGAGGGTGAGAGAGGGGTAGAGAGGGTGAGAGAGGGGTAGAGAGAGGGGTAGAGAGGGAGAGAGGGGTAAGAGGGTGAGAGAGTGTGAGAGAGGGGTAGAGAGGGGTAGAGAGGGTGAGAGAGGGGTGAGAGAGGGTGAGAGAGTGTGAGAGAGGGGTAGAGAGGGTGAGAGAGTGTGAGAGAGGGGTAGAGAGGGTGAGAGAGGGGTAGAGAGAGGGGTAGAGAGGGTGAGAGAGGGGTAGAGAGGGTGAGAGAGTGTGAGAGAGGGTAGAGAGGGGTAGAGAGGGAGAGAGGGGTAGAGAGGGTGAGAGTGTGAGAGAGGGGTAGAGAGGGTGAGAGAGTGTGTGAGAGAGGGGTAGAGAGGGTGAGAGAGTGTGAGAGAGGGTAGAAGAGGGTGAGAGAGTGTGAGAGAGGGTAGAGAGGGGTAGAGAGGGTGAGAGAGGGGTAGAGAGGGGAGAGAGTGTGAGAGAGGGGTAGAGAGGGGTAGAGAGGGTGAGAGAGAGTGAGAGAGGGGTAGAGAGGGGTAGAGAGGGTGAGAGAGAGTGTGAGAGAGGGTAGAGAGGGTGAGAGAGTGTGAGAGAGGGGTAGAGAGGG
>CM059317.1:20024731-20030054 GCA_030340685.1 Protosalanx chinensis | reverse complement strand
AAATGTCTTCCTTCCAATTGATCACACCCCCATCCAAACCACCTCCACCCCCACACACATCCCCAGGCCCCCACCCCCCCAGGCCCCCCACCCCCCAGGCCTCCACCCCAGGCCCCCTGTGCCACTCACCAGACCACAGTTGATAGAGATGCCCTCCCTGGCTCTCTCCCCCGGTCGCCCCCGGTCCTCTTAAGCCTCTCAGAACCAGCCAGGTCCACAAAGTGGAACTTGGCCATCAGAGTCTCATACTCAGGCTGGGCCAGGGAGGAGGAATCTGCCCTGCTCACCATCCAGACTCTCCCCCACACCCTCCTGGAGAGGGGAGAGGGGAGGGGGGAGGAGGGGGAGAGAGAGAGAGATGGGGGAGGAAGACGGTTAGGCTTAACAGACAAGATTTCTAGCATTCCTGCCTCTTTATCCTAAAACATGACATTCTCCCCCACCCCTCCCCCTCTCCCCCACCTCCCACTCTCCCCCCTCCCCCCTCCTCTCTCCTCTCCCCCCCTCCCCCCTCCCCCTCTCCTCCCCTCCCCCCCTCCTCCCCTCCTCTCTCCCCCCCCCTCCTCTCTCCCCCTCCCTCTCTCCCCCTCCCTCCTCCCTCACCAGTGTGGTCTGGCAGACCCTCATCTGACAGATGTGGATGGTGAAGATGGCGTGTGATCGGGAGCTCTGGGCGTTCATTCTGTGTGCTGGCTGTGGTCCTGGACAGAGCGCCTAGCTTCAGACACTGCAGCAGCTGGGACACACACACACACAGATACATGTTAACACAATCAGTCTGGAGGTGACACACACACACACCTCGTCCTCGGAGCAGACCAGTCTGGAGGTGACACACACACACCTCATCCTCGGAGCAGACCAGTCTGGAGGTGACACACACACCTCATCCTCGGAGCAGACCACACACACACATCTCGTCCTCGGAGCAGACCAGTCTGGAGGTGACAAACACACACACACCTCATCCTCGGAGCAGACCAGTCTGGAAGTGACACACACACACACCTCGTCCTCGGAGCAGACCACACACACACACCTCGTCCTCGGAGCAGACCAGTCTGGAGGTGACACACACCACACACACCTCGTCCTCGGAGCAGACCAGTCTGGAGGTGGACACACACACACACCTCGTCCTCGGAGCAGACCAGTCTGGAGGTGACACACACACACACCTCGTCCTCGGAGCAGACCAGTCTGGAGGTGACACACACACACACCTCGTCCTCGGAGCAGACCAGTCTGGAGGTGACACACACACACCTCGTCCTCGGAGCAGACCAGTCTGGAGGTGACACACACACACACACCTCGTCCTCGGAGCAGACCAGTCTGGAGGTGACTCCAGTGGTGTAGATGCTGCCGCTGGCGTCCTCGTGGATCTTGATGTTGGACTTCCTGCTGCGACAGGTCTGGCTCCCGAGCCGCATCAAACAGGTCCAGAATCTCCTCATTATACAGCTGCATCACACACACACACACCGACACACACCACACCGACACACACACACAGACACACACACACACAGACACAGACACACACATGCAACGAGAGTCTATAGTTTACTTTTGCCATCTTTGGTAGACACTCACTCTGAGACAAACCATCTTAGAATTTGAGGATCTTGGTCACCTGTGTGTGTGTGTGTGATGTGTGTGTGTGTGTGATGTGTGTGTGTGTGATGTCTGTGTGCTCACCTCCAGGAACTGGGCGCTGACTTTAAACTGTGGTGGGGGTGTTTGTGCATCCTGGGCGTGGGCACAGCGTTGCTCGATCCCCTGGAACAGCTGCTTCACTGCTCGAGAGATGATTCCCTGCTCCTCCTCACACAAACCCACCTCGAAGCCTGTCCCCATAGTGTAGGTCTTACCTGAGCCTGTCTGGAACACACACACACACACACAGTTCACATTAACATGGAGTCATTTATCAGACACTCTGATCCAGAGTGACTTCCCACAGTAAGTACAGGGACATTCCTCCCTGAGGTAAGTAGGGTGAAGTGCCTCGCCCAAGGACACAATGTCATTTCGCACGGCCGGGAATCAAACCGGCGACCTTCTGATTACTAGCCTGATTCCCTAACCGCTCAGCCACCTGACGCCACACAGTTACTGGATAATGTGAAAAACATACTTTTAATGTCAGTGTCAGCATGTGTGGTGTGCCCGTGAAAGTGTGTAAAACTAAGTGTAAATGTGTGTGACCATGTGTGTGTGTGTGTGTGTGTGTGTGTGGTCCTACCTGTCCATAGGCCAGCACAGTGGCGTTGTAGCCCTGGAAGCAGCCCTCCACCAGCTTGTGAACGCAGGCCTGATACACTGACTCCTGGGTGGATTCTCTGTCGAACACGTAGTCATAGGTGAAGGCCTTGTCTTTACCCAGAAGCACCTGGGGTTCACCTGGGGTCACCAGCGTGCACACCTGACAGCCCTCCACCTGCTCCTTAGACATCTGGGGGCGGATCCTGGGGACAGGAGGGGAAAAATGGATCAGCCTTGATTGATCATCCCTGATTGGTCATCCCTGATTGATCATCCCTGATTGATCATCCCTGATTGATCATCCCTAATTGATCATCCCTAATTGATCATCCCTAATTGATCATCCCTAATTGATCGTCCTGATTGGTCACCCCTGATTGATCATCCCTGATTGATCATCCCTGATTGATCATCCCTGATTGATCATCCCTGATTGATCATCCCTAATTGACCATCCCTGATTGGTCATCCCTGATTGATCATCGTGATTGATCATCCCTGATTGATCGCCGCCTAATTGATCATCCCTAATTGATCATCCCTAATTGATCATCCCTGATTGGTCACCCCTGATTGATCATCCCTGATTGATCATCCCTGATTGATCATCCCTGATTGATCATCCCTGATTGACTCATCCCTGATTGATCATCCCTGATTGATCATCCCTGATTGGTCACCCCTAATTGATCATCCCTAATTGATCATCCCTGATTGGTCACCCCTGATTGATCATCCCTGATTGATCATCTCTGATTGATCATCCCTGATTGATCATCCCTGATTGATCATCCCTGATTGATCATCCCTGATTGATCATCCCTGATTGGTCACCCCTGATTGATCATCCCTGATTGATCATCCCTGATTGATCATCCCTGATTGATCATCCCTAATTGACCATCCCTGATTGATCATCCCTAATTGATCATCCCTGATTTGTCATCCCTAATTGATCATCCCTGATTGGTCACCCCTGATTGATCATCCCTAATTGATCATCCCTGATTGGTCATCCCTAATTGATCATCCCTGATTGGTCATCCCTGATTGGTCATCCCTGATTGGTCATCCCTGATTGAACACTCAAGAAAAAGTCCTCCCACTGAACCCACCGGGCTGCCCAGGGTTGGAGAGAACTAGAGAATGTCCCAACTCTGCTCTCCTCTCACCCTGTGTTTGTGTAGCTGCCTCTCTCACTCCATCCATGGATCAATCTCACCCTGTGTTAGTGTAGCTGCCTCTCTCACTCCACCCATGGATCACTCTCACCCTGTGTTAGTGTAGCTGCCTCTCTCACTCCATCCATGGATCACTCTCACCCTGTGTTAGTGTAGCTGCCTCTCTCACTCCACCCATGGATCACTCCCTCTCCCTCCTGAACATTTATCTCTATATCCATCTCTCTCATCCCCTCTCTTCCTCTCCACCCATCACTCTCCTTCCTGTGTGCTTTCGGAAGAGCGAGAGCGAGCCAGTGAGTTATTGAGAGGGAGGGGAGGGAGGGAGGTAGAGAGGAGGGTGTGGTACTTCTCCCAGGGAGGGGAGGGAGGGAGGTAGAGAGGGAGGGGTGTGGTACTTCTCCCAGGGAGGGGAGGGAGGGAGGTAGAGAGGGAGGGTGTGGTACTTCTCCCAGGGAGGGGAGGGAGGGAGGTAGAGAGGGAGGGTGTTGTGTTTCCTCAGGACCCACTGACACAACCAGCGAGCTCCTGTTCTGCCTGAGCTTTGATACTGCTTTGATACACCCCAACCTCCAGCCCCACCCTCCAGCCCCACCCTCACACCCCACCATCCAGCCCTGCCCCTCACACCCCCACCCTCACGCCCCACCCTCCAGCCCCACCCTCCAGCCCCACCCTCACACCCCACCATCCAGCCCTGCCCTCACACCCCACCCTCACTGCCCCACCCTCCAGCCCCACCCTCCAGCCCCACCCTCATAGCCCCACCCTCCCAGCCCACCCTCCAGCCCCACCCTCACACCTCACACCCCACCATCCAGCCCTGCCCTCACACCCCACCCTCACACCCCACCCTCCAGCCCCACCCTCCAGCCCCACCCTCCAGCCCCATCCTCCAGCCCCACCCTCCAGCCCCACCCTCCAGCCCCACCCTCCAGCCCCACCCTCATACCCCACCCTCCAGCCCCACCCTCCAGCCCCACCCTCCAGCCCCACCCTCACACCTCACACCCCACCATCCAGCCCTGCCCTCACACCCCACCCTCCAGCCCCACCCTCACACCTCACACCCCACCATCCAGCCCTGCCCTCACACCCCCACCCTCACACCCCCATCCTCCAGCCCCACCCTCCAGCCCCACCCTCATACCCCACCCTCCAGCCCCACCCTCACACCTCACACCCCACCATCCAGCCCTGCCCTCACACCCCACCCTCCAGCCCCACCCTCCAGCCCCACCCTCACACCCCACCCTCCAGCCCCACCCTCACACCCCACCCACCAGCCCCTGCCCTCACACCCCACCCTCACACCCCACCCACCAGCCCCACCCTCACACCCCACCCTCACACCCCACCCTCCCAGCCCCACCCTCACACCCCACCCTCCAGCCTCACCCTCAAACCCCCACCCTCCAGACCCACCCTCACACCCCACCCTCCAGCCCCACCCTCACACCCCACCCTCCAGACCCACCCTCACACCCCACCCTCCAGCCCCACCCTCACACCCCACCCTCCCTGTCTGACAGGAAACCCAGCATGCTGATTACTAAACTCCAGATGCAAACTAACCATCCGGTGGTCATTTAATCTACTGAGTGTTAAATGTGTCCATGACTATATTTCAGAGCCTGTAAACACTTTACTGGAAACACCCCAACAAGCCCCTCCCATCTGTTTCCTCCTACACACAGTCATGTTCACCACTGGCCATGTGCCTCTTAGACATGTGTGTCTATGATGTGCCTAAAAGACGCCATTTTGGCTCTTCTGCTCTTCATGCAAATCATGTTCCATGAACAGAGGAGGACCTGGGTGAAACTGGCAGCCATTTGGTGTCCTGGGAGGAGTCTTCACACACACACACAAAC
>CM059317.1:19932231-20019731 GCA_030340685.1 Protosalanx chinensis | reverse complement strand
AGAGCAGACAGGCAGAGCAGACAGAGCAGACAGGCAGAGCAGACAGGCAGAGCAGACAGGCAGAGCAGACAGGCAGAGCAGACAGACAGACAGAGCAGACAGGCAGAGCAGCCAGGCAGAGCAGACAGACAGAACAGACAGGCAGAGCAGCCAGGCAGAGCAGCCAGGCAAAGCAGCCAAACAGAACAGACAGGCAGAGCAGGCAGAGCAGCCAGGCAGAGCAGCCAGGCAAAGCAGCCAAACAGAACAGACAGGCAGAGCAGGCAGAGCAGCCAGGCAGAGCAGACAGGCAGAGCAGACAGGCAAAGCAGCCAAACAGAACAGACAGGCAGAGCAGCCAGGCAGAGCATCCAGGCAAAGCAGCCAAACAGAACAGACAGGCAGACAGCCAGGCAGAGCAGCCAGGCAAAGCAGCCAAACAGAACAGACAGGCAGAGCAGGCAGAGCAGCCAGGCAGGCAAAGCAGCCAAACAGAACAGACAGGCAGACAGCCAGGCAGAGCAGCCAGGCAAAGCAGCCAAACAGAACAGACAGGCAGAGCAGGCAGAGCAGCCAGGCAGAGCAGGCAGGCAAAGCAGCCAAACAGAACAGACAGGCAGAGCAGGCAGAGCAGGCAGGCAGAGCAGGCAGGCAAAGCAGCCAAACAGACAGACAGACAGGCAGAGCAGCCACTGTGTGTTTACTCAGTAGAACAGCTGACTTTATCTTCCATCAGTGACAACATACCATCATGTGGCAGCTAACACAGGAGAACACACACACACACACCTACACACACACAGGCCACCTCAACACAACAGAATCAGCCCATTTGTGTTTCTGAACTTATTTTCATCTCATCATCAACACAGCTGATACCATGAGACCGGCCTTGTCTCGCCTCCCCGGGGCTTATGGGTAAATTAAGAGCTCCTTAGGAAGATGTCTGCCTCTATGATAAACTCTTTCTTGCTGTCCATCCCTCCCTCCCTCTCTCTCTCCCTCTCTCCATCCCTCCATCCTTCCTCCCCTCCCTCCCTCTCTCCCTCTCTCTCTCTCTCTCTCTCCCTCCCTCTCTCCCTCCATCCCTCCCTCCATCCCTCCCTCCCTCCATCCCTCCCTCCCTCCCTCCATCCCTCCATCCCTCCATCCCTCCATCCCTCCTCTCCTCCCTCCATCCCTCCCTCCATCCCTCCCTCCCTCTCTCTCTCCCTCTCTCCCTCCATCCCTTCATCCCTCCTCTCCTCCATCCCTCCCTCTCTCCCTCCCTCTCTCTCTCCCTCCCTCTCTCTCTCCCTCTCTCTCTCCCTCCCACACACACACACACACCCATCAACCCCAGGTTTGGAACATAACAGAAGTCAGTAACACTCAACCCAGCAGCAGTGATACCCTCTTGTCAGTGGTTTGACCAGGAAACTGTCCTCATGAGTGATGCCTGTTTTATTCCTCAGGAAGTTCTCTTGTTTCTGTTTGCTTGTGAAGTTCCTATATTTCCTGTCCTGACAGCTTCCTTCAGCTCTGTCATGGAGAACAATACAGAGACAAGCTACAGAGAGACAACAGGCCTATTCAGGGAGACCATCTGTCAATGACCTGATGATTTACTGATGAAGTTATGCTCTAGATCAATAAAACTAAATTACTAATGGATGTTGTATGCATGTTGTACAGTGTTTGATCTGTAGTGCGTTCAGTTTGAGTCCCAACTGTCCTTCCTGTGTTCAGAACAGTGTGTAAAGGTGAGAGAGGAGACCTGTTCTCTGACATCTGTCCTCATCTGTCCATCTGTCCTCGTCTGTCCTCATCTGTCCGTCTGTCCTCGTCTGTCCTCACCTGTCCTCATCTGTCCTTGTCTGTCCATCTGTCCATCTGTCCTCCTCTGTCCTCCTCTGTCCTCCTCTGTCCTCACCTGTCCTCATCTGTCCTCGTCTGTCCTCATCTGTCCTCGTCTGTCCTCACCTGTCCTCATCTGTCCTTGTCTGTCCTCATCTGTCCATCTGTCCTCGTCTGTCCTCGTCTGTCCTCATCTGTCCATCTGTCCTCCTCTGTCCTCCTTTGTCCTCCTCTGTCCTCATCTGTCCTTATCTGTCCTCATCTGTCCTTATCTGTCCTCATCTGTCCATCTGTCCTCGTCTGTCCTCATCTGTCCTCGTCTGTCCTCATCTGTCCTCATCCCCTCACTTCATCCTGCTTCACAGAGAGTCCATCTTAATAAACCAGCTTGTCTGCCTGCTTTCAACACTCCAACTTCCTGACCTGCCAGCAGCCTCAGCAGAGTCTCTCACTTCCTCTACGCAACATTTGGACCGCGAACAAAGAACGCTCGACTGACAACGAGCTACTAACCTATATGAGCGGGTTATGACCCCAGGCTGTATGACCATCAATATCACAGCTCACTGGGAGCCGTGTTGGTGTGCTGGGTCTCCCCGCTCTGCCCCCCCCCCCCCCCCCCCCCCCCCCCCCCCTGCTGAGAGGGAGACAATGAGCCCACAGACCCAGCCTGGCCCTGAGGCTCACACTACACACATGACTGAGGATCCACTTCCACTGAGGTTAACCTACTGAAGTCATGTCACATTATTTAGGATGAACATCCACTGAACCGTCACGCACACAAGAACTCCAACTTAATCCAGTCTGGATGGATGGAAAAAAAACGTATTTCATTGTCCAGTATGGATCAATTGTCAAAATGCCAGTTTATAACAGGATATAATCGATAGTCGAGGCTAGGTGACAATCTGGGATGTTCTTAACAAAGAGATGAAGGACGAGTGTTCCTTCAAAAGGAGAAGATCTCTTCAGCTTCTGATTTTACATCCCCAATTCATTCAAACACGTTTTAACACCCATTAACCTGCAGAGAATCACACAGGAAATGTGACGTTTCACTGCGGTCACAAACACGCCCTGTTCTCAAGACACAGGATTATAGAGACAGACTATATGAACTGTTCACATCATTAATAAGAAATTAATAAGAGTCTGTCGGAAGGATCTCATCCCCTGCAGAAGGACAGTCATGCTTCAGGCATGGCCTCAGTGGGGGGGGGGTTATTAAGGCGACACCCATATATTGTAAAGGTCTCATGCACTTATCCTCACACAGTGCAAAACCCTTAACAACCATCCAACAAAGCCATCTGATGCCTTTACCAGTGTGCAGGTGTGGGGACATCATGTAGGACAGAGCAGCACAATGTGATCTGCAAAGGTCGGCAGAAATCTTTCAGCAGACATTGAGAGGAGCTCACCTTAAAGAGACCTTCACTGAGCAGTCCTGCTGGCTCGCCATCATGCCGCTATCCTGCAGGGGAGCTGGAAAGTATTGCAACTATTTCGAAGACTTTGGTAAAATGGTGAAAATCCGCGGTTACATTAAACAAAAGCGCCGCTGCACCGCGCGCTCAGGTTCATCCGATCAGCCGTCATGACCTGCCGCCCGCGCGCTCCGCTCGAGCCTCACTCAGTTCTGTGGCCGCCGTTTGTCACATTAAATATGTGTTCCTCTATTTTAACCGCTACATCCTGTCATCATACTTGCATGTAAACGCGCTGCTCACCCAGAACACAGCGAGTCTGAGAGCGTCTGTCACGCTGAAAGCAGAGGAGGGGCGGGGTCAGACATAACTGACTGACAGCGGTTCCACCAATCAAATCACACACTCCCGCCTCCATGTCACTCAGCAGACCTATCAGCGAGCTCCAGGAGCTCAGTGGGGGCGTGTTCACTGGCTTCATGGTGAGCAGGCAGGAACCCTTAACTGAGAAAGGCTGTGGGGCGGCAACATCTGAGGAGTTAAACAGCAGTAAAATGAGGGAACATTCTCCTGTTGGCTCAAGGGACACGGGGTTCACACAGACAAGGTCAAAGGTCAAAGTTGGAAGGGATATTCCAGTAAAGAAGAAAGTTGGGCTGATAAACTCAATGTGAATGAAAGTTTGGAGTGTTTTTGATGGTGTGTTTAAAGGGAGTTTAAAGGGAAGTTACAGAGTTCCTTCCTGTCCTGAATCAGGTTTCTTCAAAAGAGGAAACTGAAGATCTTGTTCAGAGTGTAGATAAACAGACAGAGCACCAAACAATGGCTGCCTCACCTCTCTTCATCTCCTCCACTGTTTTCTGGACCAAACAATCTTCTTCTAAATGTTCAGTGTAGCATATGTCCAGTCTAGCCCAATTCCTCCTGTTATACAGGTCCTTGACTTAGCCTCAGCCTCGACCTCATCCTGAAGGAGGCCACACCCCCAGCTGGGCCTCATCCTGAAGGAGGCCACACCCCCAGCTGTGCCTCATCCTGAAGGAGGCCACACCCCCAGCTTGACCTCATCTTGAAGGAGGCCACACCCCCAGCTGGACCTCATCCTGAAGGAGGCCACACCCCCAGCTTGACCTCATCCTGAAGGAGGCCACACCCCCAGCTGGGCCTCATCCTGAAGGAGGCCACACCCCCAGCTGGACCTGATGCTGAAGGAGGCCACACCCCCAGCTTGACCTCATCCTGAAGGAGGCCACACCCCCAGCTGGACCTCATCCTGAAGGAGGCCACACCCCCAGCTGGACCTGATCCTGAAGGAGGCCACACCCCCAGCTTGACCTCATCCTGAAGGAGGCCACACCCCCAGCTTGACCTCATCCTTAAATCTGACAAACTGCACCAATGCAAAATACAATCTGAATCCTAGTTTTACAGCTGTCTTGGTTCCTATTGAGGTTGTTATATTATTATTATAACATGTAAATGTTAGACCAACTGTCTTTACACCAGGCCAAGAGAAAATATGAATGTTGTTTATGAGATCATTTTATAGAACAGAAATGTTCAACCAAACTGGGACAGTTTTTAAGGCTAATGATGTTATATAACGCTGTTTCAGAACAAGCTCAGGGGATCATCAATAAATACATGAATATAAATGTTTCTGGGAGATGAAGTGTGTTAATCCCAGGGATTGGTGGGGTGTGTTTAGAAGAGAGCAGCATTCCTGGATAGATGAACTGATAGTTCGTTACCTGAATCAGCTCCAGTCATCAGAGCCAAAGAACAAACTGCAACACAAAGATAAGAGACCCAGGCTGTGTGTGGAACAACACATCTCTGTTGGAGGTCAAATCTGCCATCGTTCACCTGCACCTGGAATGGAACCTGCCATCCCAAACACAACACACAACAACCACTACACCAACAAAAACTTAGTGATGCCTTGGTCTATAGCTCCTGCTAACTCCTCATAGCTCCTGCTAGCTCCTCATAGTTTATGCTAGCTCCTCATAGCTTATGCTAGCTCCTCATAGCTTATGCTAACTCCTCATAGCTCCTGCTAGCTCCTCATAGCTTATGCTAGCTCCTCATAGCTTATGCTAGCTCCTCATAGCTCCTGCTAGCTCCTCATAGCTCCTGCTAGGTACTCATAGCTCCTGCTATCTCCTCATAGCTCCTGCTAGCTCCTGCTAGCTCCTCATTGCTCCTGCTAGCTCCTCATAGCTCCTACTAGCTCCTCATAGCTCCTGCTAGCTCCTGCTAGCTCCTCATAGCTCCTGCTAGCTCCTCATAGCTCATGATAGCTCCTAATAGCTCCTGCTAGCTTCTCATAGCTCCTACTAGCCCCTCATAGCTCCTGCTAGCTCCTCATAGCTTATGCTAGCTCCTCATAGCTCATGCTAGCTCCTCATAGCTCCTGCTAGCTCCTCATAGCTCATGCTAGCTCCTCATAGCTCCTGCTAGCTCCTCATAGCTCATGCTAACTCCTCATAGCTCCTACTAGCCCCTCATAGCTCCTGCTAGCCTTGTTATGTCCCACACAGCATGTTTGTACTGAACATACTTCCAGTCCAGTCCAGTCACATGTCTGTGCTGCATGTGCCACCCTGTTGTAAGTCAGATTTCCACAGCAACACGTCAGGTCTCCTCCTGGTCTGTGAGCACCAGGCCTCCTCCTCCTGGTCTGTGAGCACCAGGCCTCCTCCTCCTGGTCTGTGAGCACCAGGCCTCCTCCTCCTGGTCTGTGAGCACCAGGCCTCCTCTTGGTCTGTGAGCACCAGGCCTTGTCCTCCTGGTCTGTGAGCACCAGGCCTCCTCCTCCTGGTCTGTGAGCACCAGGCCTCCTCCTCCTGGTCTGTGAGCACCAGGCCTCCTCCTCCTGGTCTGTGAGCACCAGGCCTCCTCCTGGTCTGTGAGCACCAGGCCTCCTCCTCCTGGTCTGTGAGCACCAGGCCTCCTCCTCCTGGTCTGTGAGCACCAGGCCTCCTCCTCCTGGTCTGTGAGCACCAGGCCTCCTCCTCCTGGTCTGTGAGCACCAGGCCTCCTCCTCCTGGTCTGTGAGCACCAGGCCTCCTCCTCCTGGTCTGTGAGCACCAGGCCTCCTCCTGGTCTGTGAGCACCAGGCCTCCTCCTCCTGGTCTGTGAGCACCAGGCCTCCTCCTCCTGGTCTGTGAGCACCAGGCCTCCTCCTCCTGGTCTGTGGGCCTCCGTCAGGCTGCTCGTCACCTGCAGAGGAACACAGCAACACAAACATCTGTTCAAGTTCCAGACACCTGCAGACATGGAGGTCTGTCCCATGCAGATGGGAAACACCCAGTCAGCACATTTATACACATCACATTACAAACATGTAAAAAAAAAAAAAACACCAGCCATCACCAACATCCCTCTGGTCTCCTAGAGATCAAGCCTGTGTGGAGGCACAGAGAGATGGAGGCTCAGTAATACACTCTGCTGGGATTCTTTCCTGTCTCTCTAATCCCTCACATGTACTCTGCTATATTTGTCTGTGAAGGAATAAGCAGCCCCATTCTCTGCTGTAATAACCTGGTCTATCGTTCTGGAACAGGAGGAGGATTATGGAGGAGGCGTTCTGCCGACTCATTGGCTGTGGGGGAGAACTGAGGGAGGCATCGTCTTGTGTGTCTGTGTGTGTGTGTGTGTGTGTGTATGTGTGTGTGTGTCTGTATGTATGTGTGTGTGTATGTATGTATGTATGTGTTTATTCAGACCCATTCTGCAGACAGTAAAGAGTGGAGGTGTGTCCAAGCTGGAATGTGGACACAACTGTGTGTGTATGTGTGTGTGTGCGTGCGTATGTGTGCGTGTGTGCGTGTGTGTGTGTGGGTGTGCGTGTGCGTGTGTGGGTGTGTGGGTGTGCGTGTGTGCGTGTGTGTGTGTGTGTGTATGTGGGTGTGCGTGTGTGTGTGTATGTGGGTGTGCGTGTGTGTGTGGGTGTACTGTAGGGGATAAACAGAAGTACTTTCAACAGACTGACAGATGTCCTGGTCTCTCAAAAAGATGAAGAAGGGAAGGAGAGAATCACAAAGACAATCAGAGACACACAGGAGGTATTTTTTACATTCTCACATCAATAAAGTCTACATTTAGCAGATATTGATTCATTTAGCAGATGCTTTTATCCAAAGCGACTTCCAAACCCTGTGAGAATGAGAGAGGCTCAACCAGAGGAGACAGAGAGAGCAGCCAAGCACAGAGTGAGCTGGCTGGGCCTCCATCTGGGTCACTGTGTGTGCGTGCCTCCCCCTCTACCCAGGCCAGGGTGCCCCACTCTGGGGGCCGGCGGATGGAGGGGCATGGATCCAGCCTGGGGCCAGGGGAGAGAGACATGGCTGGCCCACTGACACTATTGTTGAGCTAGATTGTGTCACAGCACAGGGTAAGGCCACCATGGGTCAAGAGGGTGTGTGAGTGTGTGTGTGTATGTGCCAATGTCTGGGGATGGAAGACAGGTCAGAGGGAATACTGAAGGAGTTCTATGATTCCACCCTTCCCCCAATCCTTACAAACACACAAACACACACACACACGTACACACACACACCAAGCCACTTCATCTACAATGACCAATGACTGATGCGAGAGAAACCAAAAGCTGTACAGAGGCTGAGAGGCAGAGTAACATGCAGAATACAGAGGCTGAATTTCTTATTTTTAATTGAGGCATTTTTTTCTAGGTGACGTTAAGGTCAATTAAAAATCCCAGAGCAGTACAGTACCAATACTCCAAGAATCAAATCTATTTTTAAGCAATATGTTTTTTCTGCTGATTTATTTGGGTGTGGTCTCTCCCCCTGACCTCCCCCTCCCCCTCTCTCCCCCTAACCTCCCGCTCTCTCCCCTCACCTTCGCCTCCTCCTCTCTCCCCTCACCTCCCCCACCCGCCCCTCCCAGAGATGCTGAGGAGATAAAAAGCCTCTTTGTCCTACACACACACTCACACACACACACAGAGACACACACTGACAGAGACACACACACACACACACACACAGAGACACACACACACACACACTCTCTATCACATGTTGATTCACTTCATTTTGTAAGCCATAATGTGTTTGCAGAGTAACCTGATTATAGACAGTTTAACTCCAGTAAAAGAGCAGCAGCCACTACAGCTGAAAGCAGATACATGAGAACGCACACACACACACTAACGTACACACATACACACACACAAACAACGCACATGAACACACACACATACATACACACACAAACAAACACACACATGCATATCAACAAACACGCCAATGAACACACATGCATTTGAACACACATATTTACACACGCAGCTATGTTTGACAAGAAGCCGCTAGTTATTTCAGAGAACAGCCAGACCCTTAAACAGGCTGTGTGTTCTCATTCTAAACTGCTGCTTTTCTCTCCACTTCAGGGACTGGCTGATAAGAATCACGGATCCGGTGGTGCTCGCGTTTTAAAGATGCTATACTATGCAAAGTATCTTCACAGACATACTGACCACATTGTTGCTGTACTAAGATGATCTGATAGGACAAACAGTGGATAAAGATATTCACACAAAAAGCCGTTTTCATTGCTTTAGGCAAAATGAGGCTACTTACTCTAAATAAAACAAAATAGGCCTACATGACAATATCGGCAGGTTTAACTTTTCAAGAATAAGAGCTGTATTTATTATTATATCGCATATTTTACCCCCCTCCCTCTCCAAACTTGAGACATTTAACTCCTATGGAGAAACTGCACTATCTACGGAAACAGATGGTGATATCCGTTCATCACGCGGCGCGTGCCTGCTGGCTATTCATGAGAAGCAGCTCGCGGAGGGATGAATAGAGCAGATGAGCACGAGCATGTGATTGATGCGCTGACCCCTCCTCTCCCACGAGACCTGGCCAGTGTTCGATTTGTCTCGCGCCTTCATTTGTATTAATAGTCCTGAGATGGATCGTGAAATAACGCGATAAGACAGGTGACTGCTGATATTATGGACCAGTTATTCTCATTCATGATTGTTATAAATTGTCTTGGTTTTCACAAGCGCATCTGGATATCCTATTGTGACATATGGGTTAACTGGAAAATGGCAAACTAATTTAATATGCAAATTCAGTTTGTAATTAGGCCTACATGAAGAAGCAGTTTGAGTTTTTATTTAGTTGTTATTTGTTTAAAACAAATGTCTGATTTCCTGTAAAAACTGATGCTGACGGATTATCTTGAGTGTTTCTCCTTAACATTTGCATCTATCAGAATTGAATGAAACAATGGCGACAACCTTATAGCGCCATCTACTGTTGGATGTTATTTAAAACCACATGAAGTCTCAAGGCTAGGTTTGGGTTTCAAAATTAGATTTTCCCCCCCCTAATCTTTTATCATGAAACATGTACTTTCCTCGGACAGGCTGACTTCTGTCATTCTTCTTCATTAATAAACTTTCTCTGGAACCTCGCGGTGTTTAGTGAAGTCTGTTGTGAGGAAACAGGCGCTTCTCTGGTTCTGCAAGAATCTGCTGTCTCATCTAGTCAGGATGCTGCTGGACCAGGAGGACATGATGAAGCACGCGCTGGAGGACATGATGAAGCACGCGCTGGAGGACACGATGAAGCACGCGCTGGAGGACACGATGAAGCACGCGCTGGAGGACATGATGAAGCACGCGCTGGAGGACACGATGAAGCACGCGCGGGTTCCACGTGAAACACGTTAGTTTGTCTCCTAGGTAACTGTGACTGACGTTATCAACAGGCGAGCTGCAAGTCTTTCACCTGCTCAGCACGAAGCATCACAGCTCAACAAGAAGGAGAAGAAAATATCCACAGTTTCTTATTTCCAAGACTTTATTATCTGTCAGTGTGAAGGTGAAAAAAACATCTGGCAGAAATGTAGAAGCTGGACATTTTAAAGTCAGTTTAGAAGTTTTTTTGAGTTAGTTGAGGTAGTTTTACCTTCATTCTTCTTATTTGGAGATATTTCTGCTGTTTTCCAGTCCATCATCATCTCCATCTTCATCTCCATCATCATCATGCTTCCAGCTCAAGAAGCAGCGAAGATCTACCACACCAACTACGTGCGTAATGCTCGCGCGGTGGGTGTCCTGTGGACCATCTTCACCATCTGCTTCGCCATCATCACCGTGGTGGTGTTCATCCAGCCCTACTGGATCGGGGACAGCGTCAACACCCCGCAGGCTGGCTACTTCGGCCTCTTCCATTACTGCATCGGGAACGCGCTGACCTCGGAGCTCACCTGCAAAGGAAGCGCGCTGGACTTCGGTTCCATCCCGTCTGGCGCCTTCAAGACGGCGATGTTCTTTGTGGGGATCTCCATGCTGCTGGTGGTGGGCAGCATCATCTGCTTCAGCCTGTTCTTCTTCTGTAACGCGGGGAGCGTTTATAAGATCTGCGCCTGGATGCAACTGGCCTCCTGTAAGTAGCACATGTGCAGATCATTCTTTATCTTCTACATGTGATTTGAAGGCAGAGGCCGCGAGAAGAGTCTTGTTTTTCCTAATTATGACAATATGAGATTGTTGATTAATTGTTGGTTACAGGAACCATTCATGTTATGGACTCTGTCAGGTACTGAATGTCTGGGTCAAATATGTACAGGTAGCAGTAGATACAGCAGGTATTCTACAGGTAGCAGTAGAAACAGCAGGTATTCTACAGGTAGCAGTAGAAACAGCAGGTATTCTACAGGTAGCAGTAGAAACAGCAGGTATTCTACAGGTAGCAGTAGAAACAGCAGGTATTCTACAGGTAGCAGTAGAAACAGCAGGTATTCTAAAGGTAGCAGTAGAAACAGCAGGTATTCTACAGGTAGCAGTAGAAACAGCAGGTATTCTACAGGTAGCAGTAGAAACAGCAGGCATTCTACAGGTAGCAGTAGAAACAGCAGGTATTCTAAAGGTAGCAGTAGAAACAGCAGGTATTCTAAAGGTAGCAGTAGAAACAGCAGGCATTCTACAGGTAGCAGTAGAAACAGCAGGTATTCTAAAGGTAGCAGTAGAAACAGCAGGCATTCTACAGGTAGCAGTAGAAACAGCAGGTATTCTAAAGGTAGCAGTAGAAACAGCAGGTATTCTACAGGTAGCAGTAGAAACAGCAGGTATTCTACAGGTAGCAGTAGAAACAGCAGGTATTCTAAAGGTAGCAGTTTCCAGTTTCACTGGAGATCCTGAGTCTCCTCTTTCACTTTCTCCTCACCTCACCCCCCCCCCCCCCATCACCCCACCTGCTCTCCCCTGCCCCCACCTGCTGGTAATCAAACACCAGAACTCATGTATTCAGAAGAACCAGGACACAGCAGACAGCAGGAAGCCTTCAGACTGAGAGCTGGGACGTCCCACTCCTACAGTTCAGCACCATGGATAGCTACAGTTCCTACAGTTCAGCACCATGCCAACCTCACACCAGAGGATCTGACAGGCCAAGCTTCTGATCTCATGACTGAGAAGATCTGAAGTATTCAGCTGTTTAAGGTTTTATTAAACTGCTTCTCAGTTGGAGAGCAAGTTTGGGATCCGGCCATGGAGCGTTGTGATGGTTCAGTCCAGGGGGAAGTCAGGTGGTTTAGCGGTTAGGGAGTCGGGCTAGTAATCTGAAGGTTCCCGGTTCAAACCCCAGTTTGTGGGCTGTACCAACATCACATTGTGTCCTTGGGAAAGACACTTCACCCTACTTGCCTTGGGGGAATGTCCCTGTACTGACAGTCCAATGAATGTAAAGTATGATCAAACCTACATCAGATAGTGTTAAGGATAAGTTAAACAAGGAGAGGTCAGGCTGGATAGGTTAAGCCAGTAGAGGTCAGGCTGGATAGTTTAAACCAGTAGAGGTCAGGCTGGATAGGTTAAACCAGTAGAGGTCACGCTGGATAGGTTAAACCAGTAGAGGTCAGGCTGGATAGGTTAAACCAGGAGAGGTCACGCTGGATAGGTTAAACCAGGAGAGGTCAGGCTGGATAGCTTAAACCAGTAGAGGTCACGCTGGATAGGTTAAACCAGGAGAGGTCACGCTGGATAGGTTAAACCAGGAGAGGTCACGCTGGATAGGTTAAACCAGGAGAGGTCAGGCTGGATAGCTTAAACCAGTAGAGGTCACGCTGGATAGGTTAAACCAGGAGAGGTCACGCTGAATAGGTTAAACCAGTAAAGGTCAGGCTGGATAGGTTAAACCAGTCCAACTTTCCCTTCCTGGGCAGAAAGTGAGTGAGTTTGAGGGTGTGTCATGTTTCCTGGGTGAAGATGTCAGCAGCAGCTCTCTGGTGAGACTTTCAGCTTCTCACTGAATAATTAACAAGTCAATCCGTCTGGAGTTGCTAAGCAACAGCTGCTATGTGTGTGATTGTTTGTCCACGTGTACAAACCTCTTTAGAAAACGAACAAACTTATCATTCAATATACTTCAAATCGTGCACCTGTCACACCCCCCTGTAACCCCCCCTTCTTCCACAGGTACCTGTATGGTGATTGGCTGCATGATCTACCCAGACGGCTGGGACTCAGAGGAGGTGAAGCGCATGTGTGGCCAGCGAACAGACAAGTACACCCTGGGGAACTGCACCGTACGCTGGGCCTACATCCTGGCCATCATCAGCATCATGGACTCTCTCATCCTCTCCTTCCTGGCCTTCAGCCTGGGAAACAGACAGGACAAGCTGCTGCCAGATGACTTCAAGGTGGAGGGCAAAGGTACGGAGGGATGAGAGGAGGGGGAGACAGGGGTGAGAGAAGGGGGGGACAAGGATGAAAGAAGGGGGAGACAGGGGTGAGAGGATGGGGGGACAGGGGTAAGAGGAGGGGGAGACAGGGGTGAGAGAAGGGGGAGACAGGGGTGAGAGGAGGGGGGGACATGGATGAAAGAAGGGGGAGACAGGGATGAGAGGTGGGGGAGACAGGAGTGACAGGAGAGGGAGACAGGAGAGGAGAGGGAGACAGGGGTGAGAGTAGGGGGAGACAGGAGTGACAGGAGAGGGAGACAAGAGTGAGAGGAGAGGGAGACAGGAGTGACAGGAGAGGGAGACAGGAGTGAGAGGAGAGGGAGACAGGAGTGAGAGGAGAGGGAGACAGGGGTGAGAGGAGAGGGAGACAGGGGTGAGAGGAATGAGAGGTGTATAATAAATCATTACCTTTTCAAGGGCAGAACAGCTGGTCAGATTTTTAAATGATGTTTTGAAGAGCAGCAGGTTGGTGAATAACTGGTAAGAAGGTGGATTCCTCAGACGCCCCTCAAATACAAACATGAAGGATGTGAACTAGAAGAGCCAAACATCTAACCTCATTTCCAACCATCTGTGGCTGCTGTCCACACCCCCGCTAACTAACAAGCTGCTACATCAAACACCCACATTAAATATACATCTCACCCACCTCCCAAAACAGACACGAGTGTGAAGTAACGTATTAATAGATATGGAGTGCGGGTGAGAGTTGTCCAACTGGGAGGTACGATCTCAACCTAATGTACTAAAGCAAAAGATGGTATAAAGTGCTGTGCAGGATGTATAATGTGCTGTACAGGATGTATAGGGTGCTGTACAGGATGTATAGGGTGCTGTTTAAAGGGTAAAGGGTGCTGTACAGGATGTATAATGTGCTGTACAGGAGATATAGGGTGCTGTACAGGAGGTATAGGGTGCTGAATAGAGAGTATAGGGTCCTGTACAGAGGGGGGTGCTGTACAGGAGGTATAGGGTGCTGTACAGGATGTATAAGGTGCTGTACAGGATGTATAGGGTGCTGTACAGAGGGTATATGGTGCTGTACATAGGGGGGGTGCTGTACAGGGGGTATAGGGTGCTGTACAGGAGGTATAGGGTGCTGTACAGGGTGTTGTACAGGAGGTATAGGGTGCTGTACAGAGGGGGGTGCTGTACAGAGGGTATAGGGTGCTGTACAGGAGGTATAGGGTGCTGTACAGAGGGGGGTGCTGTACAGAGGGTATAGGGTGCTGTACAGAGGGTATAAGGTGCTGTACAGGATGTATAGGGTGCTGTACAGAAGGTATAGGGTGCTGTATAGAGGGTATAGGGTGCTGTATAGAGGATATAGGGTGCTATACAGGATGTATAGGGTGCTGTACAGAGGGTATAGGGTGCTGTACAGAGGGTATAAGGTGCTGTACAGGATGTATAGGGTGCTGTACAGAGGGTATAGGGTGCTGTACAGAGGGTATAGGGTGCTGTATAGAGGATATAGGGTGCTATACAGGATGTATAGGGTGCTATACAGAGGGTGGAGGGTGCTGTACAGAGGGTATAAGGTGCTGTACAGGATGTATAGGGTGCTGTACAGAGGGTATAGGGTGCTGTAAAGGAGGTATAGGGTGCTGTATAGAGGGTATAGGGTGCTGTACAGGAGTTATAGGGTGCTGTACAGAGGGTATAGGGTGCTGTTCAGAGGGTATAGGGTGCTGTATAGAGGGTATAGGGTGCTGTAGAGGGTATAGGGTGCTGTACAGAGGGTATAGGGTGCTGTATAGAGGGTATAGGGTGCTGTACAGAGGGTATAGGGTGCTGTACAGGAGTTATAGGGTACTGTTCAGAGGGTATAGGGTGCTGTACAGCAGTTATAGGGTACTGTTCAGAGGGTATAGGGTGCTGTACAGAGGGTATAGGGTGCTGTACAGGATGTATAGGGTGCTGTACAGAGAATAGGGTGCTGTACAGGAGGTATAGGGTGCTGTATAGAGGGTAAAGGGTGCTGTACAGGATGTATAAGGTGCTGTACAGGATGTATAGGGTGCTGTACAGAGGGTATATGGTGCTGTACATAGGGGGGGTGCTGTACAGGGGGTATAGGGTGCTGTACAGGAGGTATAGGGTGCTGTACAGGGTGTTGTACAGGAGGTATAGGGTGCTGTACAGAGGGGGGTGCTGTACAGAGGGTATAGGGTGCTGTACAGGAGGTATAGGGTGCTGTACAGAGGGGGGTGCTGTACAGAGGGTATAGGGTGCTGTACAGAGGGTATAAGGTGCTGTACAGGATGTATAGGGTGCTGTACAGAAGGTATAGGGTGCTGTATAGAGGGTATAGGGTGCTGTATAGAGGATATAGGGTGCTATACAGGATGTATAGGGTGCTGTACAGAGGGTATAGGGTGCTGTACAGAGGGTATAAGGTGCTGTACAGGATGTATAGGGTGCTGTACAGAGGGTATAGGGTGCTGTACAGAGGGTATAGGGTGCTGTATAGAGGATATAGGGTGCTATACAGGATGTATAGGGTGCTGTACAGAGGGTGGAGGGTGCTGTACAGAGGGTATAAGGTGCTGTACAGGATGTATAAGGTGCTGTACAGAGGGTATAGGGTGCTGTACAGAGGGTATAGGGTGCTATACAGGATGTATAGGGTGCTGCACAGAGGGTATAGGGTGCTGTACAGGATGTATAGGGTGCTGTACAGAGAATAGGGTGCTGTACAGAGAGTATAGGGTGCTGTACAGGATGTATAGGGTGCTGTACAGAGAATAGGGTGCTGTACAGACGGTATAGGGTGCTATTCAGAGGGTATAGGGTGCTGTAAAGGAGGTATAGGGTGCTGTATAGAGGGTATAGGGTGCTGTACAGGAGTTATAGGGTGCTGTACAGAGGGTATAGGGTGCTGTTCAGAGGGTATAGGGTGCTGTATAGAGGGTATAGGGTGCTGTAGAGGGTATAGGGTGCTGTACAGAGGGTATAGGGTGCTGTATAGAGGGTATAGGGTGCTGTACAGAGGGTATAGGGTGCTGTACAGGAGTTATAGGGTACTGTTCAGAGGGTATAGGGTGCTGTACAGCAGTTATAGGGTACTGTTCAGAGGGTATAGGGTGCCGTACAGAGGGTATAGGGTGCTGTTCAGAGGGTATAGGGTACTGTTCAGAGGGTATAGGGTGCTGTTCAGAGGGTATAGGGTACTGTTCAGAGGGTATAGGGTGCTGTACAGGAGTTATAGGGTGCTGTACAGAGGGTATAGGGTGCTGTTCAGAGGGTATAGGGTGCTGTATAGAGAGTATAGGGTGCTGTAAAGGATGTATAGGGTGCTGTACAGAGGGTATAGGGTGCTGTTCAGAGGGTATAGGGTGCTGTTCAGAGGGTATAGGGTGCTGTTCAGAGGGTATAGGGTGCTGTACAGGAGTTATAGGGTGCTGTACAGAGGGTATAGGGTGCTGTATAGAGAGTATAGGGTGCTGTACAGGATGTATAGGGTGCTGTACAGAGGGTATAGGGTGCTGTTCAGAGGGTATAGGGTGCTGTACAGGAGTTATAGGGTGCTGTTCAGAGGGTATAGGGTGCTGTTCAGAGGGTATAGGGTGCTGTACAGGAGTTATAGGGTGCTGTACAGGAGGATCACATGTTTATATTTATGAAGTGAAAATGTTTAAAATGGTGACAGGTTTGATTTCTTTTTGTTTCAGACGATGCCTGATATGCTACAGAAGATCAAGAGATTTTTTTTGATCTCCAGATGTAAACGTTTTATTTACGCAATTAATTTTTTGGATGGTAGAACAAGGAGTTCATATTGATGAAAATCATGAAAAAGAATTATGATGCATTAAAACATTGGATTGATTTGTCAGTGTCAATAAAAAATTCGAAATATCTGAAAGCTCCTCATTCATACGTGGCAGATCAGTTAACCAATGTCCTACACAGCCAGAATATCTACCCCATTGCTAACCCTAAACCACACGAGCAGGGCTAGCATGCCCTCGCCTTAGCAACGCTCCACACAGCCATACTGTCCATACCAGGCCCACACACACTGGTCGAGTTTCTACATCTTTATTCTTCTCAACTACAGAAAAAGGTCTTTGTTTTAGTCGTTTTACAATCAAATGCAGGGAGGGGGAGAGGGAGGAAGGGGGGAGGGAGGAAGGGGGAGACAGACAGAGTTGTGCTTTGTAGACAGCAGCAGGCTGATGGTTGGGTTGGACCAGTGATGTTTCCTGTAAACAACCTTCATATCGCAGCATCTGCACAATCCTTTAAGTTTGTTGGCTTCAGACAGCAGGTGGAAGGGGGAGGAGCCACAGTAGGAAAATAAGCTTTTAAAATGCAGCAACAACTTGCAAAAACTCCTCAAGGCATCTACAAATGTCATTCAAATGTTTGCAAATGTCATTATCATTCCTTTTACACCCAACCTTTATAAATCCGCAACATCTGCTTCAAAAGCGCTTCAGTAAAAGCAACACACTATGGTTAACTGCGATACAAGGAGTACGTGAGGTAACCAGGGGTGTGGCCTCGGAGGCAAGGTCATGTGACCACACGGTCATGTGACCACACGGTCATGTGACCACCAGGCATGTCAAATAGAAAACCTGACACCTGTCACTCTCGCTCAGTCACACCTTGTCAAACAATGTTCACGCCGAGTCGAGGAATTGAGACAAATGTGAGGCAGTTCTGGATCCACACAAGAAAGAAGACTTCTGGACTAGAGGGCAGAGACCAGAGGACAGGGACCAGAAGGAGACTTCTGGACAGGGACCAGAGGACAGAGACTATAGGAGGGGGACTAGAGGACAGAGACCAGAGGACAGAGACTATAGGAGGGGGACTAGAGGACAGGGACCAGAGGACAGAGACTAGAATCAGAAGGGGGACAGGCAAGCTTCTCACTAGTCCTCCACACCAAAACACTTCAGGTTTCAAATGACCGTCCTATTGCTTTATGTAAAGAATACAAACTGAATACACATTCACACATCTTCCAACAACCCTGAAGTTAGGATCTGAACTTAGAAGACATGATGGCGGGAAGGAGAGTAGGCAGGAGGAGACAAGCAGGTGACTTCAGATGTCAGGATGATGACATGATGCTCCTGGGTGCTCTGCTGGCAGAGTTACTGAGGGGGCAGCGACTCAGCCAGTCTGTGTCTCTGTGTGTCCACAAGGGGGCGATGAGAGCATGATATGCGACAGGCTCTCTACAGGGAGAGTGTCTGTTGTTACACATGATCCTGTGTGTGTTGAAGTGAGGCTCCTCTGCTGTGGCAGCATGCAGGGCAGTGAGGAGCCTCTAGGGGGCGATCCAGGCGTGACGGAGGCACTCGGCAGCTGTGGGCCTCCTCTCAGGGACCAGGTCCAACATGGGCAGCAGGAAGCTGGAGAAGGTCTGGGCCTCCTCTTTGGACCAATCATACTTCTCCACCAGGACCTCCAGCAGACCCCAGGGCTTCAGCCTGGTGATGTGCCTCAGCTCACCTGCACACACACGTGCTGTGTTTATATAAACCACCTCAGAAAAGACCACACACACACACACACCCACACCCACACACACAGTTGCTAATGTCCTGTCCGCTGGGCTTGTTTACCTTTCTTGGTGAAGAACTCCTTGGAGTATTTTCCTGCCATGATGAGCTTACGAGGTACTTTTCCCAGAAGCTCGATGATCAACGCTATGTGGTCTGTTTAGGAGAGAGTTAGAGGAGGGAGACGGATGAGGGACAGGGAGAGAGAGATCAACACACAGCTGACAGAGTGTGTGTGTGTGTGGTGGAGCAGCAGTACCTTCATCTCTGCAGTAGTTCTCTCCAGAGTGAGGCTCAAACAGGTAGTCTCCTGTAGCAAGCTCAAACGCCTGAGGAAACGATAACATCAGAGAGACAGGCAGGGAGACAGAGAGACAGATAGAGAGACAGAGAGAGAGAGACAGGGAGACAGAGACAGACAGAGGGACAGAGAGAGAGACAGAGAGAGAGACAGGCAGGCAGACAGGGAGGGACACGGGGAGGACAGACAGGGAGACGGAGAAAAAGTACTTAATTATTCATTCCAATATTAGTTGGCGAGTGTGTGTGTGCGTGTGAGCATGTGTGTGTGTGTGTGTGTGTGTGTGTACCATGCATGCGGTGCTCCAGATGTCAGCAGGGGTGCTGTATCCTGCCCCCATCAACACCTCCAGAGAGCGATACTGACGAGTCTGGATGTCATCTGTGAAGTGCTTGTTCTGAGGAGGGAGGGAGGAGGGGAGAGAGGGAGGGAGGAGGGGAGAGAGGGAGGGAGGAGGGGAGAGAGGGAGGGAGGAGGGAAGAGAGGGAGGGAGGAGGGGAGAGAGGGGCCTCGTTAAAGATTCCTCCAGGTGTAGCAGTGTTGTAGTAGTGCTGTAGTATTAGTGCTGTAGTAGTTTTGTAGTAGTGCTGTAGTATTAGTGTTGCAGTAGTGCTGTAGTATTAGTGCTGCATTAGTGTTGTAGTAGTGCTGTAGTATAAGTGCTGTAGTAGTGCTTTAGTAGTGCTGTAGTATTAGTGCTGTAGTAGTGCTGTAGCAGTGCTAGTGCTGTAGTATTAGTGTTGCAGTAGTGTTGTAGTAGTGCTGTAGTAGTGCTGTAGTATTAGTGCTGTAGTAGTGTTGTAGTAGTGCTGTAGTATTAGTGTTGCAGTAGTGCTGTAGTAGTGTTGTAGTAGTTTTGTAGTAGTGCTGTAGTATTAGTGTTGCAGTAGTGTTGTAGCAGTGCTGTAGCAGTGCTGTAGTAGTGCTGTAGCAGTGCTGTAGTAGTGCTGTAGCAGTGTTGTAGCAGTGCTGTAGTAGTGCTGTAGCAGTGTTGTAGCAGTGCTGTAGTAGTGCTGTAGCAGTGCTGTAGCAGTGTTGTAGCAGTACTGTAGTAGTGTTGTAGTAGTGCTGTAGTATTAGTGTTGCAGTAGTGTTGTAGCAGTGCTGTAGCAGTGCTGTAGCAGTGCTGTAGTAGTGCTGTAGCAGTACTGTAGTAGTGCTGTAGTATCTGACAGTGACTCACCACCCAGCAGGCGTTACCCAGGTCAGCCATCTTCACCTGCAGGGCCTCAGCATTCTGGGGCTCCAACGGGTTCACTAGAAGACTGTCTGCTGTCACTGAACACACAGGAGAGGGGGGTGCTGTTACTGAACACACACAGGAGAGGGGGGTGCTGTTACTGAACACACACAGGAGAGAGGGGTGCTGTTACTGAACACACACAGGAGAGGGGTGCTGTTACTGAACACACAGGAGAGGGGGGTGCTGTTACTGAACACACACAGGAGAGGGGGGTGCTGTTACTGAACACACACAGGAGAGGGGTGCTGTTACTGAACACACAGGAGAGGGGTGTGCTGTTACTGAACACACACAGGAGAGGGGGGGTGCTGTTACTGAACACACACAGGACACAAGAGAGGGGGGGTGCTGTTACTGAACACACACAGGACACAAGAGAGGGGTGCTGTTACCGAACACATACAGGACACAGGAGAGAAAAGGGACAAGAGAAGAGGCAGATTGTAGCAGAGGATTGTGGGTAGTAGGAGGGGACCGTACACACCTTGGTGTTTGTCTGTGTCGTCCTCTCTGTCCTCCCCTTCCTGCTCCCTCCTCCCCTCTTCCCCTGCAGGATCTTTACCCTCCATGTCAGGGTCAGGGGTCATAGGGACCGAGTCGTAGGGATCCCCAGGCCCTGTCCCATTGCATGCTGGGTAGGTGGCGGTGTTGTCAGGCGCTGTGTCGTTAGCGTTCTGCTGGTCCTCCTCTCGCTGCTCCTGGCTGCTCCTCAGTGGCTGGCTCGGCAGCGGGGGGTGGCCATTGCAGTTCACCTCCTCCCTGGTGTCTGGGGGATGGTTCTCCTGCTGCTCCTCTTCCTCCCTGGTGTCTGGGGGATGGTTCTCCTGCTGCTCCTCTTCCTCCCTGGTATCTGGGGGATGGTTCTCCTGACTCCAGACCTCTGTCATGGGGTCTGAACAGGAAAGGAAAATAAGAGGCTTCCTTCCCTGGCCTAACCTGACCCTGACAGTGAGGACATCAGGCTGAGGAGGACAGACCTGTGCTGGCTCTGTCCTGCTGTGGGACACTGGCATCAGCCTGGCTGCTGTCTGGGGGTGCTGTGGTGTCCTCCTGCTGCTCCTCCTGCTCCAGCTCCTCCTGCTCCAGCTCCTCCTCCTCCAGCTCCTCCTCCTGGCCTCCTCCAGGTGCTCCCTCCATATCATGAATCCGTTTCTCCAGCAGCTCTGTCTGCCTCTTCTGCTTCCTCTTCAGCTTCTTCTTCCTGTTCTTGGATATCTTCACCATCTGAGGAAAGACAGGGGAGAGACCAGCAGAGTCAGTGTACCAGTGTAGACCCACAGTGTAGACCAGGAGAGTCAGTCTACCAGTGTAGACCACAGTGTCAGTGTACAGCAGTGTAGACCAGGAGAGTCAGTGTACCAGTGTAGACCACAGTGTCAGTGTACAGCAGTGTAGACCAGGAGAGTCAGTGTACCAGTGTAGACCCACAGTGTAAACCAGCAGAGTCAGTGTACCAATGTAGACCCACAGTGTCAGTGTACACAAGTGTAGACCAGCAGAGTCAGTGTACCAGTGTAGACCACAGTGTCAGTGTACAGCAGTGTAGACTACAGTGTCAGTCTACACCAGTGTAGACCACAGTGTCAGTGTACCAGTGTAGACCCAAAGTCTAGACCAGAGTCAGTGTACCAGTGTAGACCCACAGTGTCAGTGTATACCAGTGTAGACTACAATGTCGGTCTACACCAGTGTAGACCACAGTGTCAGTGTACAGCAGTGTAGACCAGCAGAGTCAGTGTACCAGTGTAGACCCACAGTGTCAGTGTACCAGTGTAGACCACAGTGTCAGTCTACACCATTGTAGACCACAGTGTCAGTGTACAGCAGTGTAGACCAGCAGAGTCAGTGTACCAGTGTAGACCCACAGTGTCAGTGTACCAGTGTAGACCACAGTGTCAGTCTACACCATTGTAGACCACAGTGTCAGTGTACAGCAGTGTAGACCAGCAGAGTTATGGCGCTTTTCCACCGCATGAAATCAGCTCGCCTCGCCCCTACTCGCATTTTTTGCGTTTCCACCGCAGTTCCATGGTACCTGGTACTTTTTTTACCTGGCTAGCGGGTACTTTTTTGGTACCTTCTTGCTCTAGGTACCAGGCGATCTTAAGTCGAGCTAAAAGGTGACGTCGGCAGACGGCCGGCCATTGATTGGCCAGAAAGTGTGACGATATCACGAGAGCGACTTAAAGCAACAGCGCCGCAGCTAATACTTATTACTATCAGATACAGTCCATTACACCAACAGTCTACAAGCTTTTTAAAAGTCAGATAAGTTACAAAAGACTAGTTCGTCAACATGGCTAAAATTATAATGTGGGTTCTGTCCACTTGTGGGTTGCGTTGGTGTTATTTACGTCGCGTACAAAAAGACGTCAGGGCCTACGTCACGCCCCTTTCGCCGAGTACTTTTTGAGGTACAATTTGCGGTGGAAAACCACCCCACGGGTTCAGGAGTTTACTACAAACCGAGTATAGTCGGGTAGAGTCGTGCTACATTTGCGGTGGAAAAGCGCCATTAGTATACCAGTGTAGACCCACAGTGTCAGTGTACACCAGTGTAGACCACAGTGTCAGTGTGCACCAGTGTAGACCAGCAGTGTCAGTGTACACCAGTGTAGACCACAGTGTCAGTGTACACCAGTGTAGACCACAGTGTCAGTGTACAGCAGTGTAGACCAGCAGTGTCAGTGTACACCAGTGTAGACCAGCAGTGTCAGTGTACAGCAGTGTAGACCAGCAGTGTCAGTGTACACCAGTGTAGACCAGCAGTGTCAGTGTACACCAGTGTAGACCAGCAGTGTAAGTGTACACCTGTGTAGACCACAGTGTCAGTGTACACCAGTGTAGACCACAATGTCAGTGTACACCTGTGTAGACCAGCAGTGTCAGTGTACACCAGTGTAGACCAGCAGTGTCAGTGTACACCTGTGTAGACCACAGTGTCAGTGTACACCAGTGTAGACCACAGTGTCAGTGTACACCTGTGTAGACCAGTGTCAGTGTACACCTGTGTAGACCAGTGTCAGTGTACACCTGTGTAGACCACAGTGTCTGTGTACACCAGTGTAGACCAGCAGTGTCAGTGTACACCTGTGTAGACCAGCAGTGTCAGTGTACACCTGTGTAGACCAGTGTCAGTGTACACCTGTGTAGACCAGTGTCAGTGTACACCTGTGTAGACCAGCAGTGTCAGTGTACACCTGTGTAGACCAGTGTCAGTGTACAGCAGTGTAGACCAGCAGTGTCAGTGTACACCAGTGTAGACCAGCAGTGTCAGTGTACACCAGTGTAGACCAGCAGTGTCAGTGTACACCAGTGTAGACCAGCAGTGTCAGTGTACACCTGTGTAGACCAGCAGTGTCAGTGTACACCAGTGTAGACTACAGTGTCAGTGTACACCAGTGTAGACCAGCAGTGTCAGTGTACACCTGTGTAGACCAGCAGTGTCAGTGTACACCAGTGTAGACTACAGTGTCAGTGTACACCAGTGTAGACCATCCCTGGACATGTGTCATCGTGGGTGGATTCATGGCTACTGAATGTTTTGCTACATCAGGCAGGAAGATGGAGACACCTACCTGTTTGGGTGCCGGGGCTGTGCTCACTGCAGGGAGGGGTGAGAGAGGGAGGGAGGGAGATTATATTAATGTGCTGGTTGAGGTCACATGTGATGACTACATGACAGTAACATATGACCCCTCTGATCATGACTCTGAGTGACTCATCTTCACTAGCCACTGCAAGGCTGCTTTGTTCAGGAACAGCTTCTTATAAAAGCCTGTTTGTACCTCAAAAAGACCCTGCAAGACCAATCATATCAAGATCCAGCTCTTCAGTCACACACACACACACTAAGCAGTGGTGATTGGATGGGCTACCTGCTGATCCAGAGGGGGGCGGGGCTCCTGAGCGTTGCCAGGCAGTGGCTTCAGCAGCCATCTTCTTGACGTAGTCGTCGTTCACCGTCAGCAGAACGTTCTCAGGCTTGATGTCTGTGTGGATGATCCTGCACTTGGTGTGGAGGTAGTCTAGACCCTGCAGAACCTGCAGCACACAGCACTGATCAGGACCCCTGTGGGGGGGTGTGTGTGTGTGTGTGTGGGGGTGTGTGTGTGTGTGTGTGAGAAACAGTACCTGCCGTATGATGCTCCTGACGCAGGGCAGAGGCAGACCCTGGTAGTTGGACTTGATGATCCACTTGAGCAGATGGTGACCAAGCACCTCAAACACCATGACCACATCTGGGGAGAGTTAAGGACTGAACACTGAACCCTCCAGTCTAACACAAGAAACAAGGGCCCTGATAGGCTGAGGAGTGTTCAGGGCCCTGATAGGCTGAGGAGTGTTCCGGCTGTGATTGGAGGATACGGGTTCCATTCACGCCTGAGATCTTGAAGTCGTCTAACAGCTGAACAACCTTCTCTCTGTTGGGGTCACTGGGGTCAGTGTTCCGGACCTGGTGAACACACAGACACACACACACACACACACACAGGAGAGAGACGGGTGAGGTAGTGTACCTTGTTCATAACTTGAAGACACAATTTGATGGAAGTGTGTGCGTGTGTGGTACAGAGGCAGGTGTGTGTGTGTGTGGTACAGAGGCAGGTGTGTGTGTGTGTGTGGTACAGAGGCAGGTGTGTGTGGTACAGAGGCAGGTGTGTGTGTGGTACAGATGCAGGTGTGTATGTGTGTGTGTGTGGTGGTATCTTACAGTTCGGAGCAGCTTGATCTCATCCAGGGCCGTCTCTGTGTAGTGTTCTGCACTCTTAACCACCTTCATGGCCACAAAACGCTTTCCCCTACAACACACACATCCATTACACAAACACCTATACACTGACTATACACACACACACCTATACACACCTCCATTACACACACACACACCTATACACTGACTACACACACACTTCCTTTACACACACACTTCCTTTACACACACACACACCTTCATTACACACACCTATACACACACCTCCATTACACACACACACCTATACACTGACTACACACACACTTCCATTACACACACCTATACACACACCTCCATTATACACACACCTATACACTAACTACACACACACTTCCATTACACACACACCTACCTTCATTACACACACCTATACACTGACTATACACACACCTCCATTATACACATACACACACACTACACACACACCTCCCTAACAGACACTTACTGGATGTCCCAGGCCAACCACACGGTGGAGAAATGTCCCCAGCCCAGCTTGCGGATCACATGGTACCTCCCACTGAACAGGTCCCCGATACTCACATGGTGGTAGCCCCCTGCACACACACACATGGAACACACACACACGGAACACACACACACACAGCAGTACTTAGAGGGGTCAGACAGGGAGACTGGATCTGTGCATAGTGTGTGACAGCAGTACCTCTAAAGTTATCCTGTGTGTGTGTGTTTATGGTGTGTGTGTGTGGTGTGTAGACCCCTGCAGTAGTTGTGTGTGTGTGTGTGTGTGTGTGTAGTAGTACCCCTGCAGTAGTTGTGTGTGTGTGTGTGTGTGTAGTACCCCTGCAGTAGGTGTGTGTGTGTGTGTAGTAGTACCCCTGCAGTAGGTGTGTGTGTGTGTGTGTAGTAGTACCCCTGCAGTAGTTGTATGTGTGTGGTGTGTGTGTGTGTGTGTAGTACCCCTGCAGTAGTTGTATGTGTGTGGTATGTGTGGTGTGTGTGTGTGTGTGGTGTGTAGTACCCCTGCAGTAGTTGTGTGTGTGTGGTGTGTGTGTGGTGTGTAGTACCCCTGCAGTAGTCATTGGGATCTTCCTGTTCGTCTTCATCAGAGCCCAGCACCTCCTGCTCTGGGAGGGGGGAGACAGGCTGCTGGGAGGTTCCCCGCAACGCTACCTCCGGCCTGCAGGGGGAGACAGATCCGAGACATGTCACTATCACAGCACACACAGCTTAGAGCAGGGGTGCTCAATACGTCGGTTGTAAAGGTAGCATTGGTAGATCACATGACAAAGAAATAGACCTGTCTGCTCTGTATGTGCAGCAAAACTAACGACCCAGTCAGTCATCTCCAGTTTTCACTTTTTTAGTTAAATTAAAGCTTATAATCTAATAATTGTACCCATGGCTTCTGATTTCATGTTAAAGTGATTGGATGTACTGTATGACTGGATTTGATAAAAGTATTTAATTAAAAAATATATATATACACTTATGGTCGTCAGAAATGAGTGGGTTTGCTGGACCAAGTAAGAAGATTAAAGTGTATCACTTTCATACAGAATGGGGGGGTGGACTTTTTTTCCACAATGTTATTTTCTAATTGTGTTTCCCTCATCTGCCACTTTCCCATCCTAACACCAAAGAATGGAAATGTGGAGCGGCATTTTCAGACTGTTCATGGAAAATACGACACAGACTTTAATATATGTTTTGCATTTTTGAAGTGGGTAGATTATTGTGACTTGGTCATTCTATAAGTAGATCCCATACTGAAAAATTGTGAGCATCCCTGGTCTATTGTAACGGCTGCTTTGATAGGCCTATTGTAACCGTAGCTTTGATTGGTCTATTCTAACGGCTGTTTTGACAGGTCTATTCTAACGGCTGTTTTGATTGGTCTATAACAATAGGTCTCTTCTACGGCTGTTTAGATTGGTCTATTCTAACCCAAAATTGTATACAGACCCTTCAGGCCAAGCTACACCAGACACCTACACACAAGCTCTACAAACCACAACACAGCACTAACTACAGCTAACATAACAGACACCAAGTACCATCAAATATTAACTGCACCGTTGAATAAACAAGGCCTGAATGACTAGTGTTGTATTAAGTAAGTAAGAAGGTCTGAGGAGCTGCAGGCAGACCAGCAGGCAGCTGCTGCAGAAAACACTGATCTAGAATGTTCCAAGAAGGATCGCTTCTCCTCCAGATATAGAGCTGCCTCTCTCACCCACTGTCCAGTGGCCAATCAGCAGTGAGCAGGGCCAGACAGTAAAAACCTCTTCATCTATAACATCTGCTGTCTGAGTGTGTGTGTGTTGTGTGAGGTGTGTGTCTGACAGAAGATCACAGTAGGTGGCCTGTGTCTTGGGTCTCACCATGTAGAACTGCCTCCACACAACAGAAATAGAGATGGAACAACCCAAGGCACAAAATACAAATTACGACCCGTTTTGTCGTTTTTTGCCGTTTTTTTGGGGGCATTTCACAAGAGAAACAGCAACAGAAACTACAGAATGTTTTGTTTTGAACCCCAAGTATGAATACAGGACCAGCGTGTGACAGAATGAGCAGTCAGCTCAGAGGGTTTAGATGGAGAACAGCTCCACAGGATGAAAAACAGGCTGAAAAACAGTCTGGCTTTACCTGCAAGATGCACCCTGTGTCTGCATGAACAGCTGATATAATAACACACAATCTATTTTTATATTCTGTTAAAAATTGATTATTTCTCTGGCTATTATATGGTTAACTCCATCTGATCTAGGGCTGTCAACGAATATTCTATATTCGAATATATATTCGAATAGTGTTTAAAAAACGAATTTCGAATATGAAAATGTATATTCGAATGTAAAAAAACAACAGAAAAAACGGCGGCAGAAGGCAAGATTGTTCGTATTTGGGACAAGAATTGCGACCTTAAATTTCATGCACAAAACTTTTAATCAACACTCAGCATTTGTTTATTTTTGTAGTTCATTTACACCGCTATGCGCAGAGCGCGACAGTGCGGGAGAGAGAAAGAAAAAGTGCGTGTGTGCGAGCGAGAGGCCAAGGTCTGCAGTCTTGGCCATTAGTTATTTTTGTGTAGGTAATGTGTTGATAAATTTACTTAAATATATTACCCATACAAGTAGTTATGTCTCGTTGTATTAATTTGTCCTGTTATTGACGTGCCTAATGCGCAACTGGGAAACTTGAATATATTCGAATACATGTGTGAGGAATATTTTCGAATATGAGCAGTTTTGACAGCCCTAATCTGATCACTTGATAGGACTCATCTTCACCACCCACCTCCACACCCACACACACCCACACACACCACCAGCAGAAAGCCTTAAGAAGCCCAGTTAAAGCCCTGGACAGGTCATCCCAAACTGTCCTGCTCTTACAGGATTTACCCTAGAAGCTTTGGTACCTTAAAGGCTGTCCAGAGACCCTGCACTGAGGGACCAGGACAGAGGCAGACAGAGGCAGAGAGCCAGTAAGAGGTAGACGCACAGAGAGAGAGAGAGACAGAGGCAGAGACAGTGAGAGGTAGAGAGAGGCACAGAGAGAGGCACAGAGAGAGGGACAGAGGCAGAGTACCACAGGTTCAATCCCTAATGCACCAATAGTAACTACACTGCTGTTCCAATACAGACACACTACTTATATCACCGTTAACTGCACAGCTGCTACAGTATTTTCTCTCTCTCTTTCCTCTTACCTGCAGGAAGAGCGTATTCCCATGGCAGCATGTAGGACAGGAGAGGACAGGAGAGGGGAGGGGTCCAGGTGAGTCACCCTCTCCCCACACAGGAGGACAGCAAAGTGTTGAAGAAAAGCAAACAGCAGCAGAGGAGGAACACAGGGAGGGGAGAGGGAGCAGAGGGGGTAGAGAAGCAGAGCAGAGGGGGTAGAGGAGCAGAGCAGAGGGGGTAGAGGAGCAGAGCAGAGGGGGTAGAGGAGCAGAGCAGAGCAGATGGAGAGGGAGCAGCGCAGAAGAGAGATTATGTGGCGTCAGATCTGCCTCATGATTAAGGTGCTGAGGAGGTGGTAGACATCACTGCCTTCTAGACTCCCCTCCCACTCTCTGCCCCCTCCCTCTCTCTCTCTCTCTCTGCCCTCCTCCCTCACTCTTCTCTCTCCATCTCCCTTGCTCTGTTCGCTCTCCATCTCCCTCCCTCCCTCTCTCTCTCTGCATCTCTCTCTGACCGACAACTCTCCTTGACTGTCGTCACCACCCTGGCCCCTCCCACTCCACAGCCGCCTATGCTCTGATTGGCTGGTGTGGCTGAGCACTGCATTGCAGGTGAAGAAAGCTGCTTCCTTCTCTTCAGACCAAAACAACCCCAGCACAGACCCCTACCTCTCTCCACTCCCCCCCAGCACAGACCCCTACCTCTCTCCACCCCCCCCCCAGCACAGACCCCTACCTCTCTCCACCCACCCCCCCTCAGCACAGACCCCTTCCTCTCTCCACTCCCCCCCAGCACAGACCCCCACCTCTCTCTCCTCCCCAGCACAGACCCCCACCACTCTCTCTTCTCTCACCCCCAGCACAGACCCCCCCCTCTCTCTCCTCTCCTCCCTTATCAACCCCAGCACAGACCCCCACCTCACTCTACTCTCTCCCTCCCAGCAAAGACCCCCACCTCTCTCTCTCTCCTCTCCCCCCTTATCAACCCCAGCACAGACCCCCACCTCTCTCTCCTCTCTCCCTCTTTTCAACCCCAGCAGACACCTACTTCTCTCTCCTCCTCTCTCCCTCCATCCTCCCATCTTCATTACCATCTTATTCCATTCCAGTGGACATGACAACCCTCCAAATAATCTTCCCACCACCCTCCTGTAAAGCCTATCTGACTCCACCAGAGAGCCTATTGTAGAGTATTTGTGAGTCAGCTTGGTTGCATCACTGCTGTGATGTAAAGGGGGATCATTATGTTGCTATGACTACAAGATGGAAATGCTGGACAGTGCTGATGGATCTTCCAATGTTTTTCACTAAAACAACATAACATATTTGGTGTTTCATTAGTACAGCAAGACTATTATTTTGCACTATCTGTACTACCTGTACATACATTACTCCTACTGTGTTCCAACATTACTCCTACCGTGTTCCAGCATTACTCCCATTGTGTTCCAACATTACTCCTACTGTGTTCCAACATTACTCCCATTGTGTTCCAACATTACTCCTACTGTGTTCCAACATTACTCCCATTGTGTTCCAACATTACTCCTACTGTGTTCCAACATTACTCCCATTGTGTTCCAACATTACTCCTACTGTGGTCCAACATTACTCCTACCGGGTTCCAGTATTACTCCTACTGTGTTCCAACATTACTCCTACTGTGTTCCTACATTACTCCTACCGTGTTCCAACATTACTCCTACCGTGTTCCAACATTACTCCTACTGTCTTCCAACATTACTCCTACTGTGTTCCAACATTACTCCTACTGTGTTCCAACATTACTCCCATTGTGTTCCAACATTACTCCTACCGTGTTCCAACATTACTCCTACCGTGTTCCAACATTACTCCTACCGTGTTCCAACATTACTCCTACTGTGTTCCAACATTACTCCCATTGTGTTCCAACATTACTCCCATTGTGTTCCAACATTACTCCTACTGTGTTCCAACATTACTCCCATTGTGTTCCAACATTACTCCTACCGTGTTCCAACATTACTCCCATTGTGTTCCAACATTACTCCCATTGTGTTCCAACATTACTCCTACTGTGTTCCAACATTACTCCTACTGTGTTCCAACATTACTCCCATTGTGTTCCAACATTACTCCTACCGTGTTCCAACATTACTCCTACCGTGTTCCAACATTACTCCTACCGTGTTCCAACATTACTCCTACTGTGGTCCAACATTACTCCTACTGTGGTCCAACATTACTCCTACCGTGTTCCAACATTACTCCTACCGTGTTCCAACATTACTCCTACCGTGTTCCAACATTACTCCTACCGTGTTCCAACATTACTCCTACCGTGTTCCAACATTACTCCCATTGTGTTCCAACATTATTCCTACTGTGTTCCAACATTACTCCTACTGTGTTCCAACATTACTCCCATTGTGTTCCAACATTACTCCTACTGTGTTCCAACATTACTCCTACTGTGTTCCAACATTACTCCCATTGTGTTCCAACATTACTCCTACCGTGTTCAAAATTACTCCTTCTGTGTTCCAACATTACTCCTACCGTGTTCCAACATTACCCCTACCGTGTTCCAACATTACCCCTACTGTGTTCCAACATTACTCCCATTATGTTCCAACATTACTCCTACTGTGTTCCAACATTACTCCTACCGTGTTCCAACATTACTCCTACCGTGTTCCAAAATTACTCCTTATGTGTTCCAACATTACTCCCATTGTGTTCCAACATTACTCCTACCGTGTTCCAACATTACTCCTACTGTGTTCCAACATTACTCCTACTGTGTTCCAACATTACTCCCATTGTGTTCCAACATTACTCCTACTGTGGTCCAACATTACTCCTACCGTGTTCCAATATTACTCCTACTGTGTTCCAACATTACTTCTACCGTGTTCCAACATTACTCCCATTATGTTCCAACATTACTCCTTCTGTGTTCCAACATTACTCCTACTGTGTTCCAACATTACTCCTACCGTGTTCCAACATTACTCCTACCGTGTTCCAACATTACTCCTACTGGGGTCCTGTCCAGAGAGACAGGCTGACAGACACATACAGGCACACAAAGTAGGACACTGGATACGGTAACTGTTCACTACTGCAGTGATCTTGGGACACCCCCCCCCCGCCTGTGTCCTGAAACTGTTCTTTGCTCCCTTGCCGAGCACCAGCTCTCTGAAGATACATACACAGCATGGCTTATATAACAAGCTGTGTCTGCAGCCAGGCAGGAGGGGAGCAGAGTTAGACAGAGTCAAGTTATGAAGGAAGAGAGTGACACAACCATCATCATCAGCTCTGAATCCAGCACTCAAACAACCTGACAATGACCTGGAAACAACTGCTGCAAACTGGCTGGACAGGTAGACAGAGTTTGAAGAGAGGGAAGAGAGAAAATGAGAGAGAGGAGAGAGACAGGGAGAGAGACTAGGAAGAGAGAGAGACAGGGAGAGAGAGGAGAAAGAGACAGGGAGAGAGAGACAGGGAGAAAGACACAGAGGAGAGACAGAGAGGAGAGATGGAGAGGAGAGACAGGAGAAAGAGACAGAGGAGAAAGAGACAGGGAGAGACAGACAGGGAGAAAGAGACGGAGAAAGACAGAGAGGAGAGACAGTGGAGACAGAGAGGAAGACAGAGAGAGATAGGGAGAGGAGAGAGAGAGAGGAGCGAGAGACAGGGAAGAGAGACAGGGAGAGGAGCGAGAGAGGAGCGAGAGACAGGGAGAGAGAGAAAGACAGAGGAGAGACAAAAAGTGACCAAGAGGGGAGTGTGTTGTGAGCCAGAGTGTTTACTAAGTGAGAACTGACCAGCATAAAAGAACCACTTGACACACACACACCATCAGCTATGAGTGACACACACACACACCATCAGCTATGGGTGACACACACACACACACACACCATCAGCTATGGGTGACACACACTCATTCTCTCACAGACAGGCTCTGTATACTCTGTCTTTCACCCAAATCTGGCACACAAATCCCCCTCCCCCAACACAAAGTCCAGAGACACTCACTTGCACCTCAGGCCGCTGGCAAGCTTCACCACCGCTGTGTTGAGAGAGAAGATCCAGTCCAGAAGCCACATGGCCTGGAAATATAATGCTAGGCTACAGGGGAGAGGCTAAGATACGCTAGGCTACAGAGGAGAAGCTCAAATATGCTAATCTAGAGGGGAGGGGGAGGGTAGCAATGACAACCCAGGAAAAGTGGCCTGCTCTGGGGCTCCTTTCTGCTCCCTTGCCTGATCCTTTCTGATCAGGCTGCTCACAGTCAGGCTAATGGTACTGAACAACTAAGGCTGGAGTGGGAGGGAAGGAATGTGAGGAGGAAGAGAGAGAGGAGAGAAGAGAGAGAGTGACTGAGACAGAAAGAGGAGAGAAGAGAGAGAGAGTGACTGAGACAGAAAGAGGAGAGAAGAGAGAGGAGGGCAGAGAGAGACTGAGACGGAGAAAGAGGTAGAATGTGAGAGGGTGGGTTGGGGGACAGAGAGCGATGAAGATGGGAAACACAGGGAGGAAGGTGGGGGATGATTGGAATTGAGAGGAAAACAGAAAGAACAAATGAAGGCAGACTGGTGAAGGGAGAGAGAGGGAGGGATGATAAGAGACACTCTGCTAAACATTCATTCCACAAGAATACCACTCCCATTCTTTGGTTTCCAGCAGATTGCACGATATTTAGGCTGCTAGTAATCCATTTAATTTCCACTTAAACAGACCTCACCAGCACACAGACCTCACAAGGACCAGCAAACAGACCTCACCAGCACAGACCTCACCAGGACTAACATCTCAGGACAGAGCACCAGAGGATCTTACTGTCTAACCAGAGGATCTTAGTGTCTAACCAGAGGATCTTAGTGTCTAACCAGATAATTTTACTGTCTAACCAGAAGATCTTAGTGTCTAACCAAAGGATCTTAGTGTCTAACCAGAGGATCTTAGTGTCTAACCAGAGGATCTTAGTGTCTAACCAGAGAATCTTACTGTCTAACCAGAGGATCTTAGTGTCTAACCAGAGAATCTTACTGTCTAACCAGAGAATCTTACTGTCTAACCAGAAGATCTTAGTGTCTAACTCCAGAATCTTAGTGTCTAACCAGAGAATTTTAGTGTCAAACCAGAGGATCATAGAGTCTAACCAGAGGATCTTACTGTCTAACCAGAGGATCTTGGTGTCTAACCTGAGTACATTACTGTCTAACCAGAAGATCTTAATGTCTAACCAGAGGATCTTAGTGTCTAAGCAGAAGATCCTACTGTCTAACCAGAGGATCTTACTGTCTAACCAGAAGATCTTAGTGTCTAACCAAAGGATCTTACTGTCTAACCAGAGGATCTTACTGTCTAACTAGAGGATCTTACTGTCTAACCAGAGGATCTTACTGTCTAACCAGAGGATCTTAGTGTCTAACTAGAGGATCTTACTGTCTAACCAGAGGATCTTACTGTCTAACCAGAGGATCTTACTGTCTAACTAGAGGATCTTACTGTCTAACCAGAGGATCTTACTGTCTAACCAGAGGATCTTACGGTTTAACCAGAGGATCTTACTGTCTAACCAGAGGATCATAGTGTCTAACCAGAGGATCTTAGTGTCTAACCAGAGGATCATAGTGTCTAACCAGAGGATCATAGTGTCTAACCAGAGGATCTTAGTGTCTAACCAGAGAATCTTACTGTCTAACCAGAGGATCTTAGTGTCTAACCAGAGAATCTTACTGTCTAACCAGAGAATCTTACTGTCTAACCAGAAGATCTTAGTGTCTAACTCCAGAATCTTAGTGTCTAACCAGAGAATTTTAGTGTCAAACCAGAGGATCATAGAGTCTAACCAGAGGATCTTACTGTCTAACCAGAGGATCTTGGTGTCAAACCTGAGTACATTACTGTCTAACCAGAAGATCTTAATGTCTAACCAGAGGATCTTAGTGTCTAAGCAGAAGATCCTACTGTCTAACCAGAGGATCTTACTGTCTAACCAGAAGATCTTAGTGTCTAACCAAAGGATCTTACTGTCTAAACAGAGGATCTTACTGTCTAACCAGAGGATCTTACTGTCTAACTAGAGGATCTTACTGTCTAACCAGAGGATCTTACTGTCTAACCAGAGGATCTTACTGTTTAACCAGAGGATCTTACTGTCTAACCAGAGGATCATAGTGTCTAACCAGAGGATCATAGTGTCTAACCAGAGGATCTTAGTGTCTAACCAGAGGATCATAGTGTCTAACCAGAGGATCATAGTGTCTAACCAGAGGATCTTAGTGTCTAACCAGAGGATCTTAGTGTCTAACCAGAGAATCTTAGTGTCTAACCAGAGGATCTTAGTGTCTAACCAGAGAATCTTACTGTCTAACCAGAGAATCTTACTGTCTAACCAGAAGATCTTAGTGTCTAACTCCAGAATCTTAGTGTCTAACCAGAGAATTTTAGTGTCAAACAAGAGGATCATAGAGTCTAACCAGAGGATCTTACTGTCTAACCAGAGGATCTTGGTGTCTAACCTGAGTACATTACTGTCTAACCAGAAGATCTTAATGTCTAACCAGAGGATCTTAGTGTCTAAGCAGAAGATCCTACTGTCTAACCAGAGGATCTTACTGTCTAACCAGAAGATCTTAGTGTCTAACCAAAGGATCTTACTGTCTAACCTGAGGATCTTACTGTCTAACTAGAGGATCTTACTGTCTAACCAGAGGATCTTACTGTCTAACCAGAGGATCTTAGTGTCTAACTAGAGGATCTTACTGTCTAACCAGAGGATCTTACTGTCTAACCAGAGGATCTTACTGTCTAACCAGAGGATCTTACTGTCTAACTAGAGGATCTTACTGTCTAACCAGAGGATCTTACTGTCTAACCAGAGGATCTTACGGTTTAACCAGAGGATCTTACTGTCTAACCAGAGGATCATAGTGTCTAACCAGAGGATCATAGTGTCTAACCAGAGGATCTTAGTGTCTAACCAGAGGATCATAGTGTCTAACCAGAGGATCATAGTGTCTAACCAGAGGATCTTAGTGTCTAACCAGAGGATCTTAGTGTCTAACCAGAGAATCTTACTGTCTAACCAGAGGATCTTAGTGTCTAACCAGAGAATCTTACTGTCTAACCAGAGAATCTTACTGTCTAACCAGAAGATCTTAGTGTCTAACTCCAGAATCTTAGTGTCTAACCAGAGAATTTTAGTGTCAAACCAGAGGATCATAGAGTCTAACCAGAGGATCTTACTGTCTAACCAGAGGATCTTGGTGTCAAACCTGAGTACATTACTGTCAAACCAGAAGATCTTAATGTCTAACCAGAGGATCTTAGTGTCTAACCAGAAGATCCTACTGTCTAACCAGAGGATCTTACTGTCTAACCAGAAGATCTTAGTGTCTAACCAAAGGATCTTACTGTCTAACCAGAGGATCTTACTGTCTAACCAGAGGATCTTACTGTCTAAATAGAGGATCTTACTGTCTAACCAGAGGATCTTACTGTCTAACCAGAGGATCTTACTGTTTAACCAGAGGATCTAATGGCGCTTTTCCACCGCATGAAATCAGCTCGCCTCGCCCCTACTCGCATTTTTGGCGTTTCCACCACAGTTCCATGGTACCTGGTACTTTTTTTACCTGGCTAGCGGGTACTTTTTTGGTACCTTCTTGCTCTAGGTACCAGGCGATCTTAAGTCGAGCTAAAAGGTGACGTCGGCAGACGGCCGGCCATTGATTGGCCAGAAAGTGTGACAAAGTCACGAGAGCGACTTAAAGCAACAGCGCCGCAGCTAATACTTATTACTATCAGATACAGTCCATTACACCAACAGTCTACAAGCTTTTTAAAAGTCAGATAAGTTACAAAAGACTAGTTCGTCAACATGGCTAAAATTATAATGTGGGTTCTGTCCACTTGTGGGTTGCGTTGGTGTTATTTACGTTGCGTACAAAAAGACGTCAGGGCCTACGTCACGCCCCTTTCGCCGACCAGGAAGTACTTTTTGAGGTACAATTTGCGGTGGAAAACCACCCGTGTTAACTACCAAACCGAGTATAGTCGGGTAGAGTCGTGCTACATTTGCGGCGGAAAAGCGCCATTACTGTCTAACCAGAGGATCATACTGTCTAACCAGAGGATCATAGTGTCTAACCAGAGGATCATAGTGTCTAACCAGAGGATCTTATGGCGCTTTTCCACCGCAAATGTAGCACGACTCTACCCGACTATACTCGGTTTGTAGTAAACTCCTGAACCCGTGGGGTGGTTTTCCACCGCAAATTGTACCTCAAAAAATACTCGGCGAAAGGGGCGTGACGTAGGCCCTGACGTCTTTTTGTACGCGACGCAAATAACACCAACGCAACCCACAAGTGGACAGAACCCACATTATAATTTTAGCCATGTTGACGAACTAGTCTTTTGTAACTTATCTGACTTTTAAAAAGCTTGTAGACTGTTGGTGTAATGGACTGTATCTGATAGTAATAAGTATTAGCTGCGGCGCTGTTGCTTTAAGTCGCTCTCGTGATATCGTCACACTTTCTGGCCAATCAATGGCCGGCCGTCTGCCGACGTCACCTTTTAGCTCGACTTAAGATCGCCTGGTACCTAGAGCAAGAAGGTACCAAAAAAGTACCCGCTAGCCAGGTAAAAAAAGTACCAGGTACCATGGAACTGCGGTGGAAACGCAAAAAATGCGAGTAGGGGCGAGGCGAGCTGATTTCATGCGGTGGAAAAGCGCCATTAGTGTCTAACCTGACCCACTCTGACCAGAGGATCGTTGTGTCTAGAGGGAGTGAGATAGAGCTTGTATGTTTTTTGTGTGTATGTGTGTGAGACAGTACATGTGTGTGAGTGTGTGTGTGGGGGGGAGGTATCATCTGTCTCGTTATGTAAGAGAGTTAACCAAGGACAGGGGCTCAGCCGTCAGAACACACAGGGTGAACACACACACACCTCTGGGTGAACACACACACACCATAGATGGACACACACACATACACACAGGGTAAGCACTCACACACAAGGTGAACACACACACACACACACACAGGATGAACACACACACAGGGTGAACGCACACCAAAAAGATGGCATCAGTCTTTCAATCTAACTGAGGTAACTCTGTCAGTAAAACATAATCCTTTCTTAGTCCTACAGTGGGTAAACCTGTAAACTCATAACAGACATGCATGTTCATGGTTCCAGTCTGAAGCATTTCTATTAAACTGTTACTCACTTTTTTCCGGGTCTTTTCGTCTTTGTCCTCTTCTTTCTCGCTTGTGCAGCAAGTACTTAATAGGAAAAAGTTGAATGCGTAGTTAGGTAACGTTTCTTACACAGCAAAATGACAACTCAAACGTTATTAATTTTAAGTCGATCAGCCACAGTGACTCCAGGCAGTTATTTGAGTTAAACTACACAATAAACTGCTTAGAAAACACGATTATGTCGAAAGTTTTAAACGAAAGAAACTATCCATGACCCGTGTTATACAAGTGTGTAATTTAACAGTATATTACTGTGTGTAACGTGCTGAATGTCCAGATTTAAGGTTATTTTATCTGTTAAACTTTAGTTGAACTGGTTTGAAGTTCCCGCGGGGCTCGTGCTGCCTCGGCTAGCTTAGCTTAGCATAAACATTAGTACCAGCAGGCTGGACCAGCAGGAATAATGTGGATAATGTAGCTAAACAGCGGGCTGGACACACAGGATGAAGAGTGGACACTGTAACAGTGGACAGTGTACCTGTCCAGCACAGTGTACCTGTCCAGCACAGTGTAACAGTCCAGCAGCACAGTGGACATGGTAGCAGGAGGCTGCAGGCTGGACATGATGAGCGTTACTATGGACATGGAGCTAGCCTAGCTAGCAGGCTAACGCGTGGTTGTCTTTTGTTCAGTGTCACTATACAAGGCTTTGACTATTTATTTTGGGATATCAAGTCCTCGTATATAACTTCATATTGTCTGTGGTCACAATCTGGGCGACAGTTTCCCTCCAACAAACATATTACCTTTTCTTTCCATGTTGTTTGCGGGTTCGGAAATTCAAGTGTCAGAGAGATGAGCGGCTTGCTTCAGCGTGCTACTGCGCATGCGCCCTCCAAACTTCCACCAACAGAACTCTGTCCACGCGCAGCAGGTGTGTGTGGTCCACGCGCACCAGGTGTGTGTCAACCAAGGTTAAAACCTGGTTCAATGTATCTAGGGTTAAAGTAGCCTGAAAACAGGCCTCTAGATGGGAAGATCAGAATCTAGATGTGGTGCTGACGAGGTAACTTCAGGTTCAAGCCAGTATATAAACACCTGGTTAAACCTGAAGTTACCTAACCCACTCCTATTACACATCATCATCACTATACTCTGTCTATAATTCCAGGAAGGCGTGTGTCATCAAGTTTATCACAGGCATTATGAAAAACAATTAATCAGTGAAAACGGCATATTATTTAACTCATGGGTTAGGAATACAAAATTGTTTTAAGTAGCTTGTTCTCTGATTATTTGTCGCCACCTACTGGACATGACACACACAAGGTAGGGAGATGGGGGTGGGGTGGGGGGGGCATTAGACCATACACCATCTTTTGGAAAATAACTGCCTTTATTTTCTACAAGTGGTTTTACAGGCTTGACCTGCCCTCTTGGTTCAGAATGTGATGAATCATTTAAGTACACATAGTAAAGAAACATCTGATCATGTAAGTGATAAGCATCTCAACCAAGCAACAACAACCAAAGGAAAAAAAAAGAAAGAAAAAAAAGGTCAAATAAGATATGACCTGTCTGATGGACAGGATTATAAATATGATTCTGTAAACTAGCTACCTTAATCCACTGTAGTATTATAAAACATGAGGAGTCAGCATCACCCTTCAGAATCCTGTAAACTTGTTTCCACACAGTCAACACCATCTCATACTCTCTATCCAACACTGACACCAAGAACATGAAGTGGACGCCCGGAATACATATTGGTTCACAAAACCTGAATTCTATTCCATGTACAAAAGTCCTACAATTATATTATAAAAAGGAAAAAAAAGATAAAATAAAGATCATTGTTTAATGTACATAACAGAAAGGGATTCTGGATATAAATGTGTTTGAACAGATAAATAATTGAAGAGCATTTAAACAAAGTGAAAGTGGGGTACTGCAGCTTTCTGACGGCTTAAAGGAGCCTTTGTCTTCAATCCTAACAGAAGACAACCCCCCCCCCTTCTTAAATACAAATATTTAATATCAGACATCAATTTTTTTAGACGCAACAAAAAAGAAAATACAAATCTAAAAATACGATTGAAATGGCTTGATGAATGATGCACTCCAGTGTTCCATCTCAGGCAGGTCGAGGTGCTTCAGGGTCAAGTCACATGATCACCATCTTAACAACAACAACTGGACACTGTGTTACAATTGAAAGGAAACCTACACTGATTGATGTTTTTACTGTTTGAGATGGTTGAAGTAAAGATTTCCCATGATCCTCATGTCTATACTAAATCACATTGGACAGTTCAGAGTTGTATTGATCCTCCTGGACTAGACAGACTTGAACATGTTTTCACTGATTTGGATTAGTTGGATTCTGGAACCATCCAGCAAGTCTGTGTCACTAAGTAGGATGGAGTAGGTTGCTTAAAGTATGTTATTCAGTTTAGAAATGGTCATTATAATTGGTGCACATGATTATTCCTTTTGTGAACACAGCTGTATATATATATTATATACTGTATATTTAAATATTGTAGACACTGGCAATAAAAAACACAATGCTCGGTTCTACTGAGCAAGCCTAGGTTAGACAAGAGCCAAGGGTATTTCAATGAAGGTTCTTTCAAAGGAGGTCAACTCGCAAGAAAGATAAAAACTAGAAAATAAACCATAAATAACTGAGGGTTTAACAAAACAAGATTGGAGTACCGTTACTGACTAAGGTACTTGGTGTAGAATGTTGTGCTGTCTTACAAAGTGACACATCTGAAGACAAAGTAGATTAAACAAATGTCCAGGTTCCCAGCCGAGCAGGAAGACACCATGGTTACCTTCACCCTGACATGAACACCAACAGGCACTTGAATGTCAGGGTTTCTCTGGCTTGGTTGGTCTTGTTTGTGGAAAAGTGTCCAGTGAGTTGATTCATCGCCCCGCGCAGCTTTAAGCAGGAGGGGCGTGTCTCGAGGTGGCCCCTCCCACTCAAGACTCCATCTCGTCTGTGTCGTACACCTGTGGCTCAAAGCTGATCACTTCCTCGTAGGTCAACCCTGGTAGAGGGAGAGATGTCAGCCACCTCTGCAGTCTTCCTACATCCCATCTCTTCCCAACCCTCTTTACTTACTCTTCCACTCCTCTATCTCCAGCTCGCGGCTCTCAAAGCTCTGGTCGTACGGCTCAGCTTCAGGCTCATCATCTGGGTCGTGGTACTGGGAGAAGTAGGGGTGAGCCAGGGCCTCTGCTGCTGTGATCCGCTTATCAGTGTCCAGAACCAGCATCTTCTCTAGCAGGTCCACCGCTGGAGGATAACAAACACAAAGTGAGGAGGCGGAGACAGAGATGATCAGACCTATTGATTACCTATTAGTTAAAGATGATCAGACTCTTATTGATTACCTAGTAGTTAAACATGATCAGACTCTTATTGATTACCTAGTAGTTAAAGATGATCAGACTCTTATTGATTACCTAGTAGTTAAAGATGATCAGACTCTTATTGATTACCTATTAGTTAAAGATGATCAGACTCTTATTGATTACCTATTAGTTAAAGATGATCAGACTCTTATTGATTACCTAGTAGTTAAAGATGATCAGACTCTTATTGATTACCTAGTGGGTTGGCACCAATGAACACATCAGCGAAGTTTCTCTTGGGCATTTGTGGAAGGGAGTTAATGTAGTTTCTGGCCTGTTGAAAGGAAATTGCCGATGCAGAATGTGATATTACAACTGTAAGAACATAAACTCTGCTCCTGTATGAACATAAACTAAAATGGATTAATATTGCTCATGTATATTGCAATCAATCAATCATTTATTTAATATGTTTTTTGTCTGTTCATCTTTTACTATGATAAAAAAAACTGTCAGGAAGTGTATTCTGGTTGGCAGAGGGACAGGAAGTGTATTCTGGTTGGCAGAGGGACAGGAAGTGTGTTCTGGTTGGCAGAGGGACAGGAAGTGTGTTGGCAGGTGTGTCTGCAGCCGGGGCAGCTGGGAAGGGGGACGCTCACCTCATGGCTGGGCATCCTGCTGATGAGGGAGTCTGGAGGCGTGCCCGTCAGACGCATGATCTGCTGCAGCTGGTTTATATCTGAACTTCCAGGTCAAGGGAGGTCATAACATTGAGGGCACAGCTAACAGCAGTGCTAACAGCTGTGCTAACAGCAGAGCTAACAGCAGAGCTAACAGCAGAGCTAACAGCAGAGCTAACTGCAGGGCTAACAGCAGAGCTAACAGCAGAGCTAACAGTAGTGCTAACAGCAGAGCTAACAGCAGTTCAACAGCAGGGCTAACAGCAGAGCTAACAGCAGTGCTAACAGCAGGGCTAACAGCAGAGCTTACAGCAGTGCTAACAGCAGAGCTAACAGCAGTGCTAACAGCAGTGCTAACAGCAGAGCTAACAGCACAGCTAACAGCACAGCTAACAGCAGAGCTAACAGCAGAGCTAACAGCAGTGCTAACAGCAGAGCTAACAGCACAGCTAACAGCGGTGCTAACAGCAGAGCTAACAGCAGAGCTAACAGCAGTTCAACAGCAGAGCTAACAGCAGGGCTAACAGCACAGCTAACAGCACAGCTAACAGAAGGGCTAACAGCAGAGCTAACAGCAGGGCTAACAGCAGAGCTAACAGCAGTGCTAACAGCAGTGCTAACAGCAGTGCTAACAGCAGTGAATAGAGGATACGGTCGGTGCCGGGGAAGAGAGTCCTTCCTGTCAGCAGCTCTGCCATGATGCAGCCCACTGACCAGATATCCACTATAACACACACACACACACACAGACACAGACACACACACACACATACACACAGTCAGTTTAGAGTGTCTGCCCTTCTGCGTAACACTGCATAACACTGTGTAATGTTATCATGTTGTGTGTGTTACCTGTCATGTTGTGTGTGTTACCTGTCATGTTGTGTGTGTTACCTGTCATGTTGTGTGTTACCTGTCATGTTGTGTGTGTTACCTGTCATGTTGTGTGTTACCTGTCATGTTGTGTGTTACCTGTCATGTTGTGTGTTACCTGTCATGTTGTGTGTGTTACCTGTCATGTTGTGTGTGTTACCTGTCATGTTATGTGTGTTACCTGTCATGTTGTGTGTTACCTGTCATGATGTGTGTGTTACCTGTCATGTTGTGTGTGTTACCTGTCATGTTGTGTGTGTTACCTGTCATGTTGTGTGTGTTACCTGTCATGTTGTGTGTTACCTGTCATGTTGTGTGTGTTACCTGTCATGTTGTGTGTGTTACCTGTCATGTTGTGTGTTACCTGTCATGTTGTGTGTGTTACCTGTCATGTTGTGTGTGTTACCTGTCATGTTGTGTGTTACCTGTCATGTTGTGTGTGTTACCTGTCATGTTGTGTGTTACCTGTCATGTTGTGTGTGTTACCTGTCATGTTGTGTGTTACCTGTCATGTTGTGTGTGTTACCTGTCATGTTGTGTGTTACCTGTCATGTTGTGTGTGTTACCTGTCATGTTGTGTGTGTTACCTGTCATGTTGTGTGTGTTACCTGTCATGTTGTGTGTGTTACCTGTCATGTTGTAGTGCATCCAGTTCAGCATGATCTCCGGGGCTCGGTACCATCGTGTCGCCACATAGCCGGTCATCTCATCATCTGTGTGTCGTGCTAAACCAAAGTCCAGGATCTGGGAGAGTATGGTGTGTGTGTGTGTGTGTGTATGTATGTGTGTGTGTATGTGGTAATGCAGTGTGTAGGAAGAAGAGAAGATTGGATATTTTGAAGCAAGCTGCTCTGGGCTTCTCTGTGTGTAGCTGGCCCCTACAGCCCATGTGTCAATGTGATCAAACTGAACACATAACCCTGCAGTCTCCAGTTCTTATGAGTTTATATGAGATGTATTTAACCAGGCGCCAGCTGTGGGTCATTTAAATATCATTGCATTTCAGACTCCTAACAAAAACTGTTTTTAAAATGTAAACTTGATAACTGGAGTCTTATCAAACTGGAGGTCATATTCTCACCTTGAGTTCACAGTCCTCATTCACAGCAAGGTTACTGGGCTTCAGGTCCTGGAGACACACACACATCAGGATCAGCACACACACACACACACACATCAGGATCAGCACACACACACATCAGGATGACAAAGGAAATATGAACAACCTAATCCAGCCTCACCCTGTGTATGATGTCTGCTGAGTGAATATACTGTAAAACAGAAACACAAGTTTTAAGGTCAAGTTACTATATTGTCACAGAAATGGTGTTATCTTCAATTCAGTTCTACAGTGTGGATACACCCAGGAGCCACACTGCTACCAAAGACACGCCCATTTTGACACCCCCCCTCTGACCTTTAACCCCCGTAAAATCTGGTAGATGAGGAACTGGACGTGGTCGTCAGTCAGCTTCTGACACTTAACAATGTTGTTGAGGTCCGCCCCCATCAGGTGGGTCACCAGGTACCTGTCAGGCAAACACATCAGGACCAATCACATCCCTGCTGAGACAGTGATTTGCCTGTACTTGACAAAGATAGAGAGAGAAACAGAGAGAGAGGGAGAACAGAGAAAGCAGAGCTACTCACACATCATTAAACTCCTCTAGACAGGTGGCAGGAGTGAAGACATCCAGCAGACCAATCACCTGCAGAACACAACAGAAAACAATGTGAACCCTTACACCCTTACACTCTTGAATCCTTACACTCTTACACTTACACTCTTAAACCCTTACACTCTAATACTGTAAACAGATACCCTACAAAGAAACATCCTCCTCAAACTTAAACTTGGTTTTTAAACTTGAGTTAGAACAGTGTGTTTGTCTGACTGTATCTTAAAAACACCTCCGGCCTGATCAAGAAGGCTCACCAGCGTCTTTTTCTTGAGAACACTGAGGAAAAACCACCTAGACCCCGCCCCCCTATATAACCCACGCCCCCTCATAGAACCCCCGCCACCCTATATTTGCACTATCATTTATGTTTGTTCATTTTGCACCACCTGCATAATTGAGTTGCTATTTGCACTATCTATTTGCACATCTGCTACTGCACTATCGTTTCATTTTGCACATCGCATCATTTGCACTAACTGTACATACAAGCAACCCTGTAATTTCTGTTTAATACTGTAGCATCTTGTACAATACAGCTGTACATTTGTCTAAAATCACTTTAATCTGTACATACCCTGTATATTCTGATTATACTGTTCATACTGTGTATATTCTGATTATACTTATATTTATTATATTCTGTTGTAATAACTGTTTTGCACTTCTGGTTGGATGCTAACTGTATTTCGTTACCCTGTACTTGTACCTGTGTAATGACATTAAAGTTGAATCTAATCTAATCTAATCTTGGTGCCAGGGTTAGTATAGCGTCTGTACATCACATCTCTGACGGCCGAGGGGGCGATTAGCTGTCTGCCCTGAAACCACAATCGAGCTGTTGACCTTGAAACCAGCCTCCTCCTGACCAATAGATAAGAGTCCTACTGGAAACTAGACACATTTCATTTGGGACATTAGATGAGCGTCATATTGAACATTTGATTAGAGACACTGTTAAGACATTGCGTGCAGTAAGAGCAGTACAGATACACATGATCTGATGAGTCATATTGATGATCGGAAGTGTCAGATTTGGTCTCTGTAATGGAGCAGGAGATGATTGGACTAACTAGTAAATGTTTAGCAAAAGGAACAAGGAAGAATTTATTCTTAGACTCTAAACAGGTCCTCAGATGCTGAGGAAAAAGAGCATTGATTAGATACAGTGACTACGGTGAACGAGGGCAGTGATTGGACAGATACAGTGACTAAACTGAACGAGGGCATTGATTGGACAGATACAGTGACTAAACTGAACGAGGGCAGTGATTGGACAGATACAGTGACTAAACTGAACGAGGGCAGTGATTGGACAGTGACTCTGGCTTTGGATGACTGCAGCTTTCAGACAACAGTTGAATGATGGGTGATTGCGCAATAGGAAACTGCTCAGTGCCAAGAATTCTGGAGTGTGTGTGTGTGCGCTGAAACAACTGAGAGAGCCTGCAGGCAGTGTGTGTGTGAGAGTGTGTGTGTGGGTGGAGGTGCAGAGCTGGCATGGCAGGGGCATCCGAGTCCCCCCTCCAGCCCTCCACCCCACAGGACTGAGGTAGGTGGGTTTCATAACAAAGAGGAGAGCCCGCCCACACAGGGGGAAAGAGCTGCAGCCATTGGTGGGCTCTGGCCAAGACAAACAGTGATTGGTTCAACAAGTGCGAACCAAAACCAAAACCCAGGCAGTATCCTGGCAACAGTGAAGTGGATAAACTCAGAGAGGAAAAAGAACAGCTACTGTCTTTATCCTGTCGCATCGTCATAGTTTTATCATTTTAATGTAAAAAGCTTTGGAAGATGCACTTCCTTACTGTTAACAGCAAGCTTTCTAAACGACACCCATTCAAAGAGGATTCTAGAACAAGATGAGATAAACACATCTGATAGTTGTGAGTGAAGCCACAGTTTCCCAGCTGGATCTCTGCAGTACAGCAGCACGAACGTCTGCATGCTGCAACTCGACTAGCAGACCTGATGTGGCCGTTTGAAACTGACTACATGTACTAGACTATCTTAGTGAGTCTAGGTGTGCTAGACTAGCTTAGTGAGTCTACATGTGGCAGACTAGCTTAGTGAGTCTAGGTGTGCTAGACTAGCTTAGTGAGTCTAGGTGTGGCAGACTAGCTTAGTGAGTCTAGGTGTGCTAGACTAGCTTAGTGAGTCTAGGTGTGCTAGACTAGCTTAGTGAGTCTACATGTGGCAGACTAGCTTAGTGAGTCTAGGTGTGCTAGACTAGCTTAGTGAGTCTAGGTGTGGCAGACTAGCTTAGTGAGTCTAGGTGTGCTAGACTAGCTTAGTGAGTCTACATGTGGCAGACTAGCTTAGTGAGTGTACATGTCTACTAGTGAGTCTACTCCACCCCCCCCTCCCTGTGTGGAGTCACCTCACCGCACCTACCGTTTTTACTTATTGTTATTGCCCCCACCCCCCTATCCCTGTGTACACTTTCTAATCTTTTACCTCACACCCTTACCCTTGTGTGCTTTTGCGAGACTGTGTGCCGTTGATAAGAAATAATTTTCCCTCGGGATGAATAAAGTATTCTGAATCTGAATCTAGCTTAGTGAGTCTACATGTGGTAGACTAGCTTAACTGCCTTTCCTCGTCCATTGTTGTCTTTGCTCTTCCATCCCAGTGTTGCATAACAGCTGGTCTGTTGCAACTCATGCCTCTGCAATGCTAGGCAACAAAACAAGAGGAATACAAGCCACAGAGAGTCCAGTTGTAACAGGAGTCGAGGTGTTACTTCCAGCTCTGAGTCAGCATGACACTGGGACATGAGGTGGGAGGGAGCACAGGAGGAAGGGTGTCGGCTAACATGCATCTGTTAGGGAGACTCTCCAGATGACCCCCCCCCCCCCCCCACACACACACACTTACACAGGAACACACCAAAACACACACACACACAACACATCCTACAGCCCATCTACCTCTTGACCTCCATCCTACACTGAACTAAACAGAAACAAACATCTTCAGTTACAGTGCCTACAGAAAGACAATCAATAACACCCTCCTTCCCAGAGGCAGTTCCACAAACACACTTTGACTGAGAAAGAGTTGATTTTAAGAAGATAAAGTCAAGAAAGACACTGCATGTCTGACTGATGGATCATCATCAGTAGAAGCTGTCTGTCTTGCAGTGTGCAGAGGAGCTCTGGAACATGCTGAGGAGCTCTGGAACATGCTGAGGAGCTCTGGAACATGCAGAGAAGCTCTGGAACATGCAGAGAAGCTCTGGAACATGCTGAGGAGCTCTGGAACATGCAGAGAAGCTCTGGAACAGGCTGAGGAGCTCTGGAACATGCAGAGAAGCTCTGGAACAGGCTGAGGAGCTCTGGAACATGCAGAGAAGCTCTGGAACATGCTGAGGAGCTCTGGAACATGCAGAGAAGCTCTGGAACAGGCTGAGGAGCTCTGGAACATGCAGAGAAGCTCTGGAACAGGCTGAGGAGCTCTGGAACATGCAGAGAAGCTCTGGAACATGCTGAGGAGCTCTGGAACATGCAGAGGAGCTCTGGAGGGGGCAGAGTCAGGAGGGGGCGGCGTCAGGAAAAGGACTCACATTCTCATGCTTCATGTGTTTCAGCAGCCTCAGCTCTCGATAGGTCCTCTTGGCGTGGATGATGGACTGAAAGGGCCTGGAGAGCTTCTTCACAGCGATCTTGAGACCAGTCTGGGTGTCGAACGACGAGCTGAGGAAACAAAACCATGAGGAGGCAGTGAGACACAGACACACATGTTTCACTGCATCTAGTCCACATCTCATACATCAGACTGTCCCTGCATTAATACAGTCCTGAGAGGAGCTGTGTCTGTTTGACCATGACACACTGATGATGATGATGATGATGATGCACACTCAACTCACAGGACAGTAGCAACATTGTTATGCATTCAAACATTCTGATTCTCTATTAAAATATAGTAACTGTATGAGCCTGTTATGCAACCCTAATTATAATGATCTTTCAACAAGCTTGGTTTGAACATTGTGCTGAAACCATAAGCAGACTGGGCAGGAATGTAGTGGATTAGCTTTGTTTAAAACACCACTGAAGGTTGTCTGTTGTTCTCTATCTGGTAGAGCTGCTGGAGCTGTGTGTGTGTCTGCATGTGTGTGTGTGCGTGTATGTGTGTGTGTGCCTGAGTGTGTGTGTGTGTGTGTGTGTATGTGTGTGTGTGCATGCATGTGTGTGTGTGCATGAGTATGGAGGCTGCAGAACATGGAGGAGAGAGGCTGCAGAACATGGAGAGAGGCTGCAGAACATGGAGGAGAGAGGCTGCAGAACATGGAGGAGAGAGGCTGCAGAACATGGAGGAGAGAGGCTGCAGAACATGGAGGAGAGAGGCTGCAGAACATGGAGGAGAGAGGCTGCAGAACATGGAGAGAGGCTGCAGAACATGGAGAGAGGCTGCAGAACATGGAGGAGAGAGGCTGCAGAACATGGAGGAGAGAGGCTGCAGAACATGGAGGAGAGAGGCTGCAGAACATGGAGGAGAGAGGCTGCAGAACATGGAGGAGAGAGGCTGCAGAACATGGAGGAGAGAGGCTGCAGAACATGGAGGAGAGAGGCTGCAGAACATGGAGGAGAGAGGATGCAGAACATGGAGAGAGGCTGCAGAACATGGAGAGAGGCTGCAGAACATGGAGAGAGGCTGCAGAACATGGAGAGAGGCTGCAGAACATGGAGAGAGGCTGCAGAACATGGAGGAGAGAGGCTGCAGAACATGGAGGAGAGAGGCTGCAGAACATGGAGAGAGGCTGCAGAACATGGAGAGAGGCTGCAGAACATGGAGAGAGGCTGCAGAACATGGAGGAGAGAGGCTGCAGAACATGGAGGAGAGAGGCTGCAGAACATGGAGGAGAGAGGCTGCAGAACATGGAGAGAGGCTGCAGAACATGGAGGAGAGAGGCTGCAGAACATGGAGGAGAGAGGCTGCAGAACATGGAACATGGCTTTCCTGGGCTCACAGGGAAACTCACACAAGGTGTCACAGCTTTGACAGACACACATGTTCAAGTCCCTTTTAAACCTTTCTGGAAATTGGGTCCATAAAACATCAACATTCAAACCTTCACTTGCAGGCATGTGTCCATTACCTGCTGCTTCAATGAAGCCCCGCCCCCTCACTGAAGCTCCGCCCACCCACTGATGCATGAGAGCAACAACAACAACAGGCTTTCATATTTTGTTGCCAAGGTAACAGGAGCTGGCGTTAGGAGGTGTCTGACAAATACCTGTTCCAGGAAGTTGTATGTAGGCCAGTGGGGGGTTAGTGTTCCGTGCTCAGCAGACATGCTGGCAAACATGCAGGCACATGCTAAGGTTGTGTGTCTGCTAGCGTCCGTAGCATTGTGCATATTTCAACCTCCTGATGAAACGTGCCCAGACAGAGACAAACTGTCCAACTGGAGCAGGTTCCTCCATAGCTAGCTGTTCCTCCATACAGCAGCTCAATGCTTGCTGTTCCTCCATACAGCAGCACCATGCTAGCTGTTCCTCCATACAGCAGCTCCATGCTAGCTGTTCCTCCATACAGCAGCTCCATGCTAGCTGTTCCTCCATACAGCAGCGCCATGCTAGCTGTTCCTCCATACAGCAGCTCCATGCTAGCTGTTCCTCCATACAGCAGCACCATGCTAGCTGTTCCTCCATACGGCAGCACCATGCTAGCTGTTCCTCCATACAGCAGCTCCATGCTAGCTGTTCCTCCATACAGCAGCACCATGCTAGCTGTTCCTTCATACAGCAGCACCATGCTAGCTGTTCCTCCATTCAGCAGCACCATGCTAGCTGTTCCTCCATACAGCAGCGCCATGCTAGCTGTTCCTCCATACAGCAGCTCCATGCTAGCTGTTCCTCCATACGGCAGCACCATGCTAGCTGTTCCTCCATACGGCAGCACCATGCTTGCTGTTCCTCCATACGGCAGCACCATGCTAGCTGTTCCTCCATACGGCAGCACCATGCTAGCTGTTCCTCCATACAGCAGCACCATGCTAGCTGTTCCTCCATACAGCAGCTCCATGCTAGCTGTTCCTCCATACAGCAGCTCCATGCTAGCTGTTCCTCCATACAGCAGCACCATGCTTGCTGTTCCTCCATACAGCAGCACCATGCTAGCTGTTCCTCCATACAGCAGCACCATGCTTGCTGTTCCTCCATACAGCAGCTCCATGCTAGCTGTTCCTCCATACAGCAGCACCATGCTTGCTGTTCCTCCATACAGCAGCTCCATGCTAGCTGTTCCTCCATACAGCAGCACCATGCTTGCTGTTCCTCCATACAGCAGCTCCATGCTAGCTGTTCCTCCATACAGCAGCACCATGTTAGCTGTTCCTCCATACAGCAGCACCATGCTAGCTGTTCCTCCATACGGCAGCACCATGCTAGCTGTTCCTCCATACGGCAGCACCATGCTAGCTGTTCCTCCATACGGCAGCTCCATGCTAGCTGTTCCTCCATACGGCAGCACCATGCTAGCTGTTCCTCCATACAGCAGCACCATGCTAGCTGTTCCTCCATACGGCAGCTCCATGCTAGCTGTTCCTCCATACAGCAGCACCATGCTTGCTGTTCCTCCATACAGCAGCACCATGCTAGCTGTTCCTCCATACAGCAGCACCATGCTTGCTGTTCCTCCATACAGCAGCTCCATGCTAGCTGTTCCTCCATACAGCAGCACCATGCTTGCTGTTCCTCCATACAGCAGCTCCATGCTAGCTGTTCCTCCATACAGCAGCACCATGCTTGCTGTTCCTCCATACAGCAGCTCCATGCTAGCTGTTCCTCCATACAGCAGCTCCATGCTAGCTGTTCCTCCATACAGCAGCACCATGCTTGCTGTTCCTCCATACAGCAGCACCATGCTAGCTGTTCCTCCATACAGCAGCACCATGCTAGCTGTTCCTCCATACAGCAGCTCCATGCTAGCTGTTCCTCCATACAGCAGCACCATGCTAGCTGTTCCTCCATACAGCAGCACCATGCTAGCTGTTCCTCCATACAGCAGCTCCATGCTAGCTGTTCCTCCATACAGCAGCACCATGCTTGCATGTTCATACAGACAACTTAATTGACACCTGTGCACGGTATGTGCAAGTGTGTGTGTCTGTGTGCAGGACTACTCTTGGGTGACTCACTGTGTGACTCACTGTGTGAACCAGTTTAACACACAGATCCTGATCTCTATAATCCAGAATCAGAACCTGTATCTCCAAGGAAGAAGGAGTGGTCTGGGTGCAGGTTCAGAACAAGCAGTCATGTTGGGAGGAGATTCATGAGGTTGTTACATGACAGAATGGCAGATTAAAGAATGTCATTTAAGTAAAAAGCTCATATGCGGTTTTATTTTGAATATTTTGTGTTGTTTCAACTTAACTTTTAACTTCATTTGCACTGTCTAGAAGCCCTTTTCTGATTCCTATATATTATGTGTACATGTGTGAGTATAAACTAAGGCTACATTCTATAATCGAGCATGGTCCTGATACAGGGAGTTAGGAGGCTGAGTGGTTAAGGTGTCGGCCTAACGATCAGCAGGTTGTTAGTTTAATGATGTTGACATGATGTTGTGTCCTTGGGCAAGGCACTTCACCCTGCTTGCCTGAGGGGGAATGTCCCTGTACTTGCTGTAAGTCGATCTGGATAAGAGAGTCTGCTACAGCGATAAGTCTTCCTTCACATATATTTATCAGACTTTCTTATCCATACATCCTTCTCTGCAGGACATATACAGTATTCTGCATGTAAAAACACTAGAACTTTGAGAACAAAATGGCTTAATACGCAGAGCGTGTGATTGTAAGTGTCTGTAAACAAGAGCAACATGTCCTTTCTGGGACGTGGTCTCGTTACAGAAAGTACAGATTATGTGTGTGTGTGTGTGTGTGTGTGCGCGTGTCAGCCTTGTATGGACACAGTATTATCAAACAATAAATACACGAAAAAGTGTTTCTAGGAATGTATACTAAGACACATGAAACACAAACACACACATTCACACATAAGGACATACAGACACACAAGTATGAGCACAAACTCCCTGCCCCCTGCATGGGCCACAGTCCAGATTAATAAACAGAACCATTTACGACTGGAATCACACTCACACACAAACATGCTGTAATGAAGTTAGTAATGTAATGTAATGAAGCTAAGTGCAATAAGCAGAAGCTGTAAAGTGTGTAAAGACACACAAGGACAAACAGCTGAGGCAGCAGGACAAACATGATGCTCTGATCTGGAAACACTGCATGTGCTAATGTGTGTGTCTGTCTGCCTGTGTGTGTTTGTGTCTGTCTGCCTGTGTGTCTGCCTGCCTGTGTGTCTGCCTGTGTGTCTGTCTGCCTGTGTGTGTTTGTGTCTGTCTGCCTGTGTGTGTGTCTGCCTGTGTGTGTGTCTGCCTGTGTGTGTGTCTGCCTGCCTGTGTGTGTGTGTGTGTGTGTTTGTGTCTGCTTGTGTGTGTGTGTCTGTCTGCCTGTGTGTGTTTGTGTCTGTCTGCCTGTGTGTCTGCCTGTGTGTGTGTCTGCCTGTGTGTCTGCCTGTGTGTGTGTCTGCCTGTGTGTGTGTCTGCCTGCCTGTGTGTGTGTGTGTGTGTGTGTTTGTGTCTGCTTGTGTGTGTGTTTGTGTCTGCTTGTGTGTGTGTTTGTGTCTGCCTGTGTGTGTGTGTGTTTCACAGATGAACCTCAGCAGTACAACACAGTTACTACAGGCCATGTTAGGATTTAGGATCATTTCAAACAAACTCCTATGTTTCATATTTGTGTCACAACTCCAAAACAGGGGAAGTGAAACTTCTGACTGGTATTAGTTAACATGCACCTTGAGTACAGAATTGCATCACCAGCTTGATATCTAGGACTGACTTTAAGCAGAACGTTGTCCAGCATGTTGTGCCCTCCTCTCTGGACACCCCTGTGTCCATGGAGACACACTGGAACATGTCTGTCTCCCTGGAGACACACTGGAACACGCCTGTCTCCCTGGAGACACACTGGAACATGTCTGTCTCCCTGGAGACACACTGGAACACGCCTGTCTCCCTGGAGACACACTGGAACATGTCTGTCTCCCTGGAGACACACTGGAACATGTCTGTCTCCCTGGAAACACACTGGAACATGTCTGTCTCCCTGGAGACACACTGAAACTTGTCTGTCTCCCTGGAGACACACTGGAACACACCTGTCTCCCTGGAGACACACTGGAACATGACTGTCTCCCTGGAGACACACTGCAACATGTCTGTGTTCATTGACTGGAGACCCTCTAACACACGCCTGTCTCCATGGAGACGCAGTGACACACGCCTGTCTCCCTGGCCGGCTGGAGACGTACTGAAACATTTAACCTCGACCAAGACACACTGGACCTGGTACAGAAAAAGCCAGTGGACTATTTATGGAACTGGCTAATTCCACCTTCCTTCACCGCTGTGTAATCTTGCTGCTGGAGGTGGTTTGGCTCATTCCTGTAATGCCAAGTTACAAACGCTTGTTTGATTGATCCTTTTCCCGTTAACTGAAAACTACAGTTACATTGTATAGCTCTCATTCCAAAACATTAGAGTAGAACAATTTTATCAGCTGAATGATGAGACAAAAGCAGGTGAACTACATGTGGTTAGTTATCAGACCATGAACATTGTTATAGAAAGACTGCACACTCTCAGCACGGAGTATAAAACTGAAAATAACCTCTTTCACAGGAGGTGGGTTAGAAATGATCATGTAATTCAAATGCACTTTTGTCCCCAAAAACTATCTTGAGTGCGTAATGACTAAGAGCGTCCCGGCTGAGGACAGCCCTGATCCCAGAACAGATCCCAGAACAGATCCCAGGAATGTGAGTCATGTCCCGGCTGAGGACAGCCCTGATCCCAGGACAGATCCTAGGACTGTGAGTCCTCCTAACAGCAGGACGTCCCGGCTGAGGACAGCCCTGATCCCAGAACAGATCCTAGGACTGTGAGTCATGTCCCGGCTGAGGACAGCCCTGATCCCAGAACAGATCCTAGGACTGTGAGTCATGTCCCGGCTGAGGACAGCCCTGATCCCAGAACAGATCCTAGGACTGTGAGTCATCCTAACAGCAGGACGTCCCGGCTGAGGACAGCCCTGATCCCAGAACAGATCCTAGGACTGTGAGTCATGTCCCGGCTGAGGACAGCCCTGATCTCAGAACAGATCCCAGGACTGTGAGTCATCCTAACAGCAGGACGTCCCGGCTGAGGACAGCCCTGATCCCAGAACAGATCCTAGGACTGTGAGTCATGTCCCGGCTGAGGACAGCCCTGATCCCAGAACAGATCCCAGGACTGTGAGTCATCCTAACAGCAGGACGTCCCGGCTGAGGACAGCCCTGATCCCAGAACAGATCCCAGGACTGTGAGTCATCCTAACAGCAGGACGGTGACATCATCCTGGACTCATCAGGCTCGTGCCTCTGTACTCACCGGACGGGCCTGTTTTCTGGCACTCTGTCTCACTGTATCACTGCTGGCAGCATGTTTTAAGGTGCGGTGGCTGATATGTGAACAATGAACGGAACAGCAAGTTCTTTATACCAGTTGTTAATTTCCCTTGCGTTAACCTCTGCTTGGAATAATCTACAATATACAGCTATCATGCATCGCGTTAACATGATGCAATATTAACACAAAATACCAAATGCATGTTGTGCTCCTGTTTAACTGCTAACCTTGACCTAACATATTCACGTCCTGGATTTCATGAAATGACAGTTATGGCGACACATCAGGTGTGCAGAATATTCCTGTATCCTTATCTTGATTCTGTATAACAAACTAGTTTGACTTTCCAAATGTGAATACACCAGCAGTTATGTGTGTTCTCGCGCATGGAAAAGCTTCAGCTCGTGCTCTTTCAGCTCGTGCTCTTTCTACAGGAGATCTAGACTCCATGAAAACACCAAATGTTGCTCTGTGCACAAAAACAAAGATAATCCCCCCAGAAACTGTCCACGCAGCGTGACAGACACGGCTGCCCGAGATGATTGCATGGTTTAAAACCGCAATGTTCACAGTAAATACAAACATTCACCAGTTGAAAACATTGCTGAGCATTGCAACATCCGTGCAGGACACCAGACTACAGTAACACCGCCTGGGCGTCATCTAAAACCTTAAACTAGAACAATGGTTAGGGTTAGGTTAAGTTCCCCAGCAGGACTTACCAGACAGATCCGTAGGCTCCGGATCCAACAGGGGACAGGTTCTGGTACCGCTCAGGAACCTCCCATATGGTCTTGTTGAGCTCCTGCCGATAAAAAGTGGGTCTTTCAATCTGCGACATTCCTGCAGAAAGACCAGCAGAGAAAAACAAACCAGAGGAAACTTCTGATCTCTTCTGATGCCCTCTTACTAACTAAAACACGATACAGCCAAACTCCAAGACTTTAGTTACTCTAATAAGGAGATGTGGTTTTGCACATCCATGCTGATTTTAGTCATGCAAATCTTCACTGATGCACGTTGTTTTTAAGGTGCATTTACAGTCATTTTCTCGAGACGGAATAGATTTTTCCCGACGTGCACAGAGACATGGAGGAAACACGAACTGACGTCACGCACCAAGCGCGCTCCCGACTCCCAGGTCTCGCGTGATGTGACCCGAGTTTCCTTTCTGGGAAATACGGGAAATACTGGGTGGGAATTCCCGGGTGTCATGTGATGCATGAAACAGAACTGTGAGTTATTCAAATTAACAAGGACATTTGATATCAAATGTTTCTGTTATAGAATTAATCAAATACAAACAAGATTGGTCATGAAGTTGGTCTATGAAGGTTTAGAATGCATTGATTCAGCAAACACTAAGAAAACTACACAGAAATGTAAAATGCAATGTTTTTCTTGGGCTATTTATTGAAATTCAAATCGGTCAACATCAGATAAAACTGTAACAAATGATGTTCATACAAAAACAAAGGTAAACGCTATGGAAATTCATGTTGGATCAGTCCATATTTATTCCTTCTAAACCCTTTCTAAGTAATATTTGACAGAATTCCAACCTCCACAAGTATATTAATAACTCCAGACCATGTCATATGGTTTGATAAACAAGGCCAGTCTGACTGTAATTTTTTTTTTGGGAGAGGATGAAACGTAAAATACCAAAAAGACTTTTTGCAGCAACTTATCACAAGTGTGGAAATTGTTAATAGTAACGACAGGTATATATATTAAGTAAAGCTCTTTATTCTATTTTCTCTACTAAGGAACATAGAACACCCTTTCAAGAACAACACCTCACTGAGCTTCCAAATGTTGTGTAATTCTCTCTGTGGTGGCGGGAAAGAAATGTCTGTAGAACATATGTTCCACCCACACAGAGTCTGTACAGTAATGAACAAGCTGGAGGAGCGCCCCCTGCTGGATCCTCTTCAGATCGTCTCTAATCTGGACAGGTTTATTCATAGAAGGGAGGGGATGAGAAAGATGAAGCTAAATTACAAGCCAATAAAGACAAATGAAGCCTCCACCATAGATCCCTGACTGGGTCAAAACATCTCGACTGTGATGAGGTCTGTCGATTTAGCTCCCCCAGCACAAAAGGTCCCACCCAGGACCTGCTGCTGGCGCATCATGGAAGCTGATTCAAACACACCCAAACCCTCTGAGCAGTATAACCAGCCAGGTCTGCTACTCAGCCCCCTGGTGTGGCTGGTCTGAATCCACTGACACGGGCTGCAGAGATGCATGGTGGGAGCTGAGGGGGTAGGATGATTCACACACCAGAAGGGGGCAGTGTTTGCTTGTGTTTCAGAAAGGGTCTTTGAGGGTCACTGCAAACATTGTCCAGACAATGTCTGTTAAAGTGTAGCCACCCCGCCCAGTGCATCAGATCCTCCTCCCTGCTGGTAGATGGTCACTTTAAGAAGACCAGGTAGAAGGCCATGGACACGCAGGACACCGCTACAGCCATGTGGAGTCTGGTTCCAATCACAGCAGCTGGGAAGACAACAGGAACAGGAAATAGTACAGAGTAAATAACTAGTACAAAACAATAATCTTACTGACATCATTGTTTAATTACACAAAATATTGGACATAGAGCTCCAGTCAGTCTACAGTCAGACAGGGTGTAGCCGTGTATCTTTATAAAACACTCCCTACAGTCAGACAGGGTGTAGCCGTGTATCTTTATAAAACACTCCCTACAGTCAGACAGGGTGTAGCAGTGTACCTTTATAAAACACTCCCTACAGTCAGACAGGGTGTAGCAGTGTACCTTTATAAAACACTCCCCACAGTCAGACAGGGTGTAGCAGTGTACCTTTATAAAACACTCCCTACAGTCAGACAGGGTGTAGCAGTGTACCTTTATAAAACACTCCCTACAGTCAGACAGGGTGTAGCAGTGTACCTTTATAAAACACTCCCTACAGTCAGACAGGGTGTAGCAGTGTACCTTTATAAAACACTCCCCACAGTCCTCTCTTCTCTGAGAGCAGCCAGCTGTTGAGACGGGGAACTTTCTTGAGGTACGCACACGTGCAGATGAAGAGCAGCCCGAACACCAGGATACCATCGAAAGAGTACACTAGGGAGAGAGGAACAGGTGTTAGCCAACACTAGGGAGAGAGGAACAGGTGTTAGCCAACACTAGGGAGAGAGGAACAGGTGTTAGCCAACACTAGGGAGAGAGGAACAGGTGTTAGCCAACACTAGGGAGAGAGGAACAGGTGTTAGCCAACACTAGGGAGAGAGGAACAGGTGTTACCCTACACTGGGAAGAGAGGAACACCTGTTACCCAACACTAGGGAGAGGAACACTGAGTTAAGTGACCTTGCTAGAATTCAGCTATGCAAGTTAAACAGGTTTGACAACTTGTCTGACTACATCTGTGCCACTACTAGTGGAGCCGCATCAAATACATTTGGTTGTAAGTAATGATACACAATCATCTACTTAGACAATTCTAACAGTTCATATATCAACCATGCATGAGTTTCTATAATTCACAGTAAAGTACAACATTATGAGTTCAGAACATGTCAAGCTGATGTGATGGCAACAAAACTGCTGTTGAGATGAAAGTTCAACACCAGTGAAACAATCATGTTAGTTAGTTTATATTGAACTTGCTGACATGGATATAATGGATCTCCTGAACTACACACTCTGAACTACACACTGCTGAACTACACACTCTGAATTACACACTCTGAACTACACACTGCTGAACTACACACTCTGAATTACACACTCTGAACTACACACTCTGAACTACACACTCTGAATTACACACTCTGAACTACACACTCTGAACTACACACTGCTGAACTACACACTCTGAACTACACACTCTGAATTACACACTCTGAATTACACACTCTGAACTACACACTCTGAACTACACACTGCTGAACTACACACTCTGAACTACACACTCTGAACTACACACTCTGAACTACACACTCTGAACTACACACTCTGAACTACACACTGCTGAACTACACACTCTGAACTACACACTCTGAACTACACACTCTGAACTACACACTCTCCTGAACTACACACTCTCCTGAACTACACACTCTGAACTACACACTCTGAACTACACACTGCTGAACTACACACTGCTGAACTACACACTCTGAACTACACACTCTGAACTACACACTCTGAACTACACTCTGAACTACACACTGCTGAACTACACACTCTGAACTACACACTCTGAACTACACACTCTGAACTACACACTGCTGAACTACACACTCTGAACTACACACTCTGAACTACACACTCTGAACTACACACTCTGAACTACACACTCTGAACTACACACTCTGAACTACACACTCTGAACTACACACTGCTGAACTACACACTCTGAACAGCACACTCTGAACTACACACTCCTGAACTACACTCTCTGAACTACACACTCTGAACTACACACTCTGAACTACACACTCTGAACTACACACTCTGAACTACACACTGCTGAACTACACACTCTGAACTACACACTCTGAACTACACACTGCTGAACTACACACTCTGAACAGCACACTCTGAACTACACACTCCTGAACTACACACTCTGAACTACACACTCTGAACTACACACTCTGAACTACACACTGCTGAACTACACACTCTGAACTACACACTGCTGAACTACACACTCTGAACAGCACACTCTGAACTACACACTGCTGAACTACACACTCTGAACTACACACTCTGAACTACACTCTCTGAACTACACACTCTGAACTACACACTCTGAACTACACACTCTGAACTACACACTCTGAACTACACACTGCTGACTTTTGTAGAGTGAAACTCAACATATTGTGTCACTAGAAGCACCGCAGCCAGGGAGCTAACATGTTAGCCTAGCTAGCTAGCAGCATCTTGATCATCATTCTAGTTAGGTTAACTGTTTACCTTCATGCAACAAAATACATTGATGGGTTTGAAACAAAGGGAAAAGATACAACATAGATATAATATAATGTAGATCAGTTTAATCAGCAGGTTATGAACCTTCCTACTGGGCCACGTCTACAGATCTGGGATGTCTCTTAGCTATCTGCTCTAGCTAACATTACATCATGTTTTACATTTTTTGCTAAATGAGCTCTACATGTTGTAAACCCACCATTAGTCATGATCGCAGGTTTCTGTATACGAGCCTGTGTTGAATTGTTATTTATGTTTAATCATCCATGTTGTTGTCAAACGGATCCTCGGACAGGAAGTGAAGCCAGCTGCAATAAAAGTCCGTCACTTCTTGTTGATTTCATCAGACCTTTTTCAGAATAAAGGTCCTCATGCAAAATACACCATAGTTAAAACGTGCCCTGTTAAAAGGATGGGGGAGTATCCAAACATTTTAGTTGTTGATGTTGACAGATATGGCAATAAAAAATAATATTTATGCTGTTTAGAATAATGCTGTTTTAAGAAAAGTCTATGTGGTTAAATTTCTTTCAAAAACTGACCGTAGTTTTTATATTAAAAATGATTGATCACATCAGCCACTAGAGGTCGCTAGAGACGCTCACGCCATCTCAGCCCTTAGATGAAAAGATGAATCACTTTCTCTTATCTTAGGAGCCAATAAAGAACCCAGTCTGACCACTAAAGAACCCAGTCTGACCACTAAAGAACCCAGTCTGACCACTAAAGAACCCAGTCTGACCACTAAAGAACCCAGTCTGACCACTAAAGAACCCAGTCTGACCACTAAAGAACCCAGTCTGACCACTAAAGAACCCAGTCTGACCACTAAAGAACCCAGTCTGACCACTAAAGAACCCAGTCTGACCACTAAAGAACCCAGTCTGACCACTAAAGAACCCAGTCTGACCACTTTCTCCTTAATGTACATGCTTGACATCTCAGACAGCAAGATCCATAAGGGTGCTTTGATAATTAAACTATCCTTCGCCAGTCCAGGGCCTTCAGAGGGATTGTTGAAGTTTTTTTCTTTCTTCTGTCTACTGAAACAAGAGTTGTATCAGTATTGATTGCCTATTTCAGGAAAGCAAAAAGGACCAGATTAAACGGGTTGGCAGAGTAAAGGATGAAACATTTCAATAATAAATAGAAAATAAAAAGAAATAAAGGTTCATCTAATTTCTTCTTGGTTCCATGTTTTACAGAACTGTTCTACTCCACCCAGTGGGATTACTGGTTACGCGTGCCTCTCTTGTGGCCTGGTCATTAGATGACTGATGTTTCCTGGAGACGTTTAGACCATCTATCTGGAGGTTTAGGGCTCTGGGCACAGGGTGTGTGTGTTCCCCAGCATCAGAACCTGCCACACACAGTGTGAGTGTGGGTCAGTGTGTGTGTGTGTGTGTGTGTGTGTTCCCCAGCATCAGAACCTGCCACACACAGTGTGAGTGTGGGTCAGTGTGTGTGTGTGTGTTCCCCAGCATCAGAACCTGCCACACACAGTGTGAGTGTGGGTCAGAGTGTGACACACCCTGGGAATACACATCATATAAAGACGCTGGGTTTAGAAATGGCCAAAACAGAAACCATAAATGATGGACCTGTGCTGTAGGAAGCAGAGCACAGTGGATGAGTGTCTCATGGTGTCGATATTTATAAAGGTTATCATGAAAAGCAAGAACATTGTGTTTCACAATGACAAGCCTATCCTGCTATCAGAGACTATACCATTGACAGTCAGTAAGAAGAAAATACAAATCGATATCCCAGTTTCTAAAGCGTTTCTCCGGGGAGTTTGTATTCTACTAAGTGTCCCTCGAGGCCTGGATGACCAGACACCACCTCCAGCTGAACCTCGCCCAAACAGAACTTCTTATCATTCCGGCCAAACCCTCAATCACGCATGACCTTTCTATCACTCTAGGATCTGCAACAGTGACCCCTTCATCTTCTGCCAGAAACCTGGGGGTTACCTTGGATGACGAGCTCTCCCTCACGGCTCACATCGCCGCAGTCTCTCGGTCATGCAGATTCACCCTCTACAACATCTGCTAAATCAAAAGATACCTGTCTGAACACTCCACCCAGCTGCTAGTCCAGGCTCTTGTCCTCTCGAAGCTGGACCACTGCAACTCACTACTAGCCGGGCTTCCAGCAAGAGCAATCCGCCCCCTTCAGAGGATCCAAAATGCAGCAGCCTGCCTGGTTTTCAATCTACCCAGACGATGCCATGTCACCGCGCTCCTCATCTCCCTCCACTGGCTTCCCATCATGGCTCGTATCAGATTCAAGAGCCTGGTACTGACCTTCCAAGCAGTGAATGGGACTGCCCCGAGCTATATCAACTCTCTCCTCCAGCCTTACACCCCTGCCCGCCACCTACGGTCCTCCTCTGACAACCGCCTAGTGGTCCCAGCGCCAGAGCCCAGCACAAACTCTTCCACTGTCTAACTCCTCAAGGGTGGAATCAACTCCCCACCCCCATCAGAAACACAAACTGTCTCCTCACCTTCAAGAAAAGACTCAAAACCCACTTATTCTGAGAATTTCATAGCACTTAGAAACACTAGCATTAGTATGGCACTTAGAAATATCACTTGTTGTTGCTGTAGTTCAGAAACTTCCTATTGTTGTGTTATGACTTGTACCACTGGTGGACTACAGCCTGGCGGAGGCTCACCTTAAAACTGTATAATGTTCAGCTGAAGCTCTTATAGTTCTTCCCTTGGCACTTAATGGTTCTCATGTATGTTTCATAATCTATAAACCTGCTATGTTGGGGACTATCACGTTCCTGTGCTCAGTGACCGATGCTCTTTAGTAAAGCTCTCTCTTGTAAATCGCTTAGCGTCTGATAAATTAATACATGTAAATGTAAATGCATCTGAAGCCGCCTCATGTCCGCGTGCTGTTCTCTGACGCCTCGCACGAGACCAGAGAGGAGGAGAGCGCGTGTCCGTTAGTGACAGAGCAGGATGCTGAGGCTGGAAGATACAGGCCGGTCTGTCCACACGGTGATGGAGAGGAAATAACGTCAGAAAAGGTACATTGATTCAAATTTTGCTTTACAATCACAGTTATTTGGAAATCTTAAATGAAATGATTTGTCATGTAGGGAAACATTCCATATCTCGTGCGTTTAACGCCCGACTGTTCGAGGAAATGCATTTTTTGCGTGAGTGGCCGTTAAATATCCTACATGGGCGAAATGATGAGCAATTAGGTGTAGCTCACGAGATGGATTTATAATCTACATTTTCATGTGTTTAATTCTGAGATTACTGTAAAACACGCGATTAAATATAGTATCGTTTTAGACGCGTGTCACGCACAGAAAAGACGGTTACTGCCTATCAGGTTATCATTTCACCAATTTCGTTCAACAGATTCGTAGAAAATAACAGCTGTCGACCATATTAGTATATTATATACACTCCCGTCCCGATGTCTTTGTAAATCTGAAGTCTATATGCGTTTATACTTCAAGCCGTGAGACAATATTCTTGCAACTGTGGGAAACTAGGCCCATCTGTTATATTTGAGCTCTGAGTAGCCTCATCAATGAACTGGGGACTATTATTCACATGCAACATTATAATCCACAGTCTCATAATCTGTTTGAACTGGATACATGTAGTTTGTGTTACACTGACAGGTTAACAATTGACATTGAATAAAAAATGTCAAGAGGAAAACGCCACTAACCGTATTGTACAACCTGATCCGATCGACCAATCAATGAAGGCTGTGGGAGGGGCTCTATGAGGCTGTGGGAGGGGCTCCGCTGTGAGGCTGTGGGAGGGGCTCCGTGAGGCTGTGGGAGGGGCTCCGTGAGGCTGTGGGGGGGCTCCGCTGTGAGGCTGTGGGGGGGGCTCTGTTGTGAGGCTGTGGGAGGGGCTCCGTGAGGCTGTGGGAGGGGCTCCGTGAGGCTGTGGGAGGGGCTCCGTGAGGCTGTGGGAGGGGCTCCGTGAGGCTGGGTGCTCCAGTCAGGCCCAGTCTGCATGTCTGGCATGGATCTGACCAAGATGCCATCCTGCCTGTGATGCCCATCCTGCCTGTGATGCCCATCCAGGACAGATGAGAAGATGAAATCACTGACTGATTTTCAGCACACTGTGATTCCAGTCCTGTATGACCACGCCTGATTCACCTGTTTAGCAGTAACAGCAGTCTACTGCTTGAATCAGTTTGTGTGAGTAAAAGCCAAGTGTTGCCCACAGCTGGTGGGCTCCCTCAGCATCTAGGAGAACACTGGTCCAAGCTACATGATGTTCAGGGGTGTCCAACCCTGGTCCTATAGGGAGCCACTGTCCTGAAGGTTTGAGCTGTTTCCCTGCTCCAGCACACCTGATTCTAATGATGGATCATTATGAGGCTTCCATAGAGCTTGATAATGACCCTTCATTAGAATCAGGTGTGCTGGAGCAGAGAAACATCTAAAGTAGGGGTAATGTCCCTGTACAAGATGTGTAGGAGAAATCTAGTTAAGGGTCAAATAAGCTCCATAAGGTCATAAGCTTATATGCTCATGAAATGATCTGGCTTGTTCATCACACATTATGTTATTCAGCATCACAAACCTGTGAGATGCAGAGATCATGATAGCTTTTGTCCAGAAACAAGTTTGATGGTGATGCAACATCCTATTGTGGACGTGGTTTAAATAAATGTGAATAAAACCTTAGTTCAGTAGACGTGTCAGATAGTGGTGATGTGGGCAGGGTGTGTCTCCCTTGTGCGAAGCTAAACACGTCCCAAGACTTTAGATTTTTTCTCCCTTGGTAGCATTTAAAGTTCTCTCCCTCTAACCGTAGCCGAGGGTGTTTTTTTCTAATCTTCATCAGCAGATGCTTTAGTTTGATGTTGAGGATCGCCTTCTGTGACTTTTAATGTGAACGTCCAATTAGAAACATCTAAAGCATTTTAGCATGAAACAGATTAAATCTGAAAAATATGTTTGACCCATGAAACTGTGTTCCCTGTAACATCCTAAACCACACGCGTGTGTCTCTGGCTTTAGCCATGTGATCCTAGCATGTACGAACTGTGCGGGTGTCTATGGGTGGACACACCATGGGCAAGCATGCAAAGGAACAGTTCCGGAAGGGCTTGTGGCCATCTTGGCGTCACCCTGGCACTGGGCACAGGAGTGGCACAGATGAACGAGCCATCTGTATTTCCTCTCTCTCTATCTCTACCTCAAGCACACCAAAGTCCAGAATAATTTCTTGGCTTGTGAAAACATCTAGTTGACATTAAGTAAGACAAGCGAAGGTGCTTCATCTCTGTAAACCTAGACACATCGTCACCATGACAACCCCAGAAGCCAGTAGATCCTGGAAGGAACTAAGAAACACAAGATGGAAGGAGAAGTACCTCCTCCTGACCTCCACCTCCTCACCTCCTCCTGACCTCCACCTCCTCACCTCCTCCTGACCTCCACCTCCTCACCTCCTCCTGACCTCCACCTCCTCACCTCCACCTCCTCTTGACTTCCATCCTCCTCACCTCCACCTCACCTCCCCCTCACCTCCACCTCCTCTTGACCTCCATCCTCCTCACCTCCACCTCCTCTTGACCTCCATCCTCCTCACCTCCACCTCCTCTTGACCTCCATCCTCCTCAACTCCTCCTCACCTCCCCCTCACCTCCACCTCCTCTTGACCTCCATCCTCCTCACCTCCACTTCCTCTTGACCTCCATCCTCCTCACCTCCTCCTCACCTCCCCCTCACCTCCACCTCCTCTTGACTGCCATCCTCCTCACCTCCACCTCCTCTCGACCTCCATCCTCCTCACCTCCCCCTCACCTCCCCCTCACCTCCACCTCCTCTTGACTGCCATCCTCCTCACCTCCACCTCCTCTTGACCTCCATCCTCCTCACCTCCTCCTCACCTCCCCCTCACCTCCACCTCCTCTTGACTGCCATCCTCCTCACCTCCACCTCCTCTTGACCTCCATCCTCCTCACCTCCTCCTCACCTCCCCCTCACCTCCACCTCCTCTTGACTGCCATCCTCCTCACCTCCACCTCCTCTCGACCTCCATCCTCCTCACCTCCTCCTCACCTCCACCTCCTCTTGACTGCCATCCTCCTCACCTCCACCTCCTCTCGACCTCCATCCTCCTCACCTCCTCCTCACCTCCACCTCCTCTTGACCTCCATCCCGCTCACCTCCACTCTCATCATCCTTTAACAACAGCCTTCCATCTTTGTCTGTCTTCTAGAGTTACATCCTGTGATGAAAACATAGATCCTCTTCTGTGAAAGGGCAAGATGGACTGGATGCTATTTTTAGCTGTGAGTTGTGAGGCTGCCATTTTGAAGTCTCCGGTGTTTAATGACCACTAAGTTCAGGTCTTCCCACACCTCCCTGCTCCTGTTAGCCCCAGAGCTGGTCCTGGATCATATTCACAAGCAGTACCTTATATCAGGGGCGATTCATGTTTTTCTGTAGCTAAAATGCATTGCTTTTGTATATGAATAAGTACCCTGCTAGCTAGCTAGCTATCTCATATAATAGAGAAGGGTAGCAGGAAAGCAATACACATACTTTCAATGAAACAACATTAATTGTACAATGTGATTCGTGGACTATACCATAATTCAAGCTTAAGCAAAATACAAAATGATTCTGAAAGACTGATCTAGGTCATATTAAACAGACAATGCTCTGAACAGTGTGTTTCATGGTAGAGTGTCCTGAGTGTGTGAGTGTGTGAGTGTGTGCTCAGGGACTAGGTCAGCACTAATGGGGATGAGAGGAGGTCTGGGAGAGGGAAGCCAGCAACATGCTGCGACTCCCACAGGGTTCACTTACACATGGAAGCCCTGGAAGTCACAAGAGAGAGTGACTCATCAGAGCAGAGGGCCATGTGTGTGTGTGAGGGCTGAGCAGAGGGCCATGTGTGTGTGTGAGGGCTGAGCAGAGGGCCATGTGTGTGTGTGAGGGCTGAGCAGAGGGCCTGCCTCATGTGTGTGTGAGGGCTGAGCAGAGGGCCTGCCTCATGTGTGTGTGAGGGCTGAGCAGAGGGCCTGCCTCATGTGTGTGTGAGGGCTGAGCAGAGGGCCATGTGTGTGTGTGAGGGCTGAGCAGAGGGCCTGCCTCATGTGTGTGTGAGGGCTGAGCAGAGGGCCTGCCTCATGTGTGTGTGTGAGGGCTGAGCAGAGGGCCTGCCTCATGTGTGTGTGTGAGGGCTGAGCAGAGGGCCTGCCTCATGTGTGTGTGAGGGCTGAGCAGAGGGCCTGCCTCATGTGTGTGTGTCTCTTTTATTTACCATTATGTGGCAGCAGCAGTAAAACTGACTCAGTTTCCTCTTGACTGCTTCTTCCTTATTTTCCCAGATTTGCTGTTGTCGAGTCATTTCTCTCCGGCGTGCTGCAGTACCACCTTTCCACCACCAAGGAACCCAGCTGCCCTCCTCAACCACCAGAGAATCCAGCTGCCCTCCTTAACCACCATCAGATAACCCAGCTGCCCTCCTTAACCACCATCAGATAACCCAGCTGCCCTCCTTAACCACCAAGGAACTCAGCTGCCCTCCTCAACCACAATAAAACCCAGCTACCCTCCTTAACCACCAAGGAACCCAGCTGCCCTCCTCAACCACAATAAAACCCAGCTGCCCTCCACCACCACCAGAGAACTCTGCTGCCCCTCTTAGCGCACCCCAGGTAAGGACGTCCCCTCCCACCCAGTCTCTCCCTCCACCCCTCCTCACCAGGACATGTACGGCAGTGCCAGAGCAGCCAGCCACATTGACAGCAGCCCCTCCCGCTCGCCACGCCTACCTCGCTCGCCCCGCCTCGGACACCGCAGGGTCCACAGCGGGGGGGGCGGCGGGGGCGGCGGGGGGGGGGGCAAGACGCTCTCTATGGAGAACATCCAGTCTCTCAACGCCGCCTACGCCACCTCTGGGCCCATGTACCTGAGCGACCAGGAGGCTGTGGGCTCCACTGCCACTTACCCTAAGGGCACCGTGACCCTGGGCCGTGCCACCAATCGAGCCATGTATGGAGGCCGGGTCACTGCTATGGGCAGCAGCCCCAACATAGCCACGGTGGGGCTGGGTCACCACCATGCTGACCTGCTCTCCTACAGTGACCTGGGCTCCCTGTCCATGCTGCACCATCACCACCAGCAGGGGCTGCCCTCTGCACTGCTGCGGCAGGCTGTGAGAGGCGGTGGGGAGCTGCTGGAGATGCAGGCTCAGCTCAGAGACATGCAGAGGGAGAACGATCTGCTGAGGAGAGAGTTGGACCTGAAGGACAGCAAGCTGGGTTCCTCCACCAACAGCATCAAAAGCTTCTGGAGTCCTGAGCTGAAGAAGGAGAGGGTGATGAGGAAGGAGGAGGCAGCACGGACCTCCATCTTGAAGGAGCAGATGAGAGTGACTCACGAGGAGAACCAGGTGAGTTGGAGCCACCAGACTGAACACCCTCAACAACACTCAGATCAGCACACTCTGCATGGCTCACTACCCCACAAGAGTCCCCTGCACTGAGTATCAGTCTCTCTCTCTCTCTCTCTCTCGCTCTCTCTCTCACTCTCTCTCTCTCTCACTCTTTCACTCTCTCTCTTTCTCTCTCTTTCACTCTCTCACTCTCTCTCTCACTCTCTCTCTCTCCCTCCCTCTCTCCCTCTTTCTCTGAAGATGCACTGTGTCCTTTTGTCCAGAGGAATCAGTTTTGTACTTTGGTTTTTCAATTCATGCGGAAACCTTTCTGGAAAGAGGTGTTGGCATTCATGAATGGTTTAACATGCATTCAAACACTCTCTTAACCTCGTTCTGACAGTGGCTGGTCTCTTTCAAGTGCTTGAGACTCTTACTGCTACCTTAAATACTGATCCTGCTTTTTATGATTCATGTCAAAGTAAAAATAAGACTGAGGGAATGTTCAAATCCATCAAGAGGATGGCTCAGTACATTGGTTTCTGAACAGGCTATTGCTTAAATCCAGGTCTACCTATGAAATCTTAGCTCTACTTTTGGTCTGTTGGTTTAGAGAAAAGGATAACATGGTGTTTCTTGGCTGAATCAGAATGTGCTTGTCCTGATATCTGATCATCATGCTGAACAGTTGCTGATGATATTCAGTGAGTTGAAGACAAGGGTCAGAAGTGTTTAACTTGTGTGTTGAAGTGACGCGCCTATAGTGTAGTGATGTGTGTGTAGCTTATGGTGTGTGTGTGTCTGTGTGTGTGTGTGTAAAGTCATGGCCTCGTTAAATCACTCTCTGTGAAGAGAGCAGAAGTGGAGAAATGCAAAGCCTGGAGAGGAATGTCAAGGACATAATTCTCTCTTTTTCTCTGTCTCCCCCCTCTCTCTTTCCATGTCCTCTTTCTCCTCTCTGTCTCTTCTCTCTCTCTCTCTCTGTCTCCCCCTTCTCTCTTTCCCTGTCCTCTTTCTCCTCTCTGTCTCTTCTCTCTCTCTCTCTCTGTCTCCCCCCTCTCTCTTTCCCTGTCCTCTTTCTCCTCTCTGTCTCTTCTCTCTCTCTCTCTCTGTCTCCCCCTTCTCTCTTTCCCTGTCCTCTTTCTCCTCTCTGTCTCTTCTCTCTCTCTCTCTCTGTCTCCCCCTTCTCTCTTTCCCTGTCCTCTTTCTCCTCTCTGTCTCTTCTCTCTGTCTCTCTGTCTCCCCCTTCTCTCTTTCCCTGTCCTCTTTCTCCTCTCTGTCTCTTCTCTCTCTCTCTCTCTCTCTGTCTATCTCTCTCTCTCTCTTCCTCTCTTCATTATCAAGTGAATGTTGATTAGACAAGAGTGGATGTATAAATGTATCTAATAAGACTGGCTGAGCAACCTTGTCAGACTATCTGTGTGAGACGGAGAAATCAGGAAGCAGAAATCAGGAAGCAGAAATCAGGAAACAGAAATCAGGAAACAGAAATCAGGAAACAGAAATCAGGCAACAAAAATCAGGAAGCAGAAATTAGGAAGCAGAAATCAGGAAACAGAAATCAGGAAACAGAAATCAGGAAGCAGAAATTAGGAAGCAGAAATCAGGAAGCAGAAATCAGGAAGCAGAAATCAGGAAGCAGAAATCAGAAATTCATCAATCATGTTTGTGTATTTTCTCCTCTCACATAGTGGTGCAGTAGAGAGTAGCTGGTCATCTCCAGCTTTAAGACATCAGTACCCATCAGGCAGCAGGTGAGGTCAGCTTTAAGGTCACATTTAGGTGACTCTCTCTTTATGGGAGGTTCAAGATGAGTCCTGTGTCTGTCCACTGTGCTGTGAAGGGAGACATTCTTAATATTGTTGACGAAACGTTCTGCTGTATAAATACAGTCATACATGCTTGGATTCATCTTTATCTCATGCTTGACTGGGGCAGATGTGATTGTGATTAGGATTCTCTCAAACAAGTACACACATTCACACACACACTCACACACTCAGATAGTGTAAATCTGTTAGATATTCTGCCTGCAGACAGTTAACATTCCCTCAGTGGTTATGAAGGGGACATTGACTAGATCATCTGTGTGTGTGCGTGTGTTTGTGTATGGGTGTGTGTGAGTGTACCTGGTGTGTGTGTACCTAGTGTGTGTATGTGTGTGTGCCTGGACAAGCGCTCCTACTTTAGACGATCTGTTATCTTTGGCTCAGCCGTGTGGGTAGAAGAGATACGCACACACTCACACAAACAAGTGTAAACACACACACTGTCACACACAGTCACGCTGTGTCTGATTGTCTCTCTGCATGGGGGTGTGTTCCTCCTGTGCGTGGGGAAGCTGCTTGTCTCGACGCAGTGAAGCCAGCCTGGGGGAGTGTGTGTGTGTGTGTGAGAGAGTGTGTGTATTGTAAAGGGTGTGTGTGTGATAGAGAGTGTGTGTGGTAAAGGGTGTGTGTGTGTGAGAGAGAGTGTGTGTGTGTCTTTTGTGTAGGAATTGTGTGCGTGCAAACTGTGATTCAAGCGTGCTAACCTGCTGTGTAGAGAAGCTGTGTACTAATATGTCCTCAGGTCTCTGTCACCAGTGTGTAGGAGGCAGTTTGTGTGTGTGTGTGTGTGTTTGTGGGTGTGTATGGTCACGATTGTGCCTACTCATTCTTCATGTGTGACGTCAGAAACTTGAACAGCTGAATGGCAGAGTTGGACAGACATGTGGTACAACATGCACACAAGAGAAATGATTGGATTTCCAACTGCTTCTAGTGCAAGTGCATTATGGGGCAGAGTCTGTCTATATGAAGTGGTACAGATGTTGTACATGACTGTACTGGAGCTGTTGAGGTTCAGCAGAGCATCACACAGGTGGTTTGTCTTTCAGGAAGTCTGTATGGGACTAACAGGTCGCCTGCTGGCTGTGAGCAGCTAACTAGTGTTAGTTTAAACATGGTGGAGACGGTCTGAGGCAGGAAGTGGAGACGTTCTGTTTCTCCAGAAGCAGGAAGTGGAGACGTTCTGTTTCTCCAGAAGCAGGAAGTGGAGACGTTCTGTTTCTCCAGAAGCAGGAAGTGGAGACGTTCTGTTTCTCCAGAAGCAGGAAGTGGAGACGTTCTGTTTCTCCAGAAGCAGGGTTAGGGTTAAGCCATTGTCCTGTATGTGTGTGTGTGTGTGTGTGTGTGTATGTGTATGTGTGTATGTGTGTGTGTGTGTGTGTGTGTGTGTATGTGTATGTGTGTATGTGTGTGTGTATGTGTGTGTGTGTGTGTATGTGTATGTGTGTGTGTGTGTGTGCTCATCACCCACTGGCAGGAAGCAGTGAGACATGAGCAGGTTTAGGTTATTGCCGCAGCTTCTCCCAGCCTGGTCCAGCGCTGGTCTAATGAGCTGGACTGGAGCTGTCAGCTGCCTCTCTCCTGGGACACCTCCGTCCCCAGCCACGACCTGTCTCCCCTGGGGGAACCTGCTCTGCATCCTGGGGTGTAGGGTGGATCAGGAGAGACTACTGTACTGTAAGAGGTATCAGGAGAGACTACTGCACTGTAGGAGAGACTAATGTACTGTAAGAGAGACTACTGTACTGTAGGATGTATGAGTCATAAAGTTGTGACTCATCTCAACATGTGATTGTCACCCACCTATGTTCACTGACAGATGGGTTTAAGGTTCTCTAGCAGGGTGGTGAGATATAGCACTGATGTAGTGAGAGAAAGAGGTGTGAGGAGAGAGTGTGTCTGTGTGTGTATGTACCTGTGTGTGTCAGCAAGTGTCTTTGTGTGTGTGTGTGTGTGTTTAAGATCTGGTCCAGCCCTCCCCACCCCCTGGTAGTAGGTGGATGAGGGTGGATGAGGGTGGATGAGGGTGGATGAGGGTGGATGAGGGTGGATGAGGGTGGATGAGGGTGGATGAGGGTGGATGAGGCTGGATGAGGGTGGATGAGGGTGGATGAGGGTGGATGAGGCTGGATGAGGCTGGATGAGGGTGGATGAGAGAAGGATACAGCTTGGTTGTTGAAGACTGGTTGCTGATTGTAACCCCAGTGTGCAATCATGCAGATGGAGCACATGGACCACTTCCCCCAACTGCCATGAAAAGACAGAATATTGATCAGAGGAAGAAAGAGAAAGACACATGGAGAGAGGTAGAGAAAGAGAAAGTGTGTAAGATGGAGTGTGAGAGGGTTAGAAAGGGGGAGAGAGTGTGAGCGAGAGAGACAGAGAGAGAGATAACAGCAGTGGGAAAAACCAATGAGAAATGAAGAAATGTCCTCACTGATCTCTTTGCAGGGAGATAGAGTTTCTCCTGCAGATTTTTATCGTATCTGAGGTTTGTGGAGTTCATTGGGTGGGGAATTGGACTGATCACATGCCACTAGGGGAAAACAGTTTTACACATCAACTGTACTATATGTTTTTTGCAATTAAAAGATATACAGTATCTATAGGTATATTAGGCCCATCTCTTCATTTTATATGTAAGAGATGAGCAGAGAGGTGAAAAGAGAGATGAGCAGAGAGATGAGAAGAGATGAGATGAGCAGAGATGAGCAGAGAGATGAGAAGAGATGAGATGAGCAGAGATGAGCAGAGATGACAAACCCGACATCTATTCCACCCCCCCATCTCCCCTCCCCCCTCACCCCTCCCACATCTCCCCTCCCCCATCTCCTCCTCTCCTCCCCTCTTCCCCTCCTCCTCCATCTCCCCTCTTACCTCCTCACCTCTTTTACCATTTCTGTATGTTTTACTTGTATATCATGACATAGGTCTTTGTGCAGGAGACTGTAAGGATGTTTTAAAGGGACATCTTGCTGCCAAGTAGGTTTAGTGTCCTGGCTGGCCCTAAAATGGCCGTGTCTTACGTAAGCCAAGAGCCCAGAGCAGCAGAAGATTCTTGCTCCAGCACACCTCAGCATCCTGTCTAGGGAAACACTGCCCCCTGCAGGACAGGGGGGACACTACATCAAATTAAACATAACCAGTCTGTTTTATCAGTGAAGTCAGAGAGGAGGCAGTGTTGTGGAACACAGCTGCACATGGTATATAAGGGTTTAGGGACAGTGTGTCTCCAGGGACAGTGTGTCTCCGGGGACAGTGTGTCTCCAGGGACAGTGTGTCTCCAGGGACAGTGATGTCTCCAGGGAAAGTGATGTCTCCAGGGACAGTGCGTCTTCAGGGACAGTGCGGGACAGTGTGTCTCCAGGGACAGTGTGTCTCCAGGGACAGTGATGTCTCCAGGGACAGTGATGTCTCCAGGGACAGTGTGTCTCCAGGGACAGTGTGTCTCCAGGGACAGTGCGGGACAGTGTGTCTCCAGGGACAGTGTGTCTCCAGGGACAGTGCGGGACAGTGTGTCTCCAGGGACAGTGATGTCTCCAGGGACAGTGTGTCTCCAGGGACAGTGTGTCTCCAGGGACAGTGATGTCTCCAGGGACAGTGTGTCTCCAGGGACAGTGATGTCTCCAGGGACAGTGTGTCTCCAGGGACAGTGTGTCTCCAGGGACAGTGATGTCTCCAGGGACAGTGTGTCTCCAGGGACAGTGTGTCTCCAGGGACAGTGATGTCTCCAGGGACAGTGTGTCTCCAGGGACAGTGTGTCTCCAGGGACAGTGATGTCTCCAGGGACAGTGTGTCTCCAGGGACAGTGTGTCTCCAGGGACAGTGATGTCTCCAGGGACAGTGATGTCTCCAGGGACAGTGATGTCTCCAGGGACAGTGTGTCTCCAGGGACAGTGTGTCTCCAGGGACAGTGTGTCTCCAGGGACAGTGATGTCTCCAGGGACAGTGTGTCTCCAGGGACAGTGTGTCTCCAGGGACAGTGATGTCTCCAGGGACAGTGATGTCTCCAGGGACAGTGTGTCTCCAGGGACAGTGTGTCTCCAGGGACAGTGTGTCTCCAGGGACAGTGTGTCTCCAGGGACAGTGCTCCCACCCCTGTGATGATGCTGCCTCTTTCCACCAAGGTTTCCCCCTGAAACTGCAGATGTCATTTTAACCTGATGTGATACCAAACTTTCATGCATTTCAATTTTACACCAATTTCATGAAGGATGATTGGATGGTGAAAGATATTCATATTTATTTTTCTCATGAGTACTGCTTTCACCACCTGTCTCTGTTACATGTGGTGTTTATGTGTGTGTTTGTGTGTTTGTATGTATGTGTGTCTGTATATGTGTAGGGGTGTGTGTGTATTTATGTAGGGGTGTGTGTGTATGTGTGTCTGTATGTATGTGTGTAGAGGTGTGTGTGTATGTGTGTCTGTGTGTATGTGTGTAGAGGTGTGTGTGTATGTGTATCTGTGTGTATGTGTGTAGAGGTATGTGTGTGTGTGTGTATGTGTGTAGGGGTGTGTGTGTGTGTTTGTTCTGACACTGTGTTCATTTTCTCTGTTGACTCTGCCCTCGCTAGCTGCTGGACGCTCGCAGGACCAAGGTTTGTCTGCTATGTTTGCCTCAGCTGACGTGGCACAACATAGAGTCTCCCCTTTTAGGGTGACGCGTGTGTCCCCAGCCCCCTGTCTCCAGCCCCCCTGTGTCAGCCCCCTGCCTCCCCAGCTCCCAGCCCCCTGCTGAACCCCAGGGTCCTCAGACTCCAGTCTGGTGGTCCCCCAACACAAACATCCCCCCAACACTACAGAGGTGTGTGATGTCACTAGACACTGTACTGCTTCAGACACACTCTGTAACCACAAGTGTGTATGTACCCCTCCGTGTGATCCCACCCCTGACACCACCCCTCTCCTGCCCCTGACACTGCCCCTCTCCTGCCTCTATAATGACCTCTCCTGCCCCTGACACTGCCCCTCTCCTGCCTCTATAATTACCTCTCCCACCCCTGACACCACCCCTCTCCTGCCTCTGATATCACCCCTCTCCTGCCCCTGACACTGCCCCCCTCCTGCCTCTATAATGACCTCTCCTGCCCCTGACACTGCTCCTGTCCTGCCCCTGACACCACCCCTCTCCTGCCCCTGAGACCATCCCTCTCCTGCCCCTGACACTGCCCCTCTCCTGCCCCTGAGACCACCCCTCTCCTGCCCCTGACACTGCCCCTCTCCTGCCTCTATAATGACCTCTCCTGCCCCTGACACCACCCCTCTCCTGCCCCTGACACTGCTCCTCTCCTGCCCCTGACACCACCCCTCTCCTGCCCCTGACACCACCCCTCTCCTGCCCCTGACACCACCCCTCTCCTGCCCCTGACACCACCCCTCTCCTGCCCCTGACACCACCCCTCTCCTGCCCCTGACACCAACCCTCTCCTGCCCCTCTCCTGCCTCTGACCCTACCCCCTCTTCTGCCCCTCTCCTGCCCCTCTCCTGCCCCTCTCCTGCCCCTCTCCTGCCCCTCTCCTGCCCCTCTCCTGCCCCCTCCAAACCTACTGAAACAGCTCTGTTATTTGAGCTCTGTTAACATAACAGTTTGTGCCCAAAACATGTTGCTTTAACCCCTTTCGTAAAAAACACTACATAAGGGATTAAATAGGTTTGGTTATGAACAAGTCTCTCATGTAGGACTTATTTCCCTGTATCCAGACACCCTGATCCAAACTGACAACATGACATAGTGACATCATGACACAGTGACATCATGACATAGTGACATCATGACACAGTGACATCATGACACAGTGACATCATGACATAGTGACATCATGACACAGTGACATCATGACACAGTGACATCATGACATAGTGACATCATGACACAGTGACATCATGACATCATAACACAGTGACATCATGACATAGTGACATCATGACACAGTGACATCATGACACAGTGACATCATGACACAGTGACATCATGACATAGTGACATCATGACACAGTGACATCATAACACAGTGACATCATGACATAGTGACATCATGACACAGTGACATCATGACACAGTGACATCATGATACAGTGACATCATGACACAGTGACATCATGACACAGTGACATCATGACACAGTGACATCATGACACAGTGACATCATGACAGTAAGCTATCAGGTCCCTCAGTGAGAGTGTTTTACAGAGACCTTCATGCTACTTTAAGCTCTGGTTTTAGCGCTAATGGATGAACACTGGTTTGTATTTCTACCATATGTAGACTTCCTTATTTGAAGGGATAAAGCCACTGTATTTATTAGGTAGTCTTGAAGTCTTGTGTGTTTTACAGACACACCCCTCTTTCTCTGAGAAGGAACCTTACATCTGATTAAATATGACAAAAGTGTTTTCAGCTACTCAGTCCTCACAGACGAAGGAGAACATCACAGTAAACTTTCACGTCTATTTATTTGTTTTGGCGCCAAACAATTTTTGTTTGTTTGTTTTTGTTGTTGCATTTTCCACATGCTCTAGTGTGGTAAGTTTCTTCTGTTTCTAATGATGACATCAGCATTTCCCATACTTGGTGTGTGTGTGTACACGTGTGTGTGTGTGTGTGTCTACATGTGTGTGTGTGTGTGTCTACATGTGTGTGTGTGTGTGTCTATACGTGTGTGTGTGTGTGTCTATACGTGTGTGTTCTGTGGACCTAAACCCTTCCTCTCCACAGAGCTCCTCAAAGCACCTCTACCTCCTCTGGTTTCTGTGTTCCCCTCTGTAGGATGGTGGTAAAGCACCACAATAGGACTGTTAACCCTGCCTGTTGGAATCACCCTAACCTCCCTATGCCTCACCTCCACTTCTCCCCCCCACCCCCACTTCCATTCTTCCTCCCGCCCCCCTTCTTCCTCTTCCCTCTGCCTCTCCACTACTCTCGGTCTCTCCTGTCCCTCTCCTCCTCCTGCCTCCACTCTCCCCTGCCTCTCCTCCTCCTGCCTCCACTCTCCCCTGCCTCTTCTCCTCCTCCCTCCCTCTTCCTCCCTCTTCCTCCCAGCATCTCCAGCTCACCATCCAGGCCTTGCAGGATGAGCTTCGCACCCAAAGAGACCTGAACCACCTCCTGCAGCAGGAGAGTCGGCTGGGATCTGAACACTTCACTTCCATTGAGCTCAACGAGGATAACTTCCGTAGGCTGCAGGCAGAGCATGATCGTCAGGCTAAGGAGCTGTTCCTGCTGAGGAAGACCTTGGAGGAGATGGAGCTGAGGATCGAGACCCAGAAACAGGTGGCTGAGCGGCTAGGGAATCGGGGTCGTAATCAGAAAGTTGCCAGTTCGATTCCCGGTCATGCCAACATGACGTTGTGTCCTTGGGCAAGGCACTTCACCCTACTTGCCTCAGGGGGGAATGTCCCTGTACTTGCTGTAAGTCACTCTGGATAAGAGAGTCTGATGAATGTAAATGTATTAATGTAAACAGACGCTGGGAGCCAGAGACGAGTCCATCAAGAAACTGTTGGAGATGCTGCAGAGTAAAGGGCTTCCCCAGGGGTCGGGCCGGGGGGCGGAGGAGGAGGAGCAGGAGAGGACGAGACGCATCGCAGAGGCAGAGGCTCAGCTGGGACACCTGGAGGTCATCCTGGACCAGAAGGAGAAGGAGAACATCCATTTACGAGAGGTACGGCCTTGTCTCCTCTCTCTGGTGTCCAGGTGTGCTGCCCTGCCGGGTGTGGCTGCTGTTGGAGATACACCGGCTGGCTCACTAGGAGGAGGGTGTCAGGTTCTCACAGGAGTTATGAATAAGAACGTGGAGTTAGATCATGATGGGGTTGACCTCATGGCTGTGAGAGTGTAGAAATATGTTCTGTGCTTCTGTCTGGCTGGAGTGTTTACTCCTGAACACTAGAGGGCGTCGTAACACTTGAGATGTGAGAAGGTTGTAGCAGCAGGCAGCATGAGTGCATGTCTCCATCTAACAATGCTGTCATGCATGAGCTCGACTCTGCTGGCTCATCTGCTGAACACTAACAATGTCTTCAAGAGAGACTGGCAGAGATCACACAGAGATCACATACAGAGATCACATACAGAGATCACAAAGATTACACAGAGATCACACACAGAGATCACACACAGATCACACACAGATCAAACACAGATCACGCACAGATCACACAGAGATCACACAGAAATCACACAGAAATCAGACAGAGATCAGACAGATCAGACAGAGATCAGACAGAGATCACAGAGATCACACAGAGATCGCAGAGATCACACAGAGATCACACAGAGATCACACAGAAATCAGACAGAGATCAGACAGATCAGACAGAGATCAGACAGAGATCACAGAGATCACACAGAGATCGCAGAGATCACACAGAGATCGCACAGAGATCGCACAGAGATCGCACAGAGATCGCACAGAGATCAAACAGAGATCACACAGAGATCACACAGAGATCGCAGAGATCACACAGAGATCACACAGAGATTGCACAAAGATCACACAGAGATCACACCGAGATCGCAGAGATCGCACAGAGATCACACAGAGATCAAACAGATATCACACAGAGATCACAGAGATCACACAGAGATCAAACAGAGATCACACAGAGATCGCAGAGATCACACAGAGATCGCAGAGATCACACAGAGATCAAACAGAGATCACACAGAGATCACACAGATATCACACAGAGATCACACAGTGATCAAACAGAGATCACACAGAGATCGCAGAGATCACACAGAGATCACACAGAGATTGCACAAAGATCACACAAGGATTACACTGAGATCGCACAGAGATCAAACAGATATCACACAGAGATCACAGAGATCACACAGAGATCACACAGAGATCACAGAGATCACACAGAGATCAAACAGAGATCACACAGAGATCACACAGAGATCACACAGAGATCACACAGAGATCACACAGTGATCAAACAGAGATCACACAGTGATCAAACAGAGATCACACAGTGATCAAACAGAGATCACACAGAGATCGCAGAGATCAAACAGAGATCACACAGATATCACACAGAGATCACACAGAGATCACACAGAGATCACACAGAGATCAAACAGAGATCACACAGAGATCGCAGAGATCAAACAGAGATCACACAGAGATCACACAGAGATCACACAGAGATCACACAGAGATCACACAGAGATCAAACAGAGATCACACAGAGATCACACAGAGATCACACAGAGATCACACAGAGATCACACAGTGATCAAACAGAGATCACACAGTGATCAAACAGAGATCACACAGAGATCGCAGAGATCACACAGAGATCACACAGAGATCACACAGAGATCACAGAGATCAAACAGAGATCACACAAAGATCACACAGAGATCACACAGAGATCACACAGAGATCACACAGAGATCACACAGAGATCACACAGAGATCGCAGAGATCACACAGAGATCACACAGAGATCAGACACAGCTGTTTGCTCTGTTTGACCCCTGTGTGACTTGAGCTCTTGTGGGTTCTCCAAGGAGCTTCACAGGAGGAACCAGATGCATCAGGACCCAGGGAAGACCAAGGCTCTTCAGACCATCATCGAGATGAAGGTGAGAGACACGTTCACAACACCAACAACTGCTTAAACCACAACATACAACAAAATACTGATGAAACATTTCACACAATAACATTAAACTATTGCATTTAATACTATTTTTAACAACAGTATATTAGCTGCAGTATAAATTCTATGATATTTATATACCACATATTTAAATACTATATAAATATTGTTACCTCAGATGTACGATAAAAAAAAACATAACCTATCACAGACAGTAGTTTCAGATTACTCTTACTGACATGTTATGTAGTACATCTACATGCTGTTTCTTCATAGCATGCTATGAGAACATCTTTGGTTGTCGTGACAACTTCAGGTGCTCCTTTGATCCTTCTCTCCAGTCTTACAGTTTGTTATGTTGCTTCAGGCCTGGCAGCCAGGACAGGTGTGGTAGGGTTCTGGAACCTTCTCTAGGCTACATGCTCTCTCAGCCTGCTTTGACTGCACGGTTTGGCAACTCTGAGCCTCATTTCAGCCGATACAGGACTGCAGTTTGAGCTTTTTGCTTGCAGTGCATGAATGTGATTGGACCAAAAGAACAACTTCAGCCAGCGACCTAGTGATGCAGTGTAGAAGGGTGCTGTGTGTGATGCAGTGTAGAAGAGTGCTGTGTGTGATGCAGTGTAGAAGGGTGCTGTGTGTGATGCAGTGTAGAAGGGTGCTGTGTGTGATGCAGTGTAGAAGAGTGCTGTGTGTGATGCAGTGTAGAAGGGTGCTGTGTGTGATGCAGTGTAGAAGAGTGCTGTGTGTGATGCAATGTAGAAGGGTGCTGTGTGTGATGCAGTGTAGAAGGGTGCTGTGTGTGATGCAGTGTAGAAGAGTGCTGTGTGTGATGCAGTGTAGAAGGGTGCTGTGTGTGATGCAGTGTAGAAGAGTGCTGTGTGTGATGCAGTGTAGAAGAGTGCTGTGTGTGATGCAGTGTAGAAGAGTGCTGTGTGTGATGCAGTGTAGAAGGGTGCTGTGTGTGATGCAGTGTAGAAGAGTGCTGTGTGTGATGCAGTGTAGAAGAGTGCTGTGTGTGATGCAGTGTAGAAGGGTGCTGTGTGTGATGCAGTGTAGAAGGGTGCTGTGTGTGATGCAGTGTAGAAGAGTGCTGTGTGTGATGCAGTGTAGAAGGGTTCTGTGTGTGATGCAGTGTAGAAGAGTGCTGTGTGTGATGCAGTGTAGAAGGGTGCTGTGTGTGATGCAGTGTAGAAAGGTGCTGTGTGTGATGCAGTGTAGAAGAGTGCTGTGTGTGATGCAGTGTAGAAGAGTGCTGTGTGTGATGCAGTGTAGAAGGGTGCTGTGTGTGATGCAGTGTAGAAGAGTGCTGTGTGTGATGCAGTGTAGAAGAGTGCTGTGTGTGATGCAGTGTAGAAGGGTGCTGTGTGTGATGCAGTGTAGAAGAGTGCTGTGTGTGATGCAGTGTAGAAGAGTGCTGTGTGTGATGCAGTGTAGAAGGGTGCTGTGTGTGATGCAGTGTAGAAAGGTGCTGTGTGTGATGCAGTGTAGAAGAGTGCTGTGTGTGATGCAGTGTAGAAGAGTGCTGTGTGTGATGCAGTGTAGAAGAGTGCTGTGTGTGATGCAGTGTAGAAGGGTGCTGTGTGTGATGCAGTGTAGAAGAGTGCTGTGTGTGATGCAGTGTAGAAGGGTGCTGTGTGTGATGCAGTGTAGAAGAGTGCTGTGTGTGATGCAGTGTAGAAGGGTTCTGTGTGTGATGCAGTGTAGAAGAGTGCTGTGTGTGATGCAGTGTAGAAGGGTGCTGTGTGTGATGCAGTGTAGAAGAGTGCTGTGTGTGATGCAGTGTAGAAGGGTGCTGTGTGTGATGCAGTGTAGAAGAGTGCTGTGTGTGATGCAGTGTAGAAGAGTGCTGTGTGTGATGCAGTGTAGAAGAGTGCTGTGTGTGATGCAGTGTAGAAGAGTGCTGTGTGTGATGCAGTGTAGAAGAGTGCTGTGTGTGATGCAGTGTAGAAGAGTGCTGTGTGTGATGCAGTGTAGAAGAGTGCTGTGTGTGATGCAGTGTAGAAGAGTGCTGTGTGTGATGCAGTGTAGAAGGGTTCTGTGTGTGATGCAGTGTAGAAGAGTGCTGTGTGTGATGCAGTGTAGAAGAGTGCTGTGTGTGATGCAGTGTAGAAGAGTGCTGTGTGTGATGCAGTGTAGAAGAGTGCTGTGTGTGATGCAGTGTAGAAGAGTGCTGTGTGTGATGCAGTGTAGAAGAGTGCTGTGTGTGATGCAGTGTAGAAGAGTGCTGTGTGTGATGCAGTGTAGAAGAGTGCTGTGTGTGATGCAGTGTAGAAGAGTGCTGTGTGTGATGCAGTGTAGAAGAGTGCTGTGTGTGATGCAGTGTAGAAGAGTGCTGTGTGTGATGCAGTGTAGAAGAGTGCTGTGTGTGATGCAGTGTAGAAGGGTGCTGTGTGTGATGCAGTGTAGAAAGGTGCTGTGTGTGATGCAGTGTAGAAGAGTGCTGTGTGTGATGCAGTGTAGAAGAGTGCTGTGTGTGATGCAGTGTAGAAGGGTGCTGTGTGTGATGCAGTGTAGAAGAGTGCTGTGTGTGATGCAGTGTAGAAGAGTGCTGTGTGTGATGCAGTGTAGAAGAGTGCTGTGTGTGATGCAGTGTAGAAGGGTGCTGTGTGTGATGCAGTGTAGAAGAGTGCTGTGTGTGATGCAGTGTAGAAGAGTGCTGTGTGTGATGCAGTGTAGAAGGGTGCTGTGTGTGATGCAGTGTAGAAGAGTGCTGTGTGTGATGCAGTGTAGAAGGGTTCTGTGTGTGATGCAGTGTAGAAGAGTGCTGTGTGTGATGCAGTGTAGAAGGGTGCTGTGTGTGATGCAGTGTAGAAGGGTGCTGTGTGTGATGCAGTGTAGAAGGGTGCTGTGTGTGATGCAGTGTAGAAGGGTGCTGTGTGTGATGCAGTGTAGAAGGGTGCTGTGTGTGATGCAGTGTAGAAGGGTGCTGTGTGTGATGCAGTGTAGAAGAGTGCTGTGTGTGATGCAGTGTAGAAGGGTTCTGTGTGTGATGCAGTGTAGAAGGGTGCTGTGTGTGATGCAGTGTAGAAGGGTGCTGTGTGTGATGCAGTGTAGAAGAGTGCTGTGTGTGATGCAGTGTAGAAGGGTTCTGTGTGTGATGCAGTGTAGAAGAGTGCTGTGTGTGATGCAGTGTAGAAGGGTGCTGTGTGTGATGCAGTGTAGAAAGGTGCTGTGTGTGATGCAGTGTAGAAGAGTGCTGTGTGTGATGCAGTGTAGAAGAGTGCTGTGTGTGATGCAGTGTAGAAGGGTGCTGTGTGTGATGCAGTGTAGAAGAGTGCTGTGTGTGATGCAGTGTAGAAGAGTGCTGTGTGTGATGCAGTGTAGAAGAGTGCTGTGTGTGATGCAGTGTAGAAGGGTGCTGTGTGTGATGCAGTGTAGAAGAGTGCTGTGTGTGATGCAGTGTAGAAGAGTGCTGTGTGTGATGCAGTGTAGAAGAGTGCTGTGTGTGATGCAGTGTAGAAGAGTGCTGTGTGTGATGCAGTGTAGAAGAGTGCTGTGTGTGATGCAGTGTAGAAGGGTGCTGTGTGTGATGCAGTGTAGAAGAGTGCTGTGTGTGATGCAGTGTAGAAGGGTGCTGTGTGTGATGCAGTGTAGAAGAGTGCTGTGTGTGATGCAGTGTAGAAGAGTGCTGTGTGTGATGCAGTGTAGAAGAGTGCTGTGTGTGATGCAGTGTAGAAGAGTGCTGTGTGTGATGCAGTGTAGAAGGGTGCTGTGTGTGATGCAGTGTAGAAGGGTGCTGTGTGTGATGCAGTGTAGAAGGGTGCTGTGTGTGATGCAGTGTAGAAGAGTGCTGTGTGTGATGCAGTGTAGAAGGGTGCTGTGTGTGATGCAGTGTAGAAGAGTGCTGTGTGTGATGCAGTGTAGAAGAGTGCTGTGTGTGATGCAGTGTAGAAGAGTGCTGTGTGTGATGCAGTGTAGAAGAGTGCTGTGTGTGATGCAGTGTAGAAGGGTGCTGTGTGTGATGCAGTGTAGAAGGGTGCTGTGTGTGATGCAGTGTAGAAGGGTGCTGTGTGTGATGCAGTGTAGAAGAGTGCTGTGTGTGATGCAGTGTAGAAGGGTGCTGTGTGTGATGCAGTGTAGAAGAGTGCTGTGTGTGATGCAGTGTAGAAGGGTGCTGTGTGTGATGCAGTGTAGAAGAGTGCTGTGTGTGATGCAGTGTAGAAGAGTGCTGTGTGTGATGCAGTGTTAGCTTCAGATAAACAGCCTCACTGTCCGCCTACCAACTCCTCTGCAGAGTCATGACATCACTTCCTAAAAATAAATCATGACCTCACATCAGGCCTGACACACACAGCCCGTGCAGGAGTGAAGTGCTGCTTGCTTGAGCGGTCTCCCAGCATCCCTCAGCATGGTCATGTGACCAGCACACCACTGGGTCCCAGCGATCAGAGCAACACACCCCCCCCTCCCTCTGGAGAAACTCCCTCCCTCCCTTCTCTCCTCTCTTGCTCTCCTCATCCTCTTCTCTTCTCCTCCCTCTTCTCCTCTCCTCCCTCTTCTCCTTCTCCTCCTCTCCTACTCCTCCTCTCCTCCTCCTCTCCTCCTCCTCTCCTCCTCCTCTCCTCCTCCTCTCCTCCTCCTCTCCTCCCTCTCCTCCACAGCCATGTCGATGCTGATGGCAGTATGAGTAATTCCCCCCCCACTCCTCCCCCCGCTTTGCTCGTTGGAGACAACATAGCGCACTGAGCCTGCTTGACTGCTGCTACCATGGAAACAGGTGTGGTTGTTTATAACAGGCAGACACAGAGAGGGAAATGAAAGGGAGATAGAGTGAGATGGACTCAGGTGATGCACCGAAGAGCTGTGGATAGGAAAGTCTCCGCCTGGCTGAGGTATGGTACAATGTCTCTGAGGTGGTGTTTCCAGGCTGGTGGGGTCAGGAGTCTGGTGAGGCAGGGGTAGACCCCTGAAGCTGGGGGTGTCCCTGGACATGTGCCTCCCCAGGTCTGGAGCGCTGTCAGGGGGACACGGTGGAGTAACCCATCAGCCCTACCCAGCCTGTTCATCAAGCTCGCTCGTGCTAAGGGAGAGAGGGATGGGGCTAGGTATTAAAGCAAGAGAGAGATGAGGGGTGAGGGAGGAGAGATAAACAGAGAGAGAGGGAGGGACAGTATATTATAAACAGAGAGAGAGAGGGAGAGCGGGAGTGACGAGATAAAAACAGAGATAGATCTCTGTTTGCTCAGTGCTTTCTGCAGGAGTGGGACTTGAACCATGGCTAATCTCGAAGACGTTGGATTATTTATTTAAAAAGCTGTAAAGTTAAGGCTGTGCGTAGCTCTGGCAGTTCAGAGAGCTGCTGTGCTGCTGTGTGGAGGGTGTCTTGTCTGGTCTCTCTGCTGCTGCTGTGTGGAGGGCTGGTGGGCGTCTAGTCTGGTCTCTCTGCTGCTGCTGTGTGGAGGGCTGGTGGGCGTCTAGTCTGGTCTCTCTGCTGCTGCTGTGTGGAGGGCTGGTGGGCGTCTAGTCTGGTCTCTCTGCTGCTGCTGTGTGGAGGGCTGGTGGGCATCTAGTCTGGTCTCTCTGCTGCTGCTGTGTGGAGGGCTGGTGGGCGTCTAGTCTGGTCTCTCTGCTGCTGCTGTGTGGAGGGCTGGTGGGCGTCTAGTCTGGTCTCTCTGCTTCTCGTCGTGTCTCTCCCTCCTCTGGCTGGATGTCTGCTCAGTATTATCAGATGGTAATTAATCTTCAGAGAGAACGAGAGAGAGAGACAGAGGGAGGGAGAGAGAGGGAGAAGGAGAGAGAGACAGAGGGAGAGAGAGAAAAGAGAGACAAAGGGAGAGAAAGAGAGGGACAGAGACAGAAAGAGAGTGAGAGAGAGACAGAGAGAGAGGGAGAGAGAGGGAGAGGGAGAGAGAGGGAGGGAGCGACAGAGACAGAGGGAGAGAGAGACAGACAGAGAGAGAGACAGAGAGAGAGGGAGAGAGAGAGGGAGAGACAGAGGGAGAGAGAGACAGACAGAGAGAGAGACAGAGAGAGAGGGAGAGAGAGAGGGAGAGAGAGGGAGGGAGCGACAGAGAGAGGGAGAGAGAGAGGGAGAGAGAGGGAGGGAGCGACAGAGACAGAGAGAGGGAGAGAGAGACAGGGAGAGAGAGAGACAGAGGGAGAGACAGAGGGAGAGAGAGACAGAGAGAGAGACAGAGACATAGAGACAGAGAGAGAGACAGAGACAGAGAGAGAGACAGAGAGAGAGAGAGAGACAGAGAGAGAGACAGAGAGAGAGAGAGAGACAGAGACAGAGAGAGAGACAGAGACAGAGGCTTTTAAATTCATCCATGGATATTTCAGTCTCTCCGGCTCACAGCTTCACCCCATAGCTTTTTTCTTTTTTACTCTCTCCCTATTAATTGTGCTTTGGATTGTTGTCCTGGATCATGAGCTAGGCCCGATCATCTGTGTGTGTGTGTGTGTGTGTGTGTAGGATACCAAGATTGCATCTTTGGAGCGCAACATTCGGGATCTAGAGGATGAGATCCAGATGCTGAAAGCGAGCGGACTTCTGAACTCTGAGGACAGAGAGGAGGAACTGAAACAGATGGAGGTTTACAAGAACCACTCCAAGTTCATGAAGACCAAGGTACACACACACACACACAGACATCCAACACACACATCACACTTGACACTTGTGATGTGTATTGACAGGTCAGATTGGCAGACAGGAAGCAGCATCACTGCCAAACCAGCTGGCTGCTGCAGTGCTGACAGCTGAGGTGCTGATCAGCGTTTAGCATGAGACAGTCAGCCAGAGAGAGACGGGATCAGAACCTCCAAGTATTCAGATTGTTTAACAATCTACCAAATCTACCACGAAATAGTGTTTTTTGTGAAAGAGAAAAGTTGGGCGATAACAGGACAGAAAGATCATGATCAGTGATTGTGATGTACCACAATGCCTGTACCAGGAAACGCATCATCACTGTGTGTGATTGTGATTGGTTGATCTGGCTCCAGTCTGCTTTGGCCTTCTCTGGCTCTGCCACAGTGCTTGCTAACACAGTTAGCTGGCTAGGCCAGGTTAGCATGTTTAGCTCGTCTGTCTGGCCTGTGATCTTCACCTGAGATCAGGTGTGAGATGTCTCGGGTCTGACTAGGCTGATGTCAGATCTGTTTACATCCTCTCAACAGCAGTTTTGTTTTCTTATATCTAGAAGCCTTTTCATCAATCATAGATCATGATGCTGGATAATGTATGAAGCGAACAGGGGAGCCACTTCTGGACGCATCTTTAATGACAGGAGTTACTCTGGGCTACAACCGACTCTCCCTCACATCACGTCCCCACAGAGGCTGTTAGCACACACACACACACACACACACACACACACACACACGATGAAGACCTGGGCATCCTACTCCATACCTGCCCATCTACCTGGTGCTGTGTCAGTCACACAGGCTGGCCGAGCACACACACAGTACTGTGGAGTGAACTGGGAAGATGTCATTGTGTGTGTGGGGGTGTGTGTGTGTGACAGATTGACCAGCTGAAACAGGAGCTCTCGAAGAAGGATTCAGAGCTGCTGGCTCTGCAGACCAAACTGGAGACGCTGAACAACCAGAACTCTGACTGCAAGCAGCACATCGAGGTCCTGAAGGAGTCCCTCACTGCCAAGGAGCAACGAGCTGCCATCCTGCAGACAGAGGTGGGATCACACACACACACACAGGAAACACACTCACACAGACTAACCACACAGAACATGGAGCTTCTAGAATCTAAATATAAAGAACGAAGGAAGATCTAAGATCTCTACATATCTAAAATATATAGTATCTCCACCACAAGGCTCACTTAAAACCTTGCTCTTTTATCCATGTGTGTGTGTGTTTGTGGTTTGTCTGTGATGTGTGTGTCTGTGGTGTGATGTGTGTGCGTCTGTGGTGTGTGTGTGTGTGTGTCTGTGGTGTGTGTGTGTGGTGTGTGTGTGTGTGTGTGTGGTGTGTCCC
>CM059317.1:19867231-19927231 GCA_030340685.1 Protosalanx chinensis | reverse complement strand
AACACTGCAGGTAGACTACAGATCACTGCAGGTAGACTACAGAACACTGCAGGTAGACTACGGAACACTGCAGGTAGACTACGGAACACTGCAGGTAGACTACAGATCACTGCAGGTAGACTACGGAACACTGCAGGTAGACCACAGATCACTGCAGGTAGACCACAGATCACTGCAGGTAGACTACAGAACACTGCAGGTAGACTACGGAACACTGCAGGTAGACTACGGAACACTGCAGGTAGACTACAGATCACTGCAGGTAGACTACGGAACACTGCAGGTAGACCACAGATCACTGTGATCTTGAGGTTGGAGGTCAACTGAAGAAGACTGTCTGGTGGTTTCAAATGAGAAGTTTACAGTAACTGAATTTCAACAATCTAGCTTTCTTATTTCTGGAAGGAAAGTTCAGAAAGATTCTATCGACCAGTTGATTACCAGGCATTTGACTGATTTGCAAAGTAGATTTCCTGGATGGTTGGAGACTTTAATTTCTGCATGCTGAAGTCAGTCCTGATCATTTACTGAGATATTCCAAGTCCCTGGAAGATATTGTTGTTGTGATTACAATCTTAAACCTACTTATTTCTAAATGATCCAAGGTTTAGTTGCAATAGGGATGTATTTACTAACTTTGGGCTGTAAACTTTGGCTGTAAACCTAAAGTCCCTCAGAACTGAATCATCGTTTTCCTGATCATAACCAGCACTCCATCTTTAACAATTCTGCGTTTTATATTATTTTTCACGCTGTTTATAGTACAATTGTTGTATAAATATTGTGAAAAAACCTAAACAATAATTGTTATTAATACTTACTAACATATTGTAATGAAATTAACAAAATGTGATGAAAGAATCGAAAAATATGAAAGTTTAAAGGTCAAATCTGCGTCCATGACGTGTGTGCAGAGGAGAGCTGGTCCTCTTCTGTCATATCATCTCTGACTCAGGAGGGTGACATTCTAGGAGGTCACCCCCCCCCCCAGTCTCCCCCTCCTGCCCCTGATCCCCCCCACCAGCCTGTCTCCCCCTCCTGCCCCCTGATTGCCCTCCTGCGCCCAGCAACCTGTCTGCTGTCTGACCTCCCTTTGACATGTACCATGTTCCACCTCTACATCTGCCCTGATCCCACTAACAGTACATGCTAACCCTCCTTTCCTTGGGTGTGCCTCCTCCCTCCATCCTTCCATCCCCCCATCCCTCCCTCCCTCCCTTCTCTCCCCCCTCTCTCTCCCCCCTCCACCTTTGTTGCTATGTAGCAAGCTGAGCAGCTTTTCAGTCAGATGAACCACCCTGTAAGTGTTCCTCTCCAGATGTGCTGTTGTGTTAAAGCATGAGGATGGTGTTCCTGGAGTGTCTGTGATGATGTGGTTCTCACGGCCCGACGCTCTGACACTGACATGCATGCTGGTCTTGGCACTCTGCAGGCCCCTGTTATACCTGCTCAACATGGACATGGTTAGGGTTAGCATCGTTAGCATTTTGATGAGACAAGACATGGTTAGCATTAGCATCATTGGCATTAGCATCATTAGCATTTTGATAAAACAAGAATAGCATCAGCATTGTCAGCGTTAGTATTTTGATAAAACAAGACATGGTTAGCATATAATATTGTTACCGTTAGCTTTTCTTTATCAAAGAAAATCAATTTGAGCTACAGCTATTATTATGTTAATAAGGACTGTTTGGAGTGAGTGTCATCTTTTAAAATCCTCCCTGACAGATCTTGTGATCTTGAAACCCTGAATCTTAGGGGTGAACAATAATAATAATAGTTCTTAATCAGAATAATACTTGCATTTCTGTACAGTATAGTGTACATCAAATATCTGCTATGTCATCTGCAGCATCTTACAGGGTAAATCTCCTCAGCACCACATGTGCCTCCAGCCTGACCTTGTTCCTCCTGCTTCTAATGTGTAGCTTCATGTTCCCGAGGACAGGAAGCAGAGAGAGGGTCCTCCTGTCAGGCTCTGCATGGGTGTGACTCCACACTGCATGTCATCCAATCACTGTCATGCCCGACTGTGTGTGTGTGTGTGGTCACTGTGTCATGCTCGACTGTGTGTGTGTGTGGTCACTGTGTCATGCTCGACTGTGTGTGTGTGTGGTCACCGTGTCACGCTTGAATGAGTGTGTGTGGTCACCGTGTCATGCTTGAATGTGTGTTTGTGTGTGTGTGGTCACTGAGTCATGCTTGAATGTGTGTGTGTGGTCATTGTGTCATGCTTGACTGTGTGTGTGTGTGTGGTCACTGTGTTTTAGTGGAGTGTGTGTTGCGCCATAGATGAGGTCCCTGTTGTGGTAGGTGTGGTCAGTGTGATGGTAGGTGTGGTCAGTGTGATGGTAGGTGTGGTCAGTGTGATTGTAGGTGTGGTTAGTGCGATGGTGGGTGTGGCTAGTGTGGTGGTGGGTGTGGCTAGTGTGGTGGTGGGTGTGGCTAGTGTGGTGGTGAAGATCTTCCCTTCTTACTGTATCCTGTTGTCATGGACACTCATGGATGAGGGGTTAAATGAACAGGGGGTTGAAATGTTTAAAATGGGGTTTTGACTTGTTCTGGGGAGATGGTAAAAGATGAAGCGATCTACTTAATTGACACTGAGATTACAGGGCTGCTGTGTTCACACTGGGATTACAGAGTTGCTGTGTTCACACTGGGATTACAGGGCTGCTGTGTTCACACTGGGATTACACGGCTGCTATGTTGACACTGAGATTACAGAGCTGCTGTGTTCACACTGAGATTACAGGGCTGCTATGATCACACTGAGATTGCAGGGCTGCTATGATCACACTGGGATTACAGAGCTGCTGTGTTCACACTGGGATTACAGAGCTGCTGTGTTCACACTGGGATTACAGGGCTGCTGTGTTCACACTGAGATTACAGGGCTGCTATGATCACACTGAGATTGCAGGGCTGCTATGATCACACTGGGATTACAGAGCTGCTGTGTTCACACTGGGATTACAGAGCTGCTGTGTTCACACTGGGATTACAGGGCTGCTGTGTTCACACTGGGATTACAGAGCTGCTGTGTTCACACTGGGATTACAGAGCTGCTATATTGACACTGAGATTACAGGGCTGCTATGTTGACACTGAGATTACAGGGCTGCTATGTTGACACTGAGATTACAGGGCTGCTATGTTGACATTGGGATTACAGGGCTGCTATGTTGACATTGGGATTACAGTGTCTGTTAAACATAATGAGCCGGCAGTGACTGAGACAATGTTTCTGCTCTCTCACAGCTCACAACACAAACACACACACTGACTGCTATTGTGTGTGTGTGTGTGACAACAGAAGGCCCACGAGGCGGAGCAGCAGGGCGTGGCCCGGGGCGGGGCCAGGGGCGGGGCTGAGCACGGGGAGCGTCTGAAGCAGCTGGAGAAGGAGCTGACCTTCTATAAGGAGGAGTCTGTTAAGGCCCAGGCGGAGGTGGAGAGACTGCTGGACATCCTGAGGGAGGTGGAGACAGAGAAGACTAACAAGGACAAGAAGATCGCTGAGCTGGAGAGGTACAGGGTTCTCTCATGTTCCCACATGTGGAACAGTCTTACATTTAGAACCTGGTTTAGATGGAAGCAAATTGTTTACTTGATTCCAGGTTTGTTTGATGGTTTTAAAGTCTGTATAGTTTCCCTGGACACACATGATCCAGTAAGGTCACCTTCAACAGCCTTTCACAGCCTTAAATCCTAGTCCTCACTGAGAACATTCTTCTCAAGAACACAAGTATCATTTTAGGGTTCTGCAGATTGATAAATGATCTGTGTATGGTGACTGTGGGACCGTTCCAGAACACCATATTTATTCTTTCATTTGGGAAAAAAGTTTATTTTGTAAATGTAAAAAGATGGCACCTATGATGGGTCCTGCAGGAGTGGTGGAGCTGGCGCCTCCTGCAGGAACAGAGAGGCGCTACACTCTAGTGTGTTTACTGTGTCCAGCAGCTGTGTTTAACTCTGTGTTTCTGTCCTCTTGTGTATCCTCAAATGTTCCTCTGTCCTGCCTCTCTCCTGTCTCCTTGTTTACATCCTGTTTCCTTGTTTACATCCTGTCTCCTTGTTTAAATCCTGTCTCCTTGTTTACATCCTGTCTCCTTGTTTACATCCTGTCTCCTTGTTTACATCCTGCCTCCTTGTTTACATCCTGCCTCCTTGTTTACATCTCACTCTCCTCTCTCCTGCCTCCTTGTTTACATCTCACTTTCCTCTCTCCTGTCTGCCTGGTGACACTCTCCCCCTCCCCTCCCCTCCCCCCTCTTCTGGGTGGGCCATTCTCCCCTCCTTCAGCCCCCCCCTCCCTGCCCCTCACCCCCTCCCCCATCCTGGAGGCAGGGCCCCCCCTGATCCCACCCCTCAGCAGATAGGGGGGATGGTTTGGGACTTCCTGGGAAAGTGAGTTCTCTGCCCCCGGGATCTTGGGCTGGGCCACCTGGTCCCACAGAGTCTGACTGGTCCAGAGAACGCCTGCCTGTCTGTCTACATGCCTGTCTGTCTGTCTGTCTACCTGCCTGCCTGTCTGTCTACCTGCCTGCCTGCTTGTCTGTCTGTCTGTCTACCTGCCTGCCTGTCTGTCTACCTGCCTGCCTGTCTGTCTACCTGCCTGTCTGCCTGTGAGCTTGTCTGCCTGGCCCTGTGTGTCTGCTGTTGGTAGACACCTATATCAAAGTAACAAGCTTAAGTTCACCTGTGACGTGACTGGATCAGCCCATCTTCTTGATGTGGATATTACTGGATCTGCAGCACAACAAGTTTAGTGAATGTCTGCATTAACCACTTCAGTGTGAATCACTGAATGAGTGAAGTGATGGTTACACTAACTGTGACTGTTACACTAACTGTGACTGTTACACTAACTGTGATGGTTACACTAACTGTGATGGTTACACTAACTGTGATGGTTACACTAACTGTGATGGTTACACTAACTGTGATGGTTACACTAACTGTGACTGTTACACTAACTGTGATGGTTACACTAACTGTGACTGTTACACTAACTGTGATGGTTACACTAACTGTGACTGTTACACTAACTGTGACTGTTACACTAACTGTGATGGTTACACTAACTGTGACTGTTACACTAACTGTGACTGTTACACTAACTGTGATGGTTACACTAACTGTGACTGTTACACTAACTGTGACTGTTACACTAACTGTGACTGTTACACTAACTGTGATGGTTACACTAACTGTGATGGTTACACTAACTGTGACTGTTACACTAACTGTGATGGTTACACTAACTGTGACTGTTACACTAACTGTGATGGTTACACTAACTGTGATGGTTACACTAACTGTGATGGTTACACTAACTGTGACTGTTACACTAACTGTGACTGTTACACTAACTGTGACTGTTACACTAACTGTGATGGTTACACTAACTGCACCTGATCTATCAGAGAGCATCTTGTGCCTTCTGCATGTGTCTGCATGGGAGCTTCTTCCATCTGTCTGTGTAACATGAAAAATGATTCGATCTGAGATGCTTGAAGCATCAAAGGTGTAAAATAACCACGTCCCTTTATGACCCTGAACTGGTGTGAGGCGACTATCTCCTGTTTATCTGTACACAGTTAGAACCACAGCTCTACACATGACAGACATATTACTGGATCCTCCAGTTCAAACACACCAGTTTGCTTCTGTGTCTTATTTGTGTTGGCTGTTTGGTGTTGCTTTCATGATGTGGGATGATCTTTAGAAAGCTGAATCCTTCCCCCTCCTCCTCCCTCCTCCTCCTCTTTCCTCATCCCTCCTGCTCCCTCTTCTCCACCCTTAACCTGTTTCACTAAACCATAGTTCCGTCAGCCTGCTTCCATGGTTCTGAATACAGCCTGAACACAAGCAGGCAGCAGTGACTCAGAACTGAGGTTCAGTCCAGCCTGCAGCTAAGATTCACAGTCCTTCTGAAGGTCTTATCTGGCTTTCATCTTCCTTTACAAAGCAGCTCTGCTGAGGGTCGTAACTCTGGTGAACTGGTATCTCTCCTAGCTCAGGAGATGTTGTCAGTTAACTGAGACAGGAACGTTCATGTCAAAACCTCTGGACCATCTGCAGATCAAACGTCAAATAAACAGGAACCAGAATGTTGGCTTAAATCAGAAGCCAGTATTAGTTCTCATCCTCACCATCTCCTCACCTTCACATGCAGCCTAACCTCCTGTCCTCACCCAGCTTGCTGTGTGTTACTGTGTGCTAAGTCTTAGCGAGGCTTCAAGCCTGCCTAGGGGGGAGGGGCTGGTCAAGGTAGGCCTCAGTCCTGTCCTGAACAGGAAGTGTGTGTGTTTGTAGTCCCTCCCTCTTCCCCGCCCCACCCCCGCCTCCCTGCGACACACACACTACACACAGACTACACACACGCTACACACAGACTACACACACGCTACACACACACACACACCTGTCAGTTGGAGGAGGACAGATCTAGGGTGTTCAGGTAGCCGCTTCAGGTGTCCTCGATAGAAAAACCCCAGTATGTTCCTCTGTTCTGCTCCCTCGGCCGGCTGCTGCTGTATCCATCCTGCTGGTGAACGGCCTGGGCCCTGATGAGCATCATGTTACCATGACGACCCAACTGCTGTTTTGTGTCTTAGTGTCGTTTCTGTCCAGGTTCTAATGTCTGTTTCTTGTATTTTTTCCTCTTTCCTCATGTGCTCCTCCTCTTCCTTTCCTCCTTCATCTGAAGCCTTGCTCCCAGGTAAGGAGCGTTTATCCACCATGACCCCTGACCCCAGCATGACCCCTCCGCCTCAACATGACCCCTGATCCCAGCATAACACTAACTGGACTTTGTGCAGCTAATCCAAAGAGAGAGGATGGTCTGAGGTCAGACTGAGAATCTGTTATCCGGAAAGCATTGAATTAGTTTGTTTCCACAGGCAAGGCAAGGACCAAGTTACCAAGAAGGGTCAAAACATCAAGCTCGGACCTCAAGGGGAGAAGAAAGTCCCAGGCCAAGACTCTCGCAAGGACAACAGCATGGACAGCAGCCAGCATGTGAAGGTGTGTCAGGAGAGAGGTGGTGTGGAACTGTGAAGACACTGCATGTTGAGGCTGGTTGATAAAACAATGTTGATCTGATACCGATATAAATGCCACTGTCACAGCTAACTAACTAAGTACTACTACCGGACCATAGACAGGTAGCTAGCTAGCTAACTAACTAAGTCCTACTACCGGACCATAGACAGGTAGCTAGCTAACTAACTAACTAAGTACTACTACCGGACCATAGACAGGTAGCTAGCTAACTAACTAACTAAGTACTACTACCGGACCATAGACAGGTAGCTTGCTAACTAACTAACTAAGTCCTACTACCAGACCATAGACAGGTAGCTAGCTAGCTAACTAACTAATCCCTACTACCGGACCATAGACAGGTAGCTAGCTAACTAACTAAGTCCTACTACCTGACCATAGACAGGTAGCTAGCTAACTAACTAACTAACTAACTAACTAAGACCTACTACCGGACCATAGACAGGTAGCTAGCTAACTAACTAACTAACTAACTAACTAACTTCTACTACCGGACCATAAACAGGTAGCTAGCTAACTAACTAAGTCCTACTACCGGACCATATACAGGTAGCTAACTAACTAACTAACTAAGTCCTACTACCGGACCATAAACAGGTAGCTAGCTAACTAACTAACTAAGACCTACTACCGGACCATAGACTTGTAGCTAGCTAGCTAACTAAGTAACTAACTTATACTACCGGACCATAGACTTGTAGCTAGCTAGCTAACTACTTAACTAACTAACTAACTAACTAATTTCTACTACCAGACCATAGACAGGTAGTTAGCTAACTAACTAAGTCCTACTACTGGACCATAGACTTGTAGCTAGCTAACTAACTAAGTCCTACTACCAGACCATAGACAGGTAGTTAGCTAACTAACTAAGTCCTACTACTGGACCATAGACTTGTAGCTAGCTAACTAACTAAGTCCTACTACCAGACCATAGACAGGTAGCTAGCTAACTAACTAACTAACTAAGTCCTACTACCGGACCATAGACTTGTAGCTAGCTAACTAACTAACTAAGTCCTACTACCGGACCATAGACAGGTAGCTAGCTAACTAACTAACTAACTAAGTCCTACTACCGGACCATAGACTTGTAGCTAGCTAACTAACTAAGTCCTACTACTGGACCATAGACTTGTAGCTAGCTAACTAACTAAGTCCTACTACCAGACCATAGACAGGTAGCTAGCTAACTAACTAACTAACTAAGTCCTACTACCGGACCATAGACTTGTAGCTAGCTAACTAACTAAGTCCTACTACCGGACCATAGACAGGTAGCTAGCTAACTAACTAACTAACTCCTACTACCAGACCATAGACAGGTAGCTAGCTAACTAACTAACTAAGACCTACTACTGGACCATAGACAGGTAGCTAGCTAACTAACTAACTAACTAACTAACTAAGACCTACTACCGGACCATAGACAGGTAGCTAGCTAACTAACTAACTAACTAACTAACTTCTACTACCGGACCATAAACAGGTAGCTAGCTAACTAACTAAGTCCTACTACCGGACCATAAACAGGTAGCTAGCTAACTAACTAACTAAGACCTACTACCGGACCATAGACTTGTAGCTAGCTAGCTAACTAAGTAACTAACTTATACTACCGGACCATAGACTTGTAGCTAGCTAGCTAACTACTTAACTAACTAACTAACTAACTAATTTCTACTACCAGACCATAGACAGGTAGTTAGCTAACTAACTAAGTCCTACTACCGGACCATAGACTTGTAGCTAGCTAACTAACTAAGTCCTACTACCAGACCATAGACAGGTAGCTAGCTAACTAACTAACTAAGTCCTACTACCGGACCATAGACTTGTAGCTAGCTAACTAACTAAGTCCTACTACCAGACCATAGACAGGTAGCTAGCTAACTAACTAACTAAGTCCTACTACCAGACCATAGACAGGTAGCTAGCTAACTAACTAAGTCCTACTACCGGACCATAGACTTGTAGCTAGCTAACTAACTAACTAAGTCCTACTACCGGACCATAGACAGGTAGCTAGCTAACTAACTAACTAACTCCTACTACCAGACCATAGACAGGTAGCTAGCTAAATAACTAACTAAGTCCTACCACCGGACCATAGACTTGTAGCTAGCTAACTAACTAAGTCCTACTACCAGACCATAGACAGGTAGCTAGCTAACTAACTAACTAAGTCCTACTACCAGACCATAGACAGGTAGCTAGCTAACTAACTAACTAAGTCCTACTACCGGACCATAGACAGGTAGCTAGCTAACTAACTAACTAACTCCTACTACCAGACCATAGACAGGTAGCTAGCTAAATAACTAACTAAGTCCTACTACCGGACCATAGACTTGTAGCTAGCTAACTAACTAACTAACTCCTACTACCGGAACACACAAAGCTAGTTAGCTAGCTAACTTCTACTACCGGACTAGCTAACTTGTGTGTGTGTTCCAGCTGGAGGAGCTGATGAACACACTGGAGAGGACCAGGCAGGAGCTAGAGGCCACCAAACAGCGTCTGTCCTCCACTCAGCAATCCCTGCAGGAGCGGGACGGACACCTGACTAACCTGAGACAGGAACGCAGAAAACAGCTGGAAGAAATCCTGGAGATGAAGTGAGTCGATGTTCGGTGGGATGCCGACAAATCTGGAGCCACTAATGTTTATTTACTTCTGCATACTCTAAAAAGCAGGGGTCTGTACTACGAATCAAGATTTGGCGTTAATGAGGTGACATTAGGTTCAACCCAATAAAGAAACCCCTGGTTAAACCTGATATTACCTCGTTAATGTCTTGATTGTTAATCTTGATTGGTAGTACAGGCCCCTGGCTCACTAACTGAACCCAGGACGCAGACACCTTCTCACCATGCCTGGCTCAGGACCAGGGCAACATCTAAAACCTTCATGACAGCGGCCCTCGAGGACCAGGATTGCCCACCTGTGCTAAGCTAACTGGTTAATCTGTGTTCCCCAGGCAGCAAGCTTTGCTAGCAGCCATCAGTGAGAAGGATGCTAATATCGCACTGCTGGAGCTGTCTGCTTCAAACAAGAAGAAGAGCCAGGAGGAGGTGCTTGCACTGAAGAGGGAGAAAGACAGACTAATGCACCAGCTCAAACAACAGGTAACTTAGATACTATCTCTGTTAGTCCTATTTGTTAGCTTGCTAACTAGCTTTACTGGTTGGCTAACAACCAGCAAAATCTATGTGCCGTTAGTTAGCTCACAACTAGACAATGTTTGCCAAATCTTAACCAATAATCCTCCTCTGGACCACAGACCCAGAGCAGGATGAAGCTGATCACAGACAACTATGAGGATGACCACTACCACCCCCAGCCCCCCCATCCCCAGCCCCCCCAGCCTCAGTACCCCCAGCCCCAACAGCAGCCACCATATCCTCATGCCCCCCACCCTGGACACCCTCAGGCCACATCCCAGCACCCCCACCCTGGACACCCACAGGCCACGTCCCAGCACCCCCACCCGGGACACCCTCAGCCCCCAATCCAGCACCCCCACCCGGGACACCCTCAACCCCCATCCCAGCACCCCCATCCTGGACACCCACAGGCCACATCCCAGCACCCCCACCCTGGACACCCACAGGCCACATCCCAGCACCCCCACCCGGGACACCCACAGGCCACGCCCCAGCACCCCCACCCTGGACACCCTCAACCCCCATCCCAGCACCCCCATCCTGGACACCCTCAGCCCCCAATCCAGCACCCCCACCCTGGACACCCACAGGCCACATCCCAGCACCCCCATCCTGGACACCCCCAGCCCCCTCCCCAGCACCAACATGGAGGGCCCAGACCACTACAGCCCCACCCTCAACAACAGCACCCTCAACAACAGCACCCTCAACAACAGCACCCACACCCTCAACAGCACCCTCATCCTCAACAGCACCCACACCCTCAACAGCACCCTCATCCTCAACAGCACCCCCACCCTCCACAACACCCTCATCCTCAACAACACCCCCACCCTCCACAACACCCTCATCCTCAACAGCAGCATCCACATGGGCCGCCCCCCCAGCAGGGCCCTCATCCCCACCACCCCTCTCACGGGCCTCCTCACTCTCAGCAACCACGCCACCCACCCCCCCATCACCGAGGAGGCCCCGCCCGAGGACCCCCCCACGCAGGGCATCGCCCCTCTCCTGACCAGGTAAGATCTCATCCCTCCTCTAGCTCCTCCCTTTCCCTGTTAACATGCTTTTCCCTCAAACTGCTGTATACTTTGAACTTGGATCTTCTACTAACTCCAGTAACATTCTGCTTTTTACTCAATGCTGCCCCCTGCTGCTGTGCTGTAACACCAGGATGATGAGGAGGGTATCTGGGCGTAACCCGTGTCTATGACAACCAAAGCTTTGATGTTGTTCTGAGGGGTGAGCCATCTGTTCCTGCATTCATGTTTCTTACCAACCTGGAGATTTCATAGTCTCTCTGTGTCTCTCTCTGTCTGTCTCTCTTTGTGTCTTTCTGTCTGTCTCTCTTTGTCTCTCTCTGTCTGTCTCTCTTTGTGTCTTTCTGTCTGTTTCTCTCTGTGTCTCTCTGTCTGTCTCTCTCTTTGTGTCTTTCTGTCTGTCTCTCTTTGTGTCTTTCTGTCTGTTTCTCTCTGTGTCTCTCTGTCTGTCTCTCTTTGTGTCTCTCTGTCTGTCTCTCTTTGTGTCTTTCTGTCTGTTTCTCTTTGTGTCTCTCTGCCTGTCTCTCTCTTTGTGTCTCTCTGTCTCTCTTTGTGTCTCTGCCTGTCTCTCTCTTTGTGTCTTTCTGTCTGTTTCTCTTTGTGTCTTTCTGTCTGTTTCTCTTTGTGTCTTTCTGTCTGTTTCTCTTTGTGTCTTTCTGTCTGTTTCTCTCTGTGTCTCTCAGTCTGTCTCTCTTTGTGTCTCTCTGTCTGTCTCTCTTTGTGTCTTTCTGTCTGTTTCTCTTTGTGTCTCTCTGCCTGTCTCTCTCTTTGTGTCTCTCTGTCTCTCTTTGTGTCTCTGCCTGTCTCTCTCTTTGTGTCTTTCTGTCTGTTTCTCTTTGTGTCTTTCTGTCTGTTTCTCTTTGTGTCTTTCTGTCTGTTTCTCTTTGTGTCTTTCTGTCTGTTTCTCTCTGTGTCTCTCAGTCTGTCTCTCTTTGTGTCTCTCTGTCTGTCTCTCTTTGTGTCTTTCTGTCTGTTTCTCTTTGTGTCTCTCTGCCTGTCTCTCTCTTTGTGTCTCTCTGTCTCTCTTTGTGTCTCTGCCTGTCTCTCTCTTTGTGTCTTTCTGTCTGTTTCTCTTTGTGTCTTTCTGTCTGTTTCTCTTTGTGTCTTTCTGTCTGTTTCTCTTTGTGTCTTTCTGTCTGTTTCTCTCTGTGTCTCTCAGTCTGTCTCTCTTTGTGTCTCTCTGCCTGTCTCTCTTTGTGTCTTTCTGTCTGTTTCTCTTTGTGTCTCTCTGCCTGTCTCTCTCTTTGTGTCTCTCTGTCTGTCTCTCTTTGTGTCTTTCTGTCTGTTTCTCTTTGTGTCTCTCTGCCTGTCTCTCTCTTTGTGTCTCTCTGTCTCTCTTTGTGTCTTTCTGTCTGTTTCTCTTTGTGTCTCTCTGCCTGTCTCTCTCTTTGTGTCTCTCTGTCTCTCTTTGTGTCTCTGCCTGTCTCTCTCTTTGTGTCTCTCTGTCTGTCTCTCTTTGTGTCTCTCTCCCTGTCTCTCTCTTTGTGTCTCTCTGTCTGTCTCTCTTTGTGTCTTTCTGTCTGTTTCTCTCTGTCTCTCTCTCTTTGTGTCTCTCTGTCTGTCTCTCTTTGTGTCTCTCTGTCTGTCTCTCTTTTTGTCTCTCTGCCTGTCTCTCTCTTTGTGTCTCTCTGTCTGTCTCTCTCTTTGTGTCTCTGTCTGTCTCTCTCTTTGTGTCTCTCTGTCTGTCTCTCTCTCTGTGTCTCTCTGTCTGTCTCACTGTGTCTCTCTGTCTGTCTCACTGTGTCTCTCTGTCTGTCTCTCTTTGTGTCTCTCTGCCTGTCTCTCTCCATATGTCAGTTCATCAAGATAACAGTATATATCTGTCCTTCCCTCACCCCCCCCCCCCTCCTATGTGTCTTGAGCAGATGAGTCTGTCACCACTGGAACAACACAGGGTTGCTATGATGCTGGAACACATCGAGTACCTGACCAAGTCTTTGCTAGCGCCACTAATTCCACAGTCTACATTGGGGCCTTCATCTTTACTGAAGAGGAGGAGGAAGAGGGGGAGGGAGGGGAGGGTGGGGAGGGTGGGGAGGGCTCAGGCGGGAGTGCTGAGCGAAGAGGCTGATCACTGAGCAGGTATGATGAGCTTCAATGGTAAGACAAATTGTGTTTCCAGTTTTATCGCCTTGTTATGTTTGACTGTGATGATGTTATGTCTGAGTTATGTTGTGTCTGACTGATGTTATGATTGTGATGTTGTGTCCGACATTATGTTATGACGGTGATGTTGTTATGTCTGATTTATGTTGTGATGTTGTGTCCGACAGTGATGTTATGACTGTGATGTTGTCTGACAGTGATGTTATGACTGTGATGTTGTGTCTGACAATGATGTTATGACTGTGATGTTTTGTCTGACTGATGTTATGACTGTGATGTTGTTATGTCTGATTTATGTTGTGATGTTGTGTCCGACAGTGATGTTATGACTGTGATGTTGTCTGACAGTGATGTTATGACTGTGATGTTGTCTGACAGTGATGTTATGACTGTGATGTTTTGTCTGACTGATGTTATGACTGTGATGTTGTGTCTGACTGATGTTATGATTCTGATGTTGTTTGACTGATGTTATGACTGTGATGTTTTGTCTGACAGATGTTATGATTGTGATGTTGTGTCTGACAGATGTTATGATTGTGATGTTGTGTCTGACAGATGTTATGATTGTGATGTTGTGTCTGACAGATGTTATGACTGTGATGTTGTGTCTGACAGATGTTATGATTCTGATGTTGTTTGACTGATGTTATGACTGTGATGTTTTGTCTGACAGATGTTATGATTGTGATGTTTTGTCTGACAGATGTTATGACTGTGATGTTGTGTCTGACAGTGATGTTGTCTGCAGATGTGCCGTGAGCCCAGCTGCCCCCCCGCCTTCCTGCATGGATCCTCAGCAGCATGACCAGCCTGGCAGCAAGGACAGGAAGTGCCACATCAAGGGCCTGCAAACTCAGACTGTCTGACTGTGGATTGGACAGACAGACATATCAGATGGCCAATCAGTTTTCAGGATTATATCCCAGCTCCACCCCAACTGGCTTTTCGTCCTGTTGCTTACCTGAGCTGTCTGTCAACATCTGAGCCAATCATGTACATCGCCTGACAATATTCCTGCCACCACATCTCCACCGCCGCTCTGCTGGTCAGCCCTGGAACTCAGATGGGTTCACCATCATACCACTTCCTGTCTAGATGGCCACCTACACCTTATTGGTTGACCTGCCAGACAGGCTCACAGGCTTCTCCTGCCTGTGACTGGTTGAAACGTATGGCTTCCTTCTCTAATTGGCTTGCATTCCTGCCTTCTGATTGACTCAGATGTCCTCATTAACAGTTTTTTCTAAACCTTTTCAGAAGCACTTAGTTGAGTTTGTTCCTGGGTTTGTTTCTGACACTATTTGCTCAGCAGAGTCACAAACTATTCTAACTTGATCATTTTGGTTTTTTTCCTCTTCATTCTGGGGCCAAACCTCACCTGCTGTTAATATAATCAAGTGCCACAAAGGTGTCACTTGTGTTTACATTTGCATATGAGTTTACTGCCAGCCTCCTTGTGGGAGCTCTTCTACTGCGTCTCTAAAAGCAAACTAGCGGCCATCTTCATGTTCTTGAATACTGGAACATTGTTGAGCAGGTTCAATACTGGACTGCTGCAGGTGGGTGGAGGCAAAACAAGCTATTCACAGAACATGTTGGTCTCTGAGGGTCCCTGGATCCTGTCAGGGCCTTCCTGGATCCTGTCAGGGCCTCCCTGTATCCTGTCAGGGCCTCCCTGGATCCTGTCAGGGCCTCCCTGGAGCCTCCTGTCCTCAGAGGGCTTTGTTGTGTGTTTGGGGTGAGGTGCCATTTGTAAAAAACAATCCTCATTACCTCATGGATCAGAAGCCGTCCCATATTCAATCTATGCAGGTGTCAGAGTCAATGCAGCTTTATTTCCAGTCACTAATCAAGGGCACTGCATTCCTATGCATTTCTCAATTGCGCCAGTCCAATCAGAATGGTCCTCTGAGTGGTTGAGAGAGTATTACCCAATGAGACGACTGTGTTTATAAGAGTACGCACCTATGCACCTCCCATCCTTGTGCAGGGGAATTTCTATTGGTGCTTCCAGCGGTGCTCACACAACATGGAGGCAGATGACAAGGAGAGACACGGCTATTGTCCAATAAAATCACAGATACAGGGTTTAACCTTTAACCTACCCAAATCGTAGGAGACCTGGAAACTGTACATAAGGATCTAATAAATGTTATAAGTTGGAACTACAATTATCAAGTGAACCCACAGGCAGTTATGAAGATTTTCTATGTATATTGTCACTATAGATACCATTATAGACTGACATGGTGTTTAATAGGTGTTTAGTAGTACAAGTGTATCACCCAGTCTATTGAACACCAGTTTCAGATGTTGCTGTAACTGTATTCACCCTATGGACCGCTCTCCTTTGAAGGTCCAACCTTTCTATGTTCCCCCAAAACACAAACATACTGACCTTTCACCTTTTCCCTTCAGAAAAACAAGGCACAGACCTCGTTTAAGATTTGTATACATAATATATAGATATAAATATATATATATATATATATATATATACATATATAGAAAGAGAGACAGAAAGAAAATCTATAGAGTGTGTCAACATGTGGTCACGTATATTGTGTAAAAAAAAAAGAGCTGGATATTAGATTCCTGTTACCTTGTGTGTTGAGTGTTGTGACCCTGTTTTGTACCTGACAAAAGAAACGAAGTTCCTAATCAACGATGTTCAATGACAGGCAGGTCTGTCTTAGCTCAGCTGCCATGAGAGCAGCCTAGCAGAGCAGCCACAGAGCAGCCTAGCAGAGCAGCCACAGAGCAGCCACAGAGCAGCCACAGAGCAACCTAGCAGAGCAGCCTAGCAGAGCAGCCTAGCAGAGCAGCCACAGAGCAGCCACAGAGCAGCCACAGAGCAGCCACAGAGCAGCCTAGCAGAGCAGCCACTGAGCAGCCTAGCAGAGCAGCCACAGAGCAGCCACAGAGCAGCCACAGAGCAGCCACTGAGCAGCCTAGCAGAGCAGCCACAGAGCAGCCACAGAGCAGCCACAGAGCAGCCTAGCAGAGCAGCCTAGCAGAGCAGCCTAGCAGAGCAGCCACAGAGCAGCCACAGAGCAGCCACTGAGCAGCCTAGCAGAGCAGCCACAGAGCAGCCACAGAGCAGCCACAGAGCAGCCTAGCAGAGCAGCCTAGCAGAGCAGCCTAGCAGAGCAGCCTAGCAGAGCAGCCACAGAGCAGCCACAGAGCAGCCTAGCAGAGCAGCCTAGCAGAGCAGCCTAGCAGAGCAGCCACAGAGCAGCCACAGAGCAGCCACAGAGCAGCCTAGCAGAGCAGCCACAGAGCAGCCATCTGACCGCTCTGCTCAGAGCTAATGTAACATTCCCAGCCCGGTGTGAGAGTAGATGGATGTCACACTGATGCTACATGACGTCTTCGGTGACTTTCACACCTAGAGCATTAGAGACGACCCTGTAGCCTAGTGAGGTCACGACCCTGCAGCCTAGCGAGGTCACAACCCTGCAGCCTGCTTCATGATGGCCTGAGGTCATGACCCTGCAGCCTGCCTCATGATGGCCTGAGGTCATGACCTTTCTCAGGGCGGTCCTGAGACGTAGTGACACAGCTGTGACTGTGAGATTGAAACTCAAACCCTAATGACCAAACCCTTCCTGTTCCTGCCCCGCCCCTTACCCCCCCTTACCCCCCCCCCCACCCCCCCACTGTGCCTGTGGATGATGTTGTTACTCATTGTGAAAAAAAGAAAGTGTCCTGTATCCCATGGAGACCTGTGACGTGGCCAAGAAAAGACCCTGCTTCCACTGACCCTATAGGTGTCAGAACAGGTGACCTCTGACCCTACAGGTGTCAGACCAGGTGACCTCTGACCCTACAGGTGTCAGACCAGGTGACCTCTGACCCTACAGGTGTCAGAACAAGTGACCTCTGACCCTACAGGTGTCAGAACAGGTGACCTCTGACCCTACAGGTGTCAGACCAGGTGACCTCTGACCCTACAGGTGTCAGAACAGGTGACCTCTGACCCTACAGGTGTCAGAACAGGTGACCTCTGACCCTACAGGTGTCAGACCAGGTGACCTCTGACCCTACAGGTGTCAGAACAGGTGACCTCTGACCCTACAGGTGTCAGAACAGGTGACCTCTGACCCTACAGGTGTCAGACCAGGTGATCTCTGACCCTACAGGTGTCAGACCAGGTGACCTCTGACCCTACAGGTGTCAGAACAGGTGACCTCTGACCCTACAGGTGTCAGAACAGGTGACCTCTGACCCTACAGGTGTCAGACCAGGTGATCTCTGACCCTACAGGTGTCAGAACAGGTGACCTCTGACCCTACAGGTGTCAGAACAGGTGACCTCTGACCCTACAGGTGTCAGACCAGGTGACCTCTGACCCTACAGGTGTCAGAACAGGTGACCTCTGACCCTACAGGTGTCAGACCAGGTGACCTCTGACCCTACAGGTGTCAGACCAGGTGACCTTGTTGAGGAACCCTCCTCTTCTGTCCTGATGTCAGTAAACAGTCATGATTTCACAGAAGAAGAAGAAAAAGCCAAAAAGCCACAGCAGACTTGAGGAGCTGACAGATGTGTGTCCATTTTCAGGTCCTTATAAATACAGAATACTTGAAGCAGAGAGATTTCCTTCATTACTTCCCATGGTAGAACAGGTCAGCAGTAATCACACATGGGGATGTTCATGTGATGATCCCGCAGCAGTGTGATGATGTCATCAACGTGGGTCGGTCTCCTAAAGGAAAGATCTTCAGCCATCCAAGCATGAGTTGGTCAGGTGGTTTTAAATCACTTCCGACTCGCCTTGGCAGTTAGGGCTGTATTACTGGATTTAAGACCAACACTGAGCAGAGATTACAGATATATTTAATTCAAAGTGTGATGTTACTGTGGTCCAGGACTCCTGTGTCCATGTCCAGGAGACAGGATGAAGGTAGGACACAAGGCCTGCTAACGATCCAGGATGTTGGGAAAGTGATCGGTTATGTCTGTTTAATTTCACACCGTAGCAACTGCTGCATCACAAACAACCATCTGTCTAGTTCAGACATTGACTGTGATATCTTGCCTTGTATAGATCATGTTCAGCCTTTTTTGTTTAATATCACATTTGATCTAACTTTGTGATTTGACATGACTAATCACAATGTGACGTGACTAATCACTTTCCCAGTCTGAAGCTGGATAATGAGTTCATGGCCTGTTCTTACTGGTGGGAAGCAGAATAGAAGAGCGTATTTGAACATCCATTGTCATGTGCAAGTTGCATTTTATTTATCGTACATTTATCGTATGTTGAAAATGCCCTTTGGATCTAACAAAACACTGTGACCAAAGCAAGAAATATTTTGTTCCAACTGTTTTTACTTTTTTAATTAATTGTAATTTTATTTAGTTTTTGTAAGTCGTCCTTATTCTTTCCCTGCTGTTTGATCTTGAAAATGTCCGTTTGGAACTAAACTGTTTGTATGAGTAAATGAACTTGTTGCTAAGTCGTAACTGTATAGCAGAAAACAATGTGAGTTTCCAGCATGCTGAATGAATACTTGTATGAACGTGAGTTTAATATGGATACGTGCATATATCTGCAATATGTGCATCAGTCCCTATACATGCATCTGCATGGTGCATAGTGGCAGTGTGATGTGTTTCAGAGTAATGTCTTCACCCCCCCACCACCCCCCCCACCCCCCCCACCCCCCTTCAGTAGGCAGTCAGTGATGTTTAATGAGTGGCAGCATGTTTTGGGGAGTTTTGCAGGTCTAAAAGCATTAAAGTGATCGCTGAGTGAGTGTGTGTGTGTGTGTGTGTGTGTGTGTGTGTGGTGTGTATGCATGTGAAGTGAGAGAGTGAGTTTGAGACAGAGAGAACAAAGTCAAACTTAATGCAGGGAGGCCCAATAGAATGAGATGTGTGTGTGTGCAGCATGGATACTCTGTGTCATGTTTGGTGTTTATCACCCCTAGGTGGCGCCATCACCGCCCCTGAGGAGTGATACTGGATGTGCTATATCAGAATATTACTATTGTGTTGGCCAGCTTGTTTATATCCTGAAAATAAAGGTGAATTTCTTTATGCTTTTGACTCTTTTGATTGAGTTCCATCAAGCCAATAGAATTAAAGTCTCACAAGTGCAGTAATGTTCTCTGGTTCTCAATTCCGGTCCTCAGGACCAGCTGTCCTGCATGTTTTAGATGTTACCCCCTTCCAACACACCTGATTCCAATAATGTGTCATTATCAGGCTTCTGCTGAGCTTCATGAGGACCTGTTCATTTGAATGAGGTATGTTGGAGGACAGTGGGGCCCCAGGAAGGTGTAATAGTTTGAAAATGAGTCAAGAAAACCTTCTAGCTGTTACCAGGGAAACTAAAGTGTGTGTGTGTGTGTGTGAGAGTGAGAGAGAGAGAAAAGAAGTCTCTGATTACTTGGCTGCAGAGAAAGCAGAAAGAAACACACTTGCAAATCCCACAGAATTAAATGGGATGCAGGTTATGTTGGCAACACCAAGAATGTTTCCAGGTATTTTTGGCGTTCTTGGTGACTTGTGTCCTCTGGATTGGAACCATAGTTGGGTAATGAAAGATGAAGTCAAACAGGTTTGCAAGAACACAAGAATGGAGGATGAATGTGGATTAATTAACAGCCTTCCAGTGAAACATCCTGGCTAAGCAGCACTCTGTTATACTGTAAATCCACTCTGGACTCATTATCCAACATGTGCAACTCGTTAGTGAAATCAGATGGTTTTAGTGCTTGGTTGACATGAAAACCTGCACGCTCTGGACCCTCTCGCTGGCACAAGCGTTATTCCTCCAAGTTTAAGAGCTTACATCAGGGGTTTTTTCAAGCTCGTTGTCTTTTCATCCTGTTCAATAAATCGATCTGTCATTTGTTTTAACCATTATTTATCTCTTTACTAACCCAAACCCAGTTGGACATGATGTTAAATTATTGTTTGCAAAACACCTTCCAGGTAATGTGAACAAAGCGATTGATTTGTAAGTCTGCCTGTCCTGTCTGCCTGCCTGCCTGCCACACCTCCAGAGAGCTGATTATGAATGATAGAACAGGCTGATCAATACACACCTGCTGTTCAGGCTGAAGGAAGGCAAACATACACATACATACACACACACACACTCTCTCTCTCTCTCTGCTCTCCTCTGTTCTTTCTTTTCCTCGATCTCTCCACAGGAGGACCCCCTAGCTTTTACCTCCAGTTGCTGTGGAAACGGAAAGCTTTAGCAAGGTCTGAATCTGAAATGATGTTGACCTGTCTGAACGCTCAGTAGGATGGATCAGTTTTACTAGAAGCCTAAAGGCATTAAGGCGTACAAGCACTGGGATGTTAAAACAAACCTCCTCTCAGTCTCTCCCACTCATTCACATGCACATGGGAACATGAGGATAAACAGACCTGGAGGTGACAGGTGTTTACCAGAGGAGAGAGGAGGAGGTGACAGGTGTTTACCAGAGGAGAGAGGAGTTGACTGGTGTTTACCAGAGGAGAGAGGAGGTGACAGGTGTTTACGAGAGGAGAGAGGAGGTGACAGGTGTTTACCAGAGGAGAGAGGAGGTGACAGGTGTTTACCAGAGGAGAGAGGAGATGACAGGTGTTTACCAGAGGAGAGAGGAGGAGATGACAGGTGTTTACCAGAGGAGAGAGGAGGTGACAGGTATTTACCAGAGGAGAGAGGAGGTGACAGGTGTTTACCAGAGGAGAGAAGAGGAGATGACAGATGTTTACCAGAGGAGAGAGGAGGAGATGACAGGTGTTTACCAGAGGAGAGAGGAGTTGACTGGTGTTTACCAGAGGAGAGAGTAGGAGGTGACAGGTGTTTACCAGAGGAGAGAGGAGTTGACTGGTGTTTACCAGAGGAGAGAGGAGGTGACATGTGTTTATTAGAGGAGAGAGGAGGTGACAGGTGTTTATTAGAGGAGAGAGGAGGTGACAGGTGTTTACCAGAGGAGAGAGGAGGTGACAGGTGTTTATTAGAGGAGAGAGGAGGTGACAGGTGTTTACCAGAGGAGTAGAGAGCAGCTGCAGTTTCACCTATGATCCACCAGAGGCCAGCAGCAGGAGGATGCATCTGGGTGAACAAGCCTTCAGCCCTCAGCCTGTTGATTGGGCAGATCCCAGCCTGTTCATTGGACAGATCTCAGCCTGTTCACTGGACAGATCCCAGCCTTATCATTGGACAGATCCCAGCCTGTTCATTGGACAGATCCCAGCCTGTTCATTGGACAGATCCCAGCTATAAATGTTAACAACAGCTCTGAGTAAAGCTGAATAAAGCAGTGTCTAGCCAGGGGCTCTCCCTCTCTCCCTTCCTCCTCCCTCCCTCCCTCCACACCTTCTCCTTTCTCTCTCCCTCCCCACCTTCTCCTCCCTCCCTCTCCACCTTCTCCTCCCTCCCTCCTCCCTCCCCCCTCTCCTCCTCTCCGGTCAGTCAGCTGCTCCAGCAGCATCACCATGCCAGCGGTGGACATCTTCATTAGCGCTCTGTCTCCTTAGTTTAGGGGACTGTCAGTGAGCTAGAAGACACTTTGTGTTGTGGCCTGGTGATGGTGTTGAGCTGGACAGTGTTGAGCTGGTGATGGTGTTGAGCTGGACAGTGTGTTGAGCTGGTGATGGTGTTGAGCTGGACAGTGTTGAGCTGGACAGTGTGTTGAGCTGGTGATGGTGTTGAGCTGGACAGTGTTGAGCTGGACAGTGTGTTGAGCTGGTGATGGTGTTGAGCTGGACAGTGTTGAGCTGGACAGTGTGTTGAGCTGGTGATGGTGTTAAGCTGGACAGTGTGTTGAGCTGGACAGTGTGTTGAGCTGGTGATGGTGTTGAGCTGGACAGTGTTGAGCTGGACAGTGTGTTGAGCTGGTGATGGTGTTAAGCTGGACAGTGTGTTGAGCTGGACAGTGTGTTGAGCTGGTGATGGTGTTAAGCTGGACAGTGTTGAGCTGGACAGTGTGTCGTCGTCAGGCAGGACAGAGTCGTGGCTGATATTTCAGAGACAGACCCTCATCCTGAGAGTTACTGTGGTCTGTTCAGCTTCCAGGGACAGAATTACTGCTCCCTGTTTACACTAAGGACAGAGATGTGTGTGTGTGTGAGCGTGTGCGTTTGTATCTGTGTGTGTGTATCTGTGAGTGTGTGAGCATTTTCCTTTGCACCTGTCACCTGCCTGTTGAGAGGGAGTTCATGTCACCTCGTCACTGAGGTGCTGTCAGAAGACAGGAAGAGCTTTTACTGTTATTAAGACAAATGGCTTCCCTCTCCTGGCCCAATTTACTGGCTGAGATGGGGATGAGTAGAGGCTAAGAGCTCTGCTCTTCTGCAGGTTGTGTGTCTGCAGGTTGTGTGTCTGGAGGTTGTGTGTCTGCAGGTTGTGTGTCTGCAGGTTGTGTGTCTGGAGGTTGTGTGTCTGCAGGTTGTGTGTCTGCAGGTTGTGTGTCTGGAGGTTGTGTGTCTGGAGGTTGTGTGTCTGGAGGTTGTGTGTCTGGAGGTTGTGTGTCTGGAGGTTGTGTGTCTGCAGGTTGTATGTCTGCAGGTTGTGTGTCTGCAGGTTGTGTGTCTGCAGGTTGTGTGTCTGCAGGTTGTGTGTCTGCTGGTTGTGTGTCTGCAGGTTGTGTGTCTGCAGGTTGTGTGTCTGGAGGTTGTGTGTCTGGAGGTTGTGTGTCTGCAGGTTGTGTGTCTGCAGGTTGTGTGTCTGCAGGTTGTGTGTCTGGAGGTTGTGTGTTTGCTGGTTGTGTGTCTGCAGGTTGTGTGTCTGCAGGTTGTGTGTCTGCAGGTTGTGTGTCTGCTGTGCTCAGAACTCTCCCTATCTTCCTCCCCTCCTCTGTGTTCTATCTTATTATACATCTTCTCTGATTCCCCCTCTTCTTCAGCAGCATTCCTCCCTCTCCTCCCTCTCCTCTCCTCCCCTCTCCTCCCTCCCTCCCTCTCCTCCCACCCTCTCCACCCTTTCCTCCCTCCCTCTCCTCTTCTCCCTCCCTCCCTCTCCTCCCTCCCTCTCCTCTTCTCCCTCCCTCTCCTCCCACCCTCTCCTCCCTCCCTCTCCTCTCCTCCCTCCCTCCCTCTCCTCTTCTCCCTCCCTCTCCTCTTCTCCCTCCCTCTCCTCTCCTCCCTCCCTCTCCTCTCCTCCCTCCCTCTCCTCTTCTCCCTCCCTCTCCTCCCTCCCTCTCCTCCCTCCCTCTCCTCCCACCCTCTCCTCCTACTCTACAGCAGGAATGCAGATAATCTGCTGATGCTTTGACTTTGCTGTTAGTAGAACCCTCTTTCCTTCTGTCCTCTCCTCTGTCTCTCATCATCTTTATGAAGGCATAATGAAGAACACAAGCTGTTAAGATACACCAGCATCTTAACATCTCCTCCTCTGCCCTCTCCCTACCCCCCTCCTGGGCTCTGGACAGGTGTGGGCCAGGGGTGGACCTGCAGACCATGGGCTATCACTTAACCCTCAACCCACGATACACCTGGAGGAGATCACACTCTGTCACCATGACAACCGTGGACCGGGGGCGAGCCCTGACACCTGATGTGGACCGCTCTCTCCTCTCCTCTCTCCTCTCTCTCCTCTTCCATCCAGATCAACATAGTTGATAACCAGAATCTGCAAGGCCAATAACTGGTACATTTATTAAAGCTGTCTCAGCCAAGAAGCCACACCAGAGTCATTCTGAATGGACTCTATAGGACATGGGTGGAGGGGTGGATGTGGGGGAGGGGTGGAGAGGTAGATGGATGGAGGGGGGGAGAGGTAGTGGGGACGGACAGTCGTAGGAAGACAGAAATGACGGCAGTGGGATGAATGGCTGTGATTGATTTGCTCCATGAATCCTCCCATGACAGAAACAGGAAAGCTGCACTGTGGCATTAAATAAAGGTGAATTGATCACCTGGTGGGACGCAGCAGTAATCTCAGCCCTCCATCAAGCCGGCCTTTCACATGAGCTGCTATCCATCATGACAGTGAGCTACATCATCCTTCCCTCCTCTGTCCCTCTCCTCCCTCCTCTGTCCCTCTCCTCCCTCCTCTGTCCCTCTCCTCCCTCCTCTGTCCCTCTCCTCCCTCCTCTGTCCCTCTCCTTCCCTCCTCTGTCCCTCTCCTCCCTCCTCTGTCCCTCTCCTCCCTCCTCTGTCCCTCTCCTCCCTCCTCTGTCCCTCTCCTCCCTCCTCTGTCCCTCTCCTTCCCTCCTCTGTCCCTCTCCTCCCTCCTCTGTCCCTCTCCTCCCTCCTCTGTCCCTCTCCTCCCTCCTCTGTCCCTCTCCTCCCTCCTCTGTCCCTCTCCTCCCTCCTCTGTCCCTCTCCTCCCTCCTCTGTCCCTCTCCTCCCTCCTCTGTCCCTCTCCTTCCCTCCTCTGTCCCTCTCCTCCCTCCTCTGTCCCTCTCCTCCCTCCTCTGTCCCTCTCCTCCCTCCTCTGTCCCTCTCCTCCCTCCTCTGTCCCTCTCCTCCCTCCTCTGTCCCTCTCCTTCCCTCCTCTCCTCCCTCCTCCTTCCCTCCTTCCCTCCTCCTTCTCTCCTCCTCCTCTCCTCCCTCCTCCTCCTCCTCTCCTCTTCTCCTTCCCTCATCCTCCTCCCTCCTCCTCCTCCTCCTCCCCACCTCTCCTCTTCTCCTTCCCTCCTCCTCTCCTTCCCTCCTCCTCCTCTCCTTCCCTCCTCCTCCTCTCCTTCCCTCCTCCTCCTCTCCTTCCCTCCTCCTCTCCTTCTCTCCTCCCTCCTCCTTCCCTCCTCCTTCTCTCCTCCTTCTCCTTCCCTCCTCCTTCCCTCCTCCTTCTCTCCTCCTTCTCCTTCCCTCCTCCTCCTCCTTCCCTCCTCCTCCTCTCCTTCTCTCCTCCCTCTCCTCCTCCTCCCCCCTCCTCCAGCTCCATGGATCGATGTGTCTCACTGTATTGTGAGTTGAGCCATGTGTTCCTCCAGGCTCATTGGCCTGAAGCCCTGCAGCTTGTAGAACAGAGACCTTCTAGAACCTGGAAGAGGTTCTCCAGACCTGTCTGCTGTTCCAGGATCAGCTTCTCTCTGGCCTCCTGTGGTTCTAACACCTGTCTGCTGTTCCAGGATCAGCTTCTCTCTGGCCTCTCCTGGTTCTAAGACCTGTCTGCTGTTCCAGGATCAGCTTCTCTCTGGCCTCTCCTGGTTCTAAGACCTGTCTGCTGTTCCAGGATCAGCTTCTCTCTGGCCTCTCCTGGTTCTAAGACCTGTCTGCTGTTCCAGGATCAGCTTCACTAACATGGATTCACAGCTTCTTTCTTCAGCAGCCGTCAAAGCTGCCTCCGGCCTCCATTGTTGTGGGTATCCATGGTTACCATGATAATGGAACAGTCCTTGTGAAGTGGATAATGGGGTTGATACAGACTCCAACAGGAAGCTGATCACCCCCCCTCACACACACACACACACACCCCTTTCAACACACACACACACACACCCCTTTCAGAACACACACACATGTAAACCCGTACACACACACACATACCCCACACCCCTTTCAGAACACACACACATGTAACCCGTACACACACACACATACCCCACACCCCCTTTCAGAACACACACACATGTAAACCCGTACACACACACACACACACATCAACCCCTGCAGCTGCATGACACCGTTCACATCCTCAAAATACACCCAGAAGTCCAGAGACACAGAAGAACAGGAGCCAATGTAGCTGATATCAGTGATGATGTCACAACATCCATGTTCGTCACGTGTGCAGAGATAAAACTAGCTGGACTGAAGTGATAAAGGATCATACATGATGTCCATGTGAAGTGATGCTCACAGACAGTCATCACATGTGATAATCATGATGTGATTCCGCTCCTGTTCATCCGTGATGTGATGTCTGTGCTCCCTAGCAACATACTTGGTATTCACAAGCTGTACTCTGAAATGTCAAGCTATGATTTCTGAAAGTGTGTTCCATCAATGAAACCACTCTAATAACAGACCACAAACCATCAGACAGTGTGTGTGTGTGAGTGTGTGTGTGAGCGTGAGCGTGTGTGTTATGTGCGGTAGGTGAGTGTGTCGAGCTAGTAATCCGAAGGTCCCTGGTTCGAACCCTGGCTGTGTCAACCTGATGTTGTGTCCTTGGGCAGGGATAAGAGCGTCTGCTAAATGTGTAATGTGTCTGTGTGTGTGAGAGTGTGTGTGTGTGTGAGTCTCTTCCCCAGGTGTGTCAACTCTGGTGACCTGGGGGCGTCACCAGCCAGCTGTGATGCTGTCAGACCTGGCTGAGGTGCATTGTGGGACTTGACAAGAGGAACCACAGCATTCTGGGTAACATCAGCTTTGGCCAAACCAATCGATTTGTCATTTAGCTAGAAAGGCAGGATCATTATATACAAGGTTGTTTACCTCTGAGCAGCTGGATATTGCAGAGAATAAAAGAGAAACACATTTTGGTTTAACCATCAGATCTATCCCTCTAAGCAGGAGCCCTCCAGTACTGATCTGTGATCAGTGTTTACTGACGATCAGCAGGGTATCTAGAGATGATATCTGGGGTCTGTGTGGGAGGGAGAGGTGGAGGGATGGATGGAGTAAAGAAGGAAGAGAGGGAGCGAGAGGGAGACAGGTCTGGGGGGGGGAGAGACAGGTCAGTAGCGAGAGGGAGACAGGTCTGAAGGGGAGGGAGACAGGTCTGGGGGGGGGGGAGACAGGTCTGGGGGGGGGGGGGGAAGACAGGTCTGAAGGGGAGGGAGACAGATGAGGGGGGAGACAGGTCTGAAGGGGAGGGAGACAGGTCAGTAGCGAGAGGGAGACAGGTCTGGGGGGGGGGGGGGAAGACAGGTCTGAAGGGGAGGGAGACAGGTCTGGGGGGGGGGGGGGGGAAGACAGGTCTGAAGGGGAGGGAGACAGATGAGGGGGGGGAGACAGGTCTGAAGGGGAGGGAGACAGGTCAGTAGCGAGAGGGAGACAGGTCTGGGGGGGGGGGGGGGAAGACAGGTCTGAAGGGGAGGGAGACAGATGAGGGGGGAGACAGGTCTGAAGGGGAGGGAGACAGGTCTGAAGGGGAGACAGACAGGTCTGAAGGGGAGACAGACTGGTCTGAAGGGGAGGAAGACAGGTCAGTAGCGAGAGGGAGACAGGTCTGAAGGGGAGGGAGACAGGTCAGTAGCGAGAGGGAGACAGGTCTGAAGGGGAGGGAGACAGATGAGGGAGGTGTCCTCCAGTAGCCAGGTCAGGCAGATTCATGCTTCCTTTATGAGGTGACTGTAAAGCCTGTGGGTTAGACCAGCTCTGGGTGTGAAGCTTGACGGCTGCAGCCAAGTCAGCATGAATCACCATGAGGAGCCAATCAGCAGGGGGATTCCCTTCAGCCAGCAGGAGAAGCTGCAGCCGCAGCAAGCTATCACACACACACACACACACATGCTCACACACGCAAACACATGCTCTCACACACACACACACATGCTCACACACGCACACACATGCTCTCACACACACACACACATGCTCACACACGCACACACATGCTCTCACACACACACACACATGCTCACACACGCACACACATGCTCTCACACACACACACACATGCTCACACACGCAAACACATGCTCTCACACACACACACACACATCCTCACACACACACACATGCTATCACACACACACACATCCTCACACACACACATTCTTGTAGTTATGAATGAAGAGGGACATCTCAGGAGATGTTGTGTATTCTGCTGATCAGTGACCTATCAGGGAGCAGGAAGGTTGTACACTTCCACAACTTTAGAGGAGCCTGCAGCTCTGATTGGCTGCTGTACACATAGCAGGTAGTCACGCTGCCCTTCATTGGATGTTCTGTCCTGTGGAGGAGGAGCCAGTTCTGCCATGATGCAGGACTTCTCCTAGTATCAATCCTGTACAGGTGTGTGGGAGGGGTGTGGGAGGGGTGTGGGAGGGGTGAGGGAGGGGTGTGGGAGGGGTGAGGGAGGGGTGAGGGAGGGGGTGTGGGAGGGGTGTGGGAGGGGTGTGGGAGGGGTGAGGCTGCGTCTCTGCTTGTCCACAGCTGTGGCAGTGTTCAGGTGGGTCCCAGTCCTCACCACAGCCTCACCACAGCCTCACCACAGCCTCACCACAGCCTCACCACAGCCTCACCACAACCTCACCACAGTCTGTGCTGTAACACAACCCTTCCACACAACTCTGATCTGTGTCTGTGCTGCAGAGATGAGAGCAGAGATGGAGGGTGGGAGGGAGGGAGGGTGGGTGGGAGGGAGGGAGGGAGGGTGGGAGGGTGGGAGGGAGGGAGGGAGGGAGGGAGGGAGGGTGGGAGGGAGGGTGGGAGGGTGGGCGGGTGGGAGGGAGGGAGGACAAATAAAGAGAGAAAGTCTGCAGGATCATGTATTTATATAATCTTTATTAAAGGCCACCAGGAAAAGAACCGCAGAGGTTCTTACATTGAGAATGATGCTGGACAGAACCAGCAGGTTCCAGCAGGTTCCAGCAGACAGAACCAGCAGGTTCCAGCAGGTTCCAGCAGACAGAACCAGTAGGTTCCAGCAGGTTCCAGCAGGTTCCAGCAGGTTCCAGCAGGTTCCAGCAGGTTCCAGAAGACAGAACCAGCAGGCTTCTGCCAATACAACAACGCTGCTAAACAGACTGGTGGCAATTATCCTTCAGTTCTGTGGTTCCAGACAGTGATTCTGCTTCATGTGATTATTGGCAAGCAGAGGCGATGGACATTTGGATTGAGTGCCTCTTAAAAGTGTGTGTGTGTGTTTTATCAGTGTGTGTAGGTATGTAAGTGTGTTTTATCAGCAGTGTTGGGAGTAGAGCGTTTGTGTGTAAGTGTGTAGGTGTGTAAGTGTAAAGGTGTGTGTTTTATCAGCAGTGTTGGGAGTGGAGCGTTTGTGTGTAAGTGTGTAGGTGTGTAAATGTAAAGGTGTGTGTTTATCAGCAGTGTTGGGAGTAGAGCGTTTGTGTGTAAGTGTGTAGGTGTGTAAGTGTAAAGGTGTGTGTTTATCAGCAGTGTTGGGAGTAGAGCGTTTGTGTGTAAGTGTGTAGGTGTGTAAGTGTAAAGGTGTGTGTTTTATCAGCAGTGTTGGGAGTAGAGCATGTGTGTGTAAATGTGTAGGTGTGTAGGTATGTAAGTGTGTTTTATCAGTAGTGCTGGGAGTAGAGCGTTTGTGTGTAAGTGTGTAGGTGTGTAAATGTAAAGGTGTGTGTTTATCAGCAGTGTTGGGAGTAGAGCGTTTGTGTGTAAGTGTGTAGGTGTGTAAGTGTAAAGGTGTGTGTTTTATCAGTAGTGCTGGGAGTAGCGCGCGCGTGTGTGCGGTGCATCCCCGAGACCTCTGGGGATGAAAGCACGTGACAGTGACAGCGTATTTTATTCGATGTAAGAGAAAGAAAAAGCCAGTTCAGTCCCGTGCACCGTACACCCTGCACACCCTGCACCGTGCATAGTGCACCGGAGCTCAACATGCGCTCTGCCATCCGAACTGCTGAATAGAAAAAACATTTTTTAATCCAGTCTGATGAACGATACTCTTCAGTAATTTTATTAAAACATTGATTTATTGATAAAACAACAAAAGATTCTTCCCGTTACTGGTCTGACCTGCCGGTAAGCATCAGTAGTGACCGGACATCAAGTCCTCACCGTTGCGGTTCCATCCGTAGAGGCTCCGCTTTATACGGTAAGTAAACCTGCCTCGGTTTTACCCCGAGATCTTTTTTATGTTCTGTGTCTTGAGATGAAACTCTTTGTATTCAGGAGTGTGTTTGTGTTGCAGCGCGGGTTCACATCTCGCTGTGTCCTTATTCAGGGTTAGAACTACTACACTGCTGATACGAATAAGCTCTTATTGTGAAGGACAAAATATTCAAGGAAAGACCCAACTATCAGCTATGTAAATCATAGTTCCATAATGCAGACTAACAGACAAACTGTAGCCATCCGCTAAACACGACTAGTATTAGGATAATCTGAAGTGACAGTATTGAATAATAGTCACAGCATCAACATGACCAAACAGGATTCAAGCCCAGGTCACTGTGTCCTACACCTGTGAGGTGAGACTGATGTGAGAGAGTGTGAGTGTGTGTGTGTGTGTGTGTGTGTGTGTGTGTGAGAGAGAGAGTGTGTGACCTCTCCACCTCTTCTCCTCCTCCCCCTCTCCTCCTCCTCTCCTCCCCATCTCCTCTCCTGCTCCCCGTCCACCTCCTCTCCTCTTCCTCCCCTCCTCTCCTCCTCTTCTCCTCCTCTCACTCTCCTCGTCAGGACCCTCCAAAGACTCCCCCTGACCCTCCACATACCCCCCTGACCCTCCACAGACCCCCTGACCTTCCACAGACCCCCTGACCTTCCACAGACCCCCCTGACCCTCCACAGACCCCCCTGACCCTCCACAGACCCCCTGACCTTCCACAGACCCCCCTGACCCTCCACAGACCCCCCTGACCCTCCACAGACCCCCCTGACCCTCCACAGACCCCCCTGACCCTCCACAGACCCCCTGACCTTCCACAGACCCCCCTGACCCTCCACAGACCCCCCTGACCCTCCACAGACCCCCCTGACCCTCCACAGACCCCCCTGACCCTCCACAGACCCCCCTGACCCTCCACAGACACCCTGACCTTCCACAGACCCCCCTGACCCTCCACAGACCCCCCTGACCCTCCACAGACCCTCCTGACCATGGTGATGAGGCAGAGCAGTGATGAGGCAGGGCAGTGATCCAGACATGGTGATGAGGCAGGGCAGTGATGAGGCAGGGCAGTGACCCAGACATGGTGATGAGACAGGGCAGTGATGAGGCAGGGCAGTGACCCAGACATGGTGATGAGGCAGGGCAGTGATGAGGCAGGGCAGTGACCCAGACATGGTGATGAGGCAGGGCAGTGATGAGGCAGGGCAGTGACCCAGACATGGTGATGAGGCAGGGCAGTGATGAGGCAGGGCAGTGACCCAGACATGGTGATGAGGCAGGGCAGTGATGAGGCAGGGCAGTGATCCAGACATGGTGATGAGGCAGGGCAGTGATCGAGACATGGTGATGAGGCAGGGCAGTGATGAGGCAGGGCAGTGACCCAGACATGGTGATGAGGCAGGGCAGTGATGAGGCAGGGCAGTGATGAGGCAGGGCAGTGATGAGGCAGGGCAGTGATGAGGCAGGGCAGTGACCCAGACATGGTGATGAGGCAGGGCAGTGATGAGGCAGGGCAGTGATGAGGCAGGGCAGTGATGAGGCAGGGCAGTGATCCAGACATGGTGATGAGGCAGGGCAGTGATGAGGCAGGGCAGTGATGAGGCAGGGCAGTGATCCAGACATGGTGATGAGTCAGGGCAGTGATGAGGCAGGGCAGTGACCCAGACATGGTGATGAGGCAGGGCAGTGATGAGGCAGGGCACACTGGGAATACGGTTGATTTGATTTGTTGTCACTGCTTGTTTTTTATGTTATTAAATGTCATATGAAAGTTCCTTGGCAAACTGCCAAACCTGTTTGGCCCTGGATGCAAGGCTGCTGATGGATTGGAGTGTTGGTTAGTTGTGTGTGTGTGTGACTTGAAGACTTGACTGCATCTCACTCTACAGCAAGATACGTTAAATAATGAAATTCAGCTTTGAACTTTGGTATGAGTGGGTCATTGAAATTCCCTCATCCTGACCACTCGTTCTATAGGAATCTAGTTGTATAACTTGGGACCTGTTCATTATTAATCACAATTTAAATAAGTGAACTGGATCTGAAGTATCGGGGGCAGCTGAAGCTGTGCTCTGCTATAGAGGGCTGGACAAGCTGAACCTGGAGCATGCAAGGACATACACAGACGCACAAACCCCACACACACAGACGCACAAACCCCAGACCCCAGACACACACAGACACACACACACCCCAGACCCCAGACACACCAACCCAGACACACACAGACACACAAACCCCACACACACAGACGCACAAACCCAGACCCCAGACACACCAACCCAGACACACACAGACGCACAAACCCCACACACACAGACGCACAAACCCAGACCCCAGACACACCAACCCAGACACACACAGACGCACAAACCCCAGACACACAGACGCACAAACCCAGACCCCAGACACACCAACCCAGACACACACAGACGCACAAACCCCAGACACACAGACGCACAAACCCAGACCCCAGACACACCAACCCAGACACACACAGACGCACAAACCCCAGACACATAGACGCACAAACCCAGACCCCAGACACACCAACCCAGACACACACAGACACACAAACCCCAGACACACAGACGCACAAACCCCAGACACACAGACGCACAAACCCAGACCCCAGACACACCAACCCAGACACACACAGACACACAAACCCCAGACACACACACACACCCAGACACACACACACAGACCCCAGACACACACACACACACACACACAGACACACACACACCCCAGACCCCAGACACACACAGACACACACACACACACACCCCAGACCCCACACACACACACACACAGACACACACACAGACACAAACACACCCAGACACACACAGACACCCCAGACCCCAGACACACACAGACACACACACACACACACCCCAGACCCCAGACACACACACACACACACACCCCAGACCCCAGACACACACACACACCCAGACACACACAGACACACACACACACCCAGACACACACACACACCCCAGACCCCAGACACACACAGACACACACACACACACACACCCCAGACCCCAGACACACACAGACACACACACACACACACCCCAGACCCCAGATAAACCCTGAGGTTGGCTTTACACTCCATGTGGGTCAAGAGAAGATGTGTTGAATCTGCATCCTCCAGGACGACCTGATTGGTCGAGGACAAGGACAAATGTTTTTGATTCTATGACTTGAGGCTGGGTCTTATTTTAGCCCTGCTGTCTGAACACAAGGCTGCATGTAAAATAGTGTTGACTCAAGTCTGCATGAGTCAGTGTCTAAGCCTGCCTCAGATCGCCCCAAACTGACTCTAACTGCTTCCAGTGGCCTTAGACCATGGAAATACTCCGAAAACGATCTGTCATCCATGATTTTTCTACTTTCTACATCCCTTCGTTTCTTCTGTCACTTTGGGTGGAAGCGTTGGCTAATTGAATAACACAAAGTCTTTGTTGACTCTTGTGCCTCAGCAGGTAGATGAGCAGTTTATCCAACATGTCTCGTTATCTGGGGCTCAACAGCCGAACTGGGTGCCTCCCTGCTGGATTCAGTCACCTGCTGTCTTTCTCTCATTTCTCCTCTTTCTCTCACTCTACTCTCCCTCGCTCCTTGTCTTCTATCTCTTTTTTTCCTTCCATCTCTTTTTCACTGTGTCTCTCTCCTCTTGCTGCTACAGAACAAAGTACCAGCTCACTGTGGCTCTGAATATTTGGATGAAAGTGTCTCGTCCCATCTGTCACAGGGGCTTGAATACTGTAAGGATGTGTGTACAGGAAGTACACTTTAGGAACAGGAAGTACACTTTAGGAACAGGAAGTACACAGCAGGAACAGGAAGTACACAGCAGGAACAGGAAGGACACTGCAGGAACAGGAAGTACACAGCAGGAACAGGAAGTACACAGCAGGAACAGGAAGTACACTGCAGGAACAGGAAGTACACAGCAGGAACAGGAAGTACACAGCAGGAATAGGAAGTACACTGTAGGAACAGGAAGTACACTGCAGGAACAGGAAGTACACAGCAACAATAGAGAGGAAGGAGCAACAAAATGAGCTGACCTCCCTATCGATCATGTGAAATGTTGTCTGGTGCTGCGGTTGACAGACAATCAATACCTTTTTTACACAGCAGGAAATCCATAGTCTCACTACTCTCAATAAAGGCACCACTGATGCTGTAGGTCTGATATCATCACCTGTCCACCTCCATACAAACAGCTGCCAGTCTTTTCTCCCCCCCGCTATCCTCCTCCACCTCCTTATCTCATCCACCACCTTCCTACCCCCTCTCTCTCTCTCCTCTCAGTTTCTGTGTCTGTCTCTGTCTCTCTTTCTCTCTCTGTGTCTCTCTCTGTCTCTCTTTCTCTCTCTCTCTGTGTCTCTCTCTGTCTCTCTTTCTCTCTCTCTCTGTGTCTCTCTCTGTCTCTCTCTCTCTCTCTCTGTGTCTCTCTCTGTCCCTCTCTCTCTCTCTCTGTGTCTCTCTCTGTCTCTCTTTCTCTCTCTCTGTGTCTCTCTCTGTCTCTCTCTCTCTCTCTCTGTGTCTCTCTCTGTCTCTCTCTCTCTCTCTCTGTGTCTCTCTCTGTCTCTCTCTCTCTGTGTCTCTCTCTCTCTCTCTCTCTCTCTCTCTGTCTCTCTCTCTCTCTCTCTCTGTGTCTCTCTCTGTCTCTCTCTGTGTCTCTCTCTGTCTCTCTCTCTCTCTCTCTGTGTCTCTCTCTGTCTCTCTCTCTCTCTCTCTGTGTCTCTCTCTGTCTCTCTCTCTCTGTGTCTCTCTCTCTCTCTCTCTCTCTGTGTCTCTCTCTGTCTCTCTCTCTCTCTCTCTCTGTGTCTCTCTCTGTCTCTCTCTCTCTCTCTCTCTGTGTCTCTCTCTGTCTCTCTCTCGCTCTCTGTCTCCTCCTCTTCCCCCCACTCTTTTTGAACCACAGGTAGTAACCATCTCTGGTTCACTGCTCTCAGGTGTCCATACTCATCTGATTGGTTCATATGCTTCCAGGTGACTAAAGGGCTTGAATCACTCTGCAATCTCGCTCCAGTTTGAGACTCCCAGTCACAGGACACCAAGGGGAGATAATACGGCCTCATTTACAGCCTATAGGCAGCTGATAACAGCTCAATGACTTGAAAGCTGTCAAATTGGATGAAATCACTTGGTTTGCTTCGAATACTGATATTTCGTGTTGCTCATTATATCTTGCCAGATCAGTGGTTTTGTACAGCTTTAGTGTGTTTGCTCACTAACCTAAATAACACAGTGTTGTTTTTTAAGGTTTATGTACGTTGCACTGAGCATTGGATGTAAACCTGATAGAGGATTTGACTCTGACTCAAGCAAACATGAGTCATCATGAGCAGATCGACCTCTGCCTCCTCCTTCCTCGCTCCTCCTCTCTCCCTCTGCCTCCTCCTTCCTCTCTCCTCCTCTCTCCCTCTGCCTCCTCCTTCCTCGCTCCTCCTCTCTCCCTCTGCCTCCTCCTTCCTCTCTCCTCCTCTCTCCCTCTGCCTCCTCCTTCCTCTCTCCTCCTCTCTCCCTCTGCCTCCTCCTTCCTCTCTCCTCCTCTCTCCCTCTGCCTCCTCCTTCCTCTCTCCTCCTCTCTCCCTCTGCTTCCTCCTTCCTCTCTCCTCCTCTCTCCCTCTGCCTCCTCCTTCCTCTCTCCTTCTCTCTCCCTCTGCCTCCTCCTTCCTCTCTCCTCCTCTCTCCCTCTGCCTCCTCCTTCCTCGCTCCTCCTCTCTCCCTCTGCCTCCTCCTTCCTCGCTCCTCCTCTCTCCCTCTGCCTCCTCCTTCCTCTCTCCTTCTCTCTCCCTCTGCTTCCTCCTTCCTCTCTCCTTCTCTCTCCCTCTTCCTCTCTCCTCCTTCCTCTCGCCTCCTCCTTCCTCTCTCCTCCTTCCTCTGCCTCCTCCTTCCTCTCTCCTCCTTCCTCTGCCTCCTCCTTCCTCTCTCCTTCTCTCTCCCTCTGACTCCTCCTCCCTCTCCCTGATCTACTGCTATACTTCCTGTTTGAACACTGCTTTGGACAGAGATATATTTTAGGAGGATAAAATGTTAAATGTTAAACATTTAAATGCAAGTATGTTATAGAGGAGCGTTGGCCTGGTCCTGTACATCATCTTAACGCCCCCTGATAAACCTCCAACACTCGTAAACAGCTCTATGAACACAATATTGATTTCAAATATATGTTGGATTTGCATACAGCAAGACAGCTCAATTAAAGTAGCCAAGTCAATCACTGGAAAACATAAACGACTAGACAAGAGATGGATAAGAAGCAGAGTGATGATAAATCCAGATTCAATGGAATGTAGAAAACATAAACATACATGTTTAGAAGTCATGTTAATCCTCAATATGGTTTATTTTAAATGGAATCACATACATTCTACTAGATTCACATAAAATATGCTTTTTACATAATAATATTTGCTGTTTAAATTAAATCTGAGGTTTTGACTTTATTTACTAGAACCCATATGGAACCCAGAGGTCTAATACTTAGTTAATGTAATCAGATTTACCCTCATCATCTTTGCTTTGGGATTTTCTGTTTAATTTACGTTGGGTATTACAGGAGAAGAGTTAGACTGGCTGTCTGATTACTTGGGTAGCTGCTAGCTACAGTAGCTTTCTGTAGTTGTGTAGTGACTCCTGCCTGCTGTAGTTGTGTAGTGACTCTGTCCTGGCTGCTGTAGTTGTGTAGTGACTCCTGGCTGCTGTAGTTGTGTAGTGACTCCTGGCTGCTGTAGTTGTATAGTGACTCTGTCCTGGCTGCTGTAGTTGTGTAGTGACTCCTGGCTGCTGTAGTTGTATAGTGACTCCTGGCTGCTGTAGTTGTGTAGTGACTCCTGGCTGCTGTAGTTGTGTAGTGACTCCTGGCTGCTGTAGTTGTGTAGTGACTCCTGGCTGCTGTAGTTGTGTAGTGACTCTGTCCTGGCTGCTGTAGTTGTGTAGTGACTCCTGGCTGCTGTAGTTGTATAGTGACTCCTGGCTGCTGTAGTTGTGTAGTGACTCCTGGCTGCTGTAGTTGTGTAGTGACTCCTGGCTGCTGTAGTTGTGTAGTGACTCCTGGCTGGTGTAGTTGTGTAGTGACTCCTGGCTGCTGTAGTTGTGTAGTGACTCCTGGCTGGTGTAGTTGTGTAGTGACTCCTGGCTGCTGTAGTTGTGTAGTGACTCTGTCCTGGCTGCTGTAGTTGTGTAGTGACTCCTGGCTGCTGTAGTTGTGTAGTGACTCCTGGCTGCTGTAGTTGTGTAGTGACTCCTGGCTGCTGTAGTTGTGTAGTGACTCCTGGCTGCTGTAGTTGTGTAGTGACTCCTGGCTGCTGTAGTTGTGTAGTGAATCCTGGATGCTGTAGTTGTTTGTTGCGTCCTGCTGTTCTGTGACTCTTCGTCTCCAGCAGCTGTTGAAGTGTCACTGACTCCAGGAGGCTTTCTGTTTCCTGAGGCTGAGGACACACACTGAGGACACACACTGAGGACACACACTGAGGACACACACTGAGGACACACACTGAGGACACACACTGAGGACACACACTGAGGACACACACTGAGGACACACACTGAGGACACACACTGGGTCACTAATTGTGCCCTTTTCACCCTCCCTCTCCTCTTCCCTCCCTCTTCCACTCAGATCCCTCCCACCTCGTTCTCTGTGTGTGTGTGTGTGTGTGTGTGTGTGTGTGTGTGTGTGTGTGTTGACGGGCTGGCTCTGTCAGGGCTGGTTGCTGCTGGTCGGGGTGATGAGTGACACAGCTCTATTTCACGCTGTAACTCCAGCATAGGTAGATGGAAGCTGCAGAGCAAATCTCTTATTATTTCTTCACTCTTCTTCACTCTCTTCCTCTGTAGACTGTGTGTGTCTGTGTGTATTTGTGTGTTCATAGGATGTCTTTGTATGTGTGTATTTACTGTGAGTGTGTGTTTGCCGTATTGCAGATTTTATTTTGTGTGCGCGTGTGTATTTCTGTGTGTTCCAGTGGCTGAACTGTGAGGCTGGTAGAGGCTCATATCTGATGTGGCTGAACTGTGAGGCTGGTAGAGGCTCATATCTGCAGTGGCTGAACTGTGAGGCTGGTAGAGGCTCATATCTGCAGTGGCTGAACTGTGAGGCTGGTAGAGGCTCATATCTGCAGTGGCTGAACTGTGAGGCTGGTAGAGGCTCATATCTGCAGTGGCTGAACTGTGAGGCTGGTAGAGGCTCATATCTGATGTGGCTGAACTGTGAGGCTGGTAGAGGCTGATATCTGCAGTGGCTGAACTGTGAGGCTGGTAGAGGCTGATATCTGCAGTGGCTGAACTGTGAGGCTGGTAGAGGCTGATATCTGCAGTGGCTGAACTGTGAGGCTGGTAGAGGCTCATATCTGCAGTGGCTGAACTGTGAGGCTGGTAGAGGCTCATATCTGCAGTGGCTGAACTGTGAGGCTAATCACTGATCACTTCGGAATCTACTGTATCTCCCATAACTAGGACACTCTCTGTGCTGAAGAGCACACACACACACACACATATACACACACACACACACATTATCTGCTCTCAGAAGAGCACGCACACACACACACACTCTCTGCTCTCAGAAGAGCACACACACACACACATATACACACACACACACATTATCTGCTCTCAGAAGAGCACGCACACACACTCTCTACTCTCAGAAGAGCACATAAACACACACTCTCTGCTATCTGAAAAGCACACACACACACTCTATCGCTCATCTCCATTTCACTGCTCTGTGTTATCCCACTCCCTCTCTCCATTAGGCACAGTGAAGGAAGTGTGGAGGAGGAGGAGGAGGAGAGAGAGAGGATGGGGAGGGAGGAGGAGGAGAGAGGGATGAGGGGCAGGGAAGAGAGGAGTAGGGAAGAAAAGAGAGGAGATGGGAAGAGGAGGAGGAGGAGAGAAGAGGAGGAGAGAAGAGGAGGAGAGAAGAGGAGGAGAGGAGGAGAAGAGGAGGAGGAGGAGAGGAGTAGGGAGGAGGAGGAGGAGGAGCAGGGCTCTATCAGAAGACCTCCCCACCTGTGGTGGTGTGTGTGGGTGTGTGTGTGTGTGTGTGTGTGTGTGTGTGGTGTGGGTGTGTGTGGTGTGTGTGAGTGTGTGTGTGGTGTGTGTGCAGGTGAGTGTGTGTTAGCAGGACTCTTGTGTGAAGGCGTTGTGTTTGTGTAGGTAGAGGAGATGGTTCAGGCTCTTCCAGTTGGTGTTATTTCTGTCCAGCGTGTGTCAGCTGGAACAACCAGCCTCCATACTGCACATCAAGGAGGAGGGAGGGAGGGAGGGAGGGGAGAGAGGAGAGAGAGGGTGAGGGAAGGTGAGAAAATCAATTGGACCCTGCCCTCCCCTGCCTGCTGTGGAGGGACATTAGAGATAATGAAGGTGACCCCAGACACACACAACCATCAGCAGCATGACCTCTCCTCCTGGAGGGAGCAGGGGGGAGCAGGGAGGAGCAGGGAGGAGCAGGGAGGAGCAGAGAGGGGCAGGGAGGAGCAGGGAGGAGCAGAGAGGAGCAGGGGGGAGCAGGGAGGAGCAGGGAGGAGCAGGGAGGAGCAGGGAGGAGCAGAGAGGGGCAGGGAGGAGCAGAGAGGGGCAGGGAGGAGCAGAGAGAAGCAGAGAGGAGCAGAGGAGGGGGGCAGGAGAGGAAGTCTGATTTAGATAATGCAGTTTCTAACTTTGTGCTGTTTCACTCTCCCATTAGCTAATGACAGAGAGGAGAGCTTGTCACTAGAGACAGACTGACTGACTGACTGACTGATGGTTGAAGTGTCTGTCAGGATAATAAATGACTGATGAGCTAAATCTGTTAGGTTAGACTTTCTAAGCAGGAGGGTGTGTTTGATTTGCTGTGTGGTGCAGCCCAGCTGCTCTCCTGTGTCCTCTGGAGTGCCTGGGAACCTTCAGGGTTAGCAGGTAAAGGTGAAGTCGCTGGTCAGGAGAGAGAAGAAGAAGCTAAACAAGATTCTTTTGATCTGATTGGCTCTTCCTGCCTTTGGAGAAAAGATTCAGTCTTTCCAGGACAGTTTCTGTTACATCCTGGTTTTAGTAGCTGAGGACATACATGGCCTTTCCTGTCTGTCTGCCTGTCTGTCTGCCTGCCTGCCTGTCTGTCTGAATACCTGTCTGTCTGCCTGCCTGCCTGTCTGTCTGAATACATGTCTGAATACCTGTCTGTCTGTCTGTCTGTCTGTCTGAATACCTGTCTGTCTGCCTGCCTGCCTGTCTGTCTGAATACATGTCTGAATACCTGTCTGTCTGTCTGTCTGTCTGTCTGAATACCTGTCTGTCTGCCTGCCTGTCTGTCTGTCTGAATACATGTCTGAATACCTGTCTGTCTGCCTGTCTGTCTGTCTGAATACCTGTCTGTCTGCCTGCCTGCCTGTCTGTCTGAATACATGTCTGAATACCTGTCTGTCTGCCTGTCTGTCTGTCTGAATACCTGTCTGTCTGCCTGCCTGTCTGTCTGTCTGAATACATGTCTGAATACCTGTCTGTCTGTCTGAATACCTGTCTGTCTGCCTGTCTGTCTGTCTGTCTGAATACATGTCTGAATACCTGTCTGTCTGCCTGTCTGTCTGTCTGTCTGAATACATGTCTGTCTGCCTGCCTGTCTGTCTGTCTGAATACCTGTCTGCTTGCCTGTCTTTCTGTCTGTCTGAATACATGTCTGTCTGCCTGCCTGTCTGGCTGCCTGCCTGTCTGAATACCTGACTGTCTGCCTGAATACCTGTCTGCCTGCCTGCCTGTCTCTGCCTTTTAATCCAATCAACTCTGAGTTCGTTAACCAACTTAAGCTGTAATTAAAATGTGTGTTCATGCAGTTGATGATAATAGGCCCAGGAGGAGCTGTATCCATGCATGACTCCCTACTAAGGATATTCATTAGCCAGGGGATTTACATCTCACTAGATGAGGAACGACTATTAGTTTGAAATGTACTGGATACATGAATGGAGACTTGATATGTGTGGAATCGAGTGTCTCTGTCTCTCTCTTCTCCCCTTCTCAAGAGTAGAAGACCCACATAATCAGCATGATATCATTTGGTTAAACCAGCCAGTCAGTCAATCAGCCATCCAGTCAACCAGCCAGTCAGCCAATCAGCCATCCAGTCAATCAGCCAGTCAGCCAATCAGCCGTCCAGTCAACCAGCCAGTCAGCCGATCAGCCATCCAGTCAACCAGCCAGTCAGCCGATCAGCCATCCAGTCAACCAGCCAGTCAGCCGATCAGCCATCCAGTCAACCAGCCAGTCAGTCGATCAGCTATCCAGTCAACCAGCCAGTCAGCCGATCAGCCATCCAGTCAACCAGCCAGTCAGTCGATCAGCCATCCAGTCAACCAGCCAGTCAGCCGATCAGCCATCCAGTCAGCCGATCAGCCATCCAGTCAACCAGCCAGTCAGCCGATCAGCCATCCAGTCAACCAGCCAGTCAGCCGATCAGCCATCCAGTCAACCAGCCAGTCAGCCGATCAGCCATCCAGTCAACCAGCCAGTCAGCCGATCAGCCATCCAGTCAACAAGCCAGTCAGCCGATCAGCCATCCAGTCAACCAGCCAGTCAGCCGATCAGCCATCCAGTCAACCAGCCAGTCAGTCGATCAGCCATCCAGTCAACCAGCCAGTCAGCCGATCAGCCATCCAGTCAACCAGCCAGTCAGCCGATCAGCCATCCAGTCAACCAGCCAGTCAGCCGATCAGCCATCCAATCAACCAGCCAGTCAGCCGATCAGCCATCCAGTCAACCAGCCAGCCAGCCGATCAGCCAGGAAATGGTTGCTGCCTCCACAGGCCTCTGATTACTGGCCCAGCAGCGAGTCAGAGAGGCAGCGAGGCAGCGAGTCAGAGAGGCAGTGAGGCAGTGAGTCAGAGAGGCAGCGAGTCAGAGAGGCAGCAAGTCAGAGAGGCAGCGAGTCAGAGAGGCAGCGAGTCAGAGAGGCTGTCCGTCCGTCCCCCCCCCCCCTCCACCCTCGGGGGTGATGCCATTTGAAGCAGTCAGGTTCTGTCCTTCTCCCCCTCCTCTACTTGGCTCTGCCCCTATCTTTCCGCCCTCCCCCACCCTCTGTCTCCCCCCCCCCCCTCTGTCTCCCTCCCCCCTCTGTCTCCCTCCCCCCTCTGTCTCCCTCCCCCCTCTGTCTCCCCCCCTCTGTCTCCCTCCCCCCCTCTGTCTCCCTCCCCCCCTCTGTCTCCCTCCCCCCTCTGTCTCCCTCCCCCCTCTGTCTCCCTCCCCCCCTCTGTCTCCCTCCCCCCTCTGTCTCCCTCCCCCCTCTGTCTCCCTCCCCCCTCTGTCTCCCTCCCCCCTCTGTCTCCCTCCCCCCCTCTGTCTCCCTCCCCTCCCCCCCTCTGTCTCCCTCCCCCCCTTTGTCTCCCTCCCCCCTCTGTCTCCCTCCCCCCCTTTGTCTCCCTCCCCCCTCTGTCTCCCTCCCCTCCCCCCCTCTGTCTCCCTCCCCCCCTTTGTCTCCCTCCCCCCTTAGTCTCCCTCCCCCCCTTAGTCTCCCTCCCCCCTCTGTCTCCCTCCCCTCCCCCCCTCTGTCTCCCTCCCCCCCTTTGTCTCCCTCCCCCCTCTGTCTCCCTCCCCCCTCTGTCTCCCTCCCCCCTCTGTCTGCAGCCCTTTCCTCTCAGTCACTGTACAGCTGTTGGACCATTTCAACATCTCTGTCTCTCCAAGCAGAGAGAGTGTTGCCTGTGTTCAGGCCTCTCCCACCTGCGGTGCCCCCCACCTGCGGTGCCCCCCACCTGCGGTGCCCCCCACCTGCTGGACCCCCCAAAGGGACACACTGACCCCTCTGTGAGGAACCTTTTAGCTGCTTGTCATGTGATCCTCTGTAATGTTGAGCTCAGTTCCGTGTTAAGGACTTCTCTCTTGGGAAATAAAGGCTCTCTAGCAGTTTTTAAATGACCTTCTACATCTTGGAGATAATCCAGCCAGTAACCCTCCCTCCCTCCTCCACCCAGCCAGTAACCCTCCCTCCTCCACCCAGCCAGTAACCCTCCCTCCTCCACCCAGCCAGTAACCCCCTCCCTCCCTCCTCCACCCAGCCAGTAACCCTCCCTCCTCCACCCAGCCAGTAACCCTCCCTCCTCCACCCAGCCAGTAACCCCCTCCCTCCCTCCTCCACCCAGCCAGTAACCCTCCCTCCTCCACCCAGCCAGTAACCCTCCCTCCTCCACCCAGCCAGTAACCCTCCCTCCCTCCTCCACCCAGCCAGTAACCCTCCCTCCTCCACCCAGCCAGTAACCCTCCCTCCTCCACCCAGCCAGTAACCCTCCCTCCTCCACCCAGCCAGTAACCCTCCCTCCTCCACCCAGCCAGTAACCCTCCCTCCCTCCTCCACCCAGCCAGTAACCCTCCCTCCTCCACCCAGCCAGTAACCCTCCCTCCTCCACCCAGCCAGTAACCCTCCCTCCTCCACCCAGCCAGTAACCCTCCCTCCTCCACCCAGCCAGTAACCCTCCCTCCTCCACCCAGCCAGTAACCCTCCCTCCTCCACCCAGCCAGTAACCCTCCCTCCTCCACCCAGCCTGTAACCCCCTCCCTCCCTCCTCCACCCAGCCAGTAACCCCCTCCCTCCCTCCACCCAGCCAGTAACCCCCTCCCTCCCTCCACCCAGCCAGTAACCCCCTCCCTCCACACAGCCACTAGCCCTCCTTCCCTCCTCCACCCAGCCAGTAACCCCCTCCCTCCCTCCTCCACCCAGCCAGTAACCCCCTCCCTCCCTCCTCCACCCAGCCAGTAACCCTCCCCCCCCTCCCTCCTCCACCCAGCCATTAACACTCTCCCCCCCAGGCCAGGACTTGTTACTTGATTGGGGGTCTTAAGCTGTGCTGTTCTCCAGCTCGAATGTCTTTCAGGAGGTGACCTGGTGCTCTGCTGGCCTGTATGGAAACATCTTAGTCCCATCTGAGCAATGTTCTGTTGACGTTTCATTAAAGCTCTGAAGAAATACAGCAGCTGGTTCAGGATACCTCACACACACAGTGACACACACCTCCAGCAACACTCATCCATCACACACACACACACACGCACACACACACACAGGCTCACACACACACACACACACATAAGCTCTCACACACACAGGCTCACACACACACACACACACACAAGCTCTCACACACACAGGCTCACACACTCACACACAAGCTCTCTCTCACACACACACACAGGCTCACACACGCAGGCTCACACACACACACACACACACACACACACAGGCTCACACACACACACACACACAGGATTTCAGGTGTGTCAGATAGACCAGTAAGAGAAGCTGTAATTCAGACTTGAGGAAAAAAAAACATTATGATCAAATAGGAAGTGATAGTGAGTTAACCTTCCTGGTCCTCCTTCTCCTCCCCCTTCTCCTCCCCCTCCTCCTCCCCCTCCTCCTCCCCCCCTCCTCACCCTTCTCTCCCCTTACCTCTCCTTCTCTCCCTTCCTCTCTCTTACCGTCTCTATAATTCCCTGTCGGAATGGAGAGTAGGAGAGCTGTTTAGAAGCCAGCCTGCAGTCTGGGGAGTGAAGTGTGACTACACACACACAGCCTGACCACACACACACACACACAGCCTGACCACACACACACACACACAGCCTGACTATACACACACAGACTTACTTCACACACACAGACTTACTTCACACACACAGACTGACTACACACACACACAGACTGACTACACACACACACAGGCTGACTATACACACACAGACTTACTTCACACACACACAGGCTGACTATACACACACAGACTTACTTCACACACACAGACTTACTTCACACAGACAGACTGACTACACACACACACAGGCTGACTATACACACACAGACTTACTTCACAAACACAGACTTACTTCACACACACACAGGCTGACTATACACACACAGACTTACTTCACACACACAGACTTACTTCACACACACAGACTGACTATACACACACAGACTTACTTCACAAACACAGACTTACTTCACACACACAGACTGACTACACACACACACAGACTGACTACACACACACACAGGCTGACTATACACACACAGACTTACTTCACACACACAGACTTACTTCACACAGACAGACTGACTACACACACACACAGGCTGACTATACACACACAGACTTACTTCACAAACACAGACTTACTTCACACACACACAGGCTGACTATACACACACAGACTTACTTCACACACACAGACTTACTTCACACACACAGACTGACTATACACACACAGACTTACTTCACAAACACAGACTTACTTCACACACACAGACTGACTACACACACACACAGACTGACTACACACACACACAGGCTGACTATACACACACAGACTTACTTCACACACACACAGGCTGACTATACACACACAGACTTACTTCACACACACAGACTTACTTCACACACACAGACTGACTACACACACACACAGGCTGACTACACACACAGGCTTACTTCACACACACACAGGCTGACTATACACACACAGACTTACTTCACACACACACAGGCTGACTATACACACACAGACTTACTTCACAAACACAGACTTACTTCACACACACAGACTGACTACACACACACACAGACTGACTACACACACACACAGGCTGACTATACACACACAGACTTACTTCACACACACACAGGCTGACTATACACACACAGACTTACTTCACACACACAGACTTACTTCACACACACAGACTGACTACACACACACACAGACTGACTACACACACACACAGGCTGACTATACACACACAGACTTACTTCACACACACAGACTTACTTCACACACACAGACTGACTACACACACACACAGGCTGACTACACACACAGGCTTACTTCACACACACACAGGCTGACTATACACACACAGACTTACTTCACACACACACAGGCTGACTATACACACACAGACTTACTTCACAAACACAGACTTACTTCACACACACAGACTGACTACACACACACACAGACTGACTACACACACACACAGGCTGACTATACACACACAGACTTACTTCACACACACACAGGCTGACTATACACACACAGACTTACTTCACACACACAGACTTACTTCACACACACAGACTGACTACACACACACACAGACTGACTACACACACACACAGGCTGACTATACACACACAGACTTACTTCACACACACAGACTTACTTCACACACACAGACTGACTACACACACACACAGGCTGACTACACACACAGGCTTACTTCACACACACACAGGCTGACTATACACACACAGACTTACTTCACACACACACAGGCTGACTATACACACACAGACTTACTTCACAAACACAGACTTACTTCACACACACAGACTGACTACACACACACACAGGCTGACTATACACACACACAGACTGACTACACACACACACAGGCTGACTACACACACAGACTTACTTCACACACACACAGGCTGACTATACACACACAGACTTACTTCACACACACAGATTTACTTCACACACACAGACTGACTACACACACACACCGGCTGACTATACACACACAGACTTACTTCACACACACAGACTGACTACACACACACACAGGCTGACTACACACACACACAGGCTGACTACACACACACACACTAACTTTCACACACACACAGTCTGACGTACACATACATAAACACACACAGGCTGACTCACAGTCTGTGTGTGTCTGTGTGAGTGTGTGTGTGTTAAAGTGTGTGTGTGTGTTTGTGTGAGCATGGTAGCCATGCTGCGATGATGCTGAACATAATGTCTTGACAACTCTTGACATGTTTTGATGGAAGCTCCAGTGTGTTGGAAAATGACGTCTCATTTGCATACGACTGCAGCGATGTGACAATCACAGCAAGCAGGAGGGCAGCAGACAGATGAGGAGCAGCTTCATAGCTGCCTCTGCTGTGTCTGACAGACTGACTTACTGACTGGCTGACTGACAAGCTGACTGACTGGCTTACAGGCTGACTGGCTGACTGACTGGCTGACTGACTGGCTGACTGACTGGCTGACTGGTCTAAGATGTGCTGGACTGGTCTAGATGGGCTATTTAAGCCAGGGAAGAATCTAATTTCTTCCATTTAGTTATAGGCCGGTAACCACGGTTGCAGCGCTGGATTCTGTCCCATAATGATCACCTAATCACCCCATCAGGAATAGCAGAGATGCTGTAGCTTTATGGAAGATAATCAAAACATGAATATGCTCTCTCTTTACCTGATGAAATGATCTTCTTTTCTCTCTCCCTCCCTCCCTCTTTCTTTTATCTAGGGAGTTTTTTTTTACATACATGTTTGGTTTGTTTGGTTAAGGACTGTCTGGTGTGGTGAAACTGCTTTGATAGCTGGCAGGAACTGGACAATAAATCAGTCAATAGTCTTTCGTTAATAGTCTGCAGTTTGTGGGATGGCCACCAGAGGGGGTGTTGCAGTGCCGCCGTACTTTGACAGTTAGAGCTGGTGTCCTAGAGACTGAGGGCTGAGCTGAAGGACAGGCAGGCAGATAGGGTTAGGCAGGCAGCAGACAGGCAGGCAGGCAGACAGGCCTCTGGCCTCAGCCAGACCTCTGAGAGAGAAGGAGTGTCTGGGATGACAAGCGCTCATAAACCAGACGAAGAAAACAAGTTGCTGCCAAGATGTGACAGGAAGCTGGCTGCCTGGTAGATGATCCTACAAGGTGCTGCCTCCCTCTCTGTCTTCATAACTGCCTGTCTGTCTGTCTGTCTGTCTCTGTCTGTCTGTCTGCCTGCCTGGGGAAGGCAGAGTCACATGGTCTTGGGTCCTGAGAGCCTGGGCTGGAATTTAGAATGAAGTTCTGTGAGTGGGAGGGGCCACCTTCTGGTTACCAGGACAACGGGACAGTCAGATATACTGTTTTGCCTTCTTCTGAGAGAGGTAGAAACCATGACGACAGAGGACGAAGAGAGGAGGAGGTAGGGAGACTGAGGAAGAGAGGGAGAGAGAGAGAGAGAGGGAGGGAGGGAGATAGAGAGAGGACAGTAGAGGGCAGGGAGGTTTGCACACAGAATAGCCGACTCCCTCCTTTCTGTCTAGAGCCTTAAAGACAATTGGAGGACAGGAAAGTGAGGGAGGGATGGAGGAGTGGAGGGAGGAGTGGAGGGAGGAGTGGAGGTGACAGTTAGAGTTATGATTCTCAGCTCAGAGCTGTGATCTCCACTTTGTCAACCCATCTCCAGCCTCCTCCTCAGCCTCCTCCTCAGCCTCCTCCTCAGCCTCCTCCTCAGCCTCCTCCTCAGCCTCCTCCTCAGCCTCCTCCTCAGCCTCCTCCTCAGCCTCCTCCTCAGCCTCCTCCTCAGCCTCCCCCAGGATGCACCAGAGAAAGAGGAGTTTTACCTTTGGAGCATATGGAGGGTAAGATGGAGCGTTGTCCTGAGGGAGGTGCTGGAGCCTCAGGGCTGTGTGTGTGTGTGTATGTGTGTATGTGTGTGTGTGTGTGTGTGTATGTGTGTGTGTGTGTGTGTGTGTGAGAGTTAGCGTATCAACCGAGGACTTGTTGAGATGTAGATAAAACAGCATCTAACAAACAGGGCTGTGTTCTAGCTGTGCCCGTCTGTCTGTCTGTTTGCTTGTATTCCTGTTAACATATCTGTTAGGTGCTTATGTCCATCTGCTTGTTTTTGTGTCCCTGCAGACAGACAGGTATTCAGCCAGATAAGCGGACAGACAGACAGACTCCAGCCTGTCCTGGTCAGTAGCTCAGCAGGGGGGCTGCTGAGAGACACATGTGACAACTGGTTCCATGAGAGACTCAGACATGGTGGACCTGACCAGAGTGACGAGTAGCTGGAGTCAAACTGATCAGAGACCAGTCAGATAGACTGGTCTGGAGCTAGCTGGGGTCTGGAGCTAGCTGGGGTGTGGAGCTAGCTGAGGTCTGGAGCTAGCTGGGGTGTGGAGCTAGCTGAGGTCTGGAGCTAGCTGGGGTGTGGAGCTAGCTGAGGTCTGGAGCTAGCTGGGGTCTGGAGCTAGCTGAGGTCTGGAGCTAGCTGAGGTCTGGAGCTAGCTGGGGTCTGGAGCTAGCTGAGGTCTGGAGCTAGCTGAGGTCTGGAGCAAGCTGGGGTCTGGAGCTAGCTGAGGTCTGGAGCTAGCTGAGGTCTGGAGCTAGCTGGGGTCTGGAGCTAGCTGAGGTCTGGAGCTAGCTGGGGTCTGGAGCTAGCTGAGGTCTGGAGCTAGCTGGGGTCTGGAGCAAGCTGGGGTCTGGAGCTAGCTGAGGTCTGGAGCTAGCTGAGGTCTGGAGCTAGCTGAGGTCTGGAGCTAGCTGAGGTCTGGAGCTAGCTGATTAGCACCTGTTGTCTGAATGCAACTGTTGTTTTTAAAGCTGATAGACTTCTAATATTGTAAATGGATTCTGTCCTGGCGGAAATTGCTTTATTATTGATTTCTGATTACAGCTTAATAAAGATTGAATTTAATGTGGGCAGTTTACAAAACACTGGGAAATGATTTGAAATGTTGCAGAGAGACATGTGGTAACTGTGTTCCTATTATCGTGTTGCATTTCTGAAATGTTCAATTTGCTGAAACATTTCACCCTCTGTTCTAAAGATGAATGTTTACCAGAAGAAGACTGAGAGACAAAGCCACTCTGATGAGGTTGACAGGAAGTAGAGAAGAGCGTGTTTAGGGGAGGGGGGGAGGGGGGGAGGGAGGTCCGGGGGGGAGGGAGGTCTGGGGCAAGGAGGAAAGAAGCTCCTTGTAGTTTTCTCCACCCCCCCCTCTCCCCGCCCATAAATTCAACCTCAAATCACTGCTAATATCTCCACATGTCCTCAAAGTCTCAGACGCCCTCAGTAGAGTACAAAACCTGGAGAATGAAGCGTTCATTAAATCATGTTTTTGACAGTAAGTCTGCCATTATAATGCGTGCTGTGTTCTGCAGGGCTGTGTGTGGGTGTGTGTGTGTCTGTGTCTGTGTGTGTCTGTGTCTGTGTGTGTCTGTGTGTGTTAGAGCTGTTTCTGACCGTTGCTTGTCATTTGTCATCTTGAAATGCTGAGTTTGACAGCAGGGGAGGAGGAGGAGGATATGTGGATGTCATCCATTCAGTCTGTCATCCATTCAGTCTGTCATCCATTCAGTCTGTCATCCATTCAGTCAGTCATCCATTCAGTCTGTCATCCATTCAGTCTGTCATCCATTCAGTCAGTCATCCATTCAGTCTGTCATCCATTCAGTCTGTCATCCATTCAGTCTGTCATCCATTCAGTCTGTCATCCCTAATGTCTGGAAGAGATGTTGGCCATATTTCTGGGCCCACACTACAGAATCACCCTGTTTACACACACACACACACACACACACACTGACACACACACACACACACACACACTGACACACACACTGACACACACACACACACACTGACACACACACACACACACTGACACACACACTGACACACACACACACACACACTGACACACACACACACACACACTGACACACACACACACACACACTGACACACACACACACACACACTGACACACACACACTGACACACACACATGGTTGTTTACTCTGGCCTGTCATCTATCATCTCGTCCAGCTTCATCTGCATCAGGGATAAGTTAACCTGTAGGCAGACTGGGTTTGTTTCTGCTTAACAGGTGGGTTTGAATGGACACCTGTCTGTGCTGACTTCTGCTTTGATTGACTGACAATGACATTTAGTTTGATTGGCTTAACGGAGGAAGGAGATTGGGTGATTAAGGCTGGATTGATTGGTTGTGGGAGTGTTGATTGAGTCTGAGTCTAGTCGCTTAGGCGGGGAGAGTTAAATACATGAAGAATGCCAAGCCCCCCCACCCCCTCCCCCCCCGCCCCCTCTGGGTCCTAACACAGTGATGACACAATCAATAGAAAGTACCCTTTCAAATAACACTGTTGAATAACTCCCTCTCGCTCTCTCCCTCTCTTTCTCTCCCTCTCTTTCTCTCCCTCTCTTTCTCTCCCTCTCTTTCTCTCCCTCTCTTTCTCTCCCTCTCTTTCTCTCCCTCTCTTTCTCTCCCTCTCTTTCTCTCCCTCTCTTTCTCTCCCTCTCTTTCTCTCTCTCTCTTTCTGCAGGATTGACAAGACCTTCTCAAAGACCAGAAGTGCATGGTGAGTCTAGAGAGAGTGAATGTTTGTGTGTGTGTGTGGGTGTGTGTGTATGTATGTGTGTGTGTGTATATCTGTGTGTGTGTGTGTGTGCGTGTGTGTGTGTGTGTTTGGTACAGCCCGATCATCCAGGATGAGAGCATGGTAGCAGCTTGTCAGGAGCAGCTTGTCAGGAGCAGCTTGTCTGGAGCAGCTTGTCAGGAACAGCTTGTCAGGAGCAGCTTGTCAGGAGCAGCTTGTCAAGAGCAGCTTGTCAGGAGCAGCTTGTCAGGAGCAGCTTGTCAGGAACAGCTTGTCAGGAGCAGCTTGTCAGGAGCAGCTTGTCAAGAGCAGCTTGTCAGGAGCAGCTTGTCAGGAGCAGCTTGTCAGGAACAGCTTGTCAGGAGCAGCTTGTCTGGAGCAGCTTGTCAAGAGCAGCTTGTCAGGAGCAGCTTGTCAGGAGCAGCTTGTCAGGAACAGCTTTTCAGGAGCAGCTTGTCAAGAGCAGCTTGTCAGGAGCAGCTTGTCAGGAGCAGCTTGGACCTCCCAGATCAGATGATTTGCTAAGTGCTTAATAAGGAAGTGCAGTGTTTGGTTGTAAAGTCAGATTTACTGCCTGAGGAAGCAGAGTGTTTAGTCAAGGAGATGCTGCAAAGCAAAACATGAGGATCCACAACACACCTATGTAGCTTCTCTCAGACTGGGGCTGGGGCTCTCTCACTCCCTCTCTCTCTCTCCTTCCCTCTCTCTCTTTTCTCTAATCTCTCTCTCTCTCCCTCTCTCTCTCTCTCTCTCTCTCACTCCCTCTCTCTCTCCCTCCCTCTCTCTCTTTTCTCTAATCTCTCTCTCTCTCCCCTCTCTCTCTCTCTCTCTCTCTCTCTCTCTCTCTCTCTGTCTCTCTCTCTCTCTCTTCCTCTCTCTCCTTCCCTCTCTCTCTTTTCTCTAATCTCTCTCTCTCTCCCTCTCTCTCTCTCTCTCTCTCTCCCTCCCTCTCTCTCTTTTCTCTAATCTCTCTCTCTCTCCCTCTCTCTCTCTCTCTCCCTCTCTCTCTCTCTCTCTCTCTCTCTCTCCTTCTCTCTCTCTCTCTGTCTCTCTCTCTCTTCCTCTCTCTCCTTCTCTCTCTCGCTCTGTCTCTCTCTCTGTCTCTCTCTCTCTCCTTCTCTCTCTCGCTCTGTCTCTCTCTGTCTTCCTCTCTCTCTCTGTGACCTGGTTTGACTCATTATGTTAACAACCCTACTGATCTTCTTCACACACACTCACACACACACACACTCACTATCACACACACATACACACCTTCACTGTCACACACACAAGCTTGAACACACACATACATGCACACACACAGAAGACATTCCCAATCATCTCCAGAGCACACACAAATACTCTGGCTTACACAAACACACCATCACACACTCTCACACACAAACACACTCTCTCTTTATCTCATGCACGCACACACAGTTTAATTTGAGAGAGTTTCCCCCTCTGGGCAGAGTCAGACGAAGACAGGTTTGTGTGTGTGTGTGTTTGTGTGTGTGTATGTGTGTGTGTGTTTGCGAGTAGAGAGAGAAAGATGTCTGTGATGTCGGTGTGTGAGAAAGTATGTGTGTGTGTGTATGTGTGTACTTAGACAAACAGGGTTAAAGGATCTTGATTCCGGCAGGGTTAGAGAAGATCATGGTCAGTAAACAGTGACTCCCAGGAACAGCAAGCTGAGGACTGTTCTGCCAACACACTAGGGCCAGCCAAGCAGTCAGCTGGGAAGGAGAGGACAGTCAGTCATCCAACCAGTCAGTCAGTCATCCAACCAGCCAGTCATCCAACCAGCCAGTCAACCAACCAGCCAGTCAGTCATCCAACCAGCCAGTCAACCAACCAGCCAACCAGCCAGTCAGTCATCCAACCAGCCAGCCAGCCAGTCAGTCATCCAACCAGCCAGTCATCCAACCAGCCAGCCAGTCAACCAACCAGCCAGCCAGTCAGTCAGTCATCCAACCAGCCAGTCAGTCATCCAGCCAGTCAGACAGACAGTCAGCTAGTTATTTCTCCAACCATACTTGTATGTCATTACAAAGAGAGAGATGACTCTTATCATGCTACATGTGTGTCTGATGTGGATGAAGCTTAGTGGTTACACAGCGTGTCACTTCAGATATAAAGGTTGCAGGTTCAAATCTCCCCCCGAGCATCTTCTGAATGAAAACATGATGTGATGTTCAGCAGCACCTGGGTGTCTAATGGACTGTGTGATGACTCAGAGGGCTGGATAAAGTGGGGGGAAGGAGGTAGAGGGAGAGGGAGGGAGGAGAGAGGGAGAGAGGGAGGGGATGGAGGAAGAGAGAGAGAGTGAATAGAAGGAGAGGGAGAGAGAGGGAGGGAGAGGGAGGGAGAGGGAGGAGAGAGGAGGGAGAGGGAGGGAGAGGGAGGGAGAGGGAGGGAGTGAGTCTTTTCCCAGTATCATCAGAGAGCAGAGCAGTTCTCTGGCAGAGAGAACGACTGAATCTGCCAGATGGAGAGAGCGAGAGCGAGAGAGAGAGAGAGAGAGAGAGAAGGAGAGGAGACGACAGCAGGTACTGAGACAGGTAAGATTAGATGATGAGGAACAGAGAATGATGATGATGCAGAGAGAGCGAGAGAGATGAGGATGGTAGAGACAGTCAGGTCTGATAGTTGTAGTCAGTTCATTATGATTTACCTTTTACATTTACATTTATTCATTTAGCAGACGCGAGCTAGCGACTTTTTACTGGAAAGTTTCCATTGTGTCCATATTTGTAAGTGTTCAGGTTATTAACAACACCAGGAGCAGTGTGTGCAGCATTCCAGGGAAGATGTTTGTGTTGTCAATGTTTTATGTGCCTGTAAATCATAATAATGATTATAGTTGTGACTGAATTTCACAGCGGTCTCTTTTGGGTGTGACAGGGTGTCTCTCTCACTCCCCCCCCCCTGTCTGTCTCTCCCTCCCTCTCTCCCTCTCCTTCCATTCACTCTCTCTTTCGCTCTCTGACTCCCTCTCTCTGATGTTTCTCTGATGCAGTACAGCACGTGGAAAGTTCACCTCATTTGTATTAGCAGGTGTACTCCAGATCTGTCTGCCCTTATTCCACCCCTCTCCCTAATCCTCACTCACTCATTTCTCTTTCTCTTTCATTTCTCTCATTCTCTCTCTCCCCTGTCCCTCTGCCCTCTCTCTCTCCTCTTCCCTCTCTTCTTCTCTCTCTCTCCTCTTCCCTCTCTCCTTCTCTCTCTCTCTCTCTCCTTCTCTCTCTCCTCTCCCCTCTCCCTCCCTTCCAGCTCGTTGACATTCCCTCATCAGCCCCAGCACAGTCCATACCGCAGCTCTACGACACCTTTCCACTGTGCTCACACACACATGCTCACACACACACACACACACACATGCACAAACACTCTCACACACATGCACACACATAGTGGTGTCGGAGGTCCTGTCTCAGTCTGACAGCAGCAGGTTTTTCTCATCCTATAGGATCATCACCTCAGACAAGCTCACAGCACGAGATGAGACTCACAGGGAACCTGACTAGTCAGCTGTCACACCTCCTCCTCTCCACTCCTCTCCTCTCCACTCCTTTCCACTCCTCTCTTCCATCTCTTCCATCCTTACCTCCTCTCCTCTTTTCCCACTAATCTCTCCTTCTCCTTGTTCCCGTCTCTCTGTCTCTGTCTGACTGTGATTGGAGACTCTTGCAGTGAGGTGACAACCTGTGAGACTCATCAGTATAAGTCTGGAGTGTGTACAGTATACTGTGTGTATAATGAGACCAGTCTCTCTGTCTCTCTGTCTCTCTCTCTCTCTCTCTGTCTCTCTCTCTCTCCTCTCTCCTGTCTCTCTCCTCTCTCCTGTCTCTCTCTCCTCTGTTCTCTCCTGTCTCTCTCGCTCCTGTCTCTCTCTCCTCTGCTCTCTCCTGTCTCTCTCTCCTCTCACTGCTCTCTGCTCTTCTATTGTTCAGGAAACAGGATGGAAGGAGTCCTGGTATATCTGACAGAGTAGACCCTCCCCTGTTACACGACCTACCTACCAGCCACACAGGACTACTGTCTGAGGTAGGTCCTACCTGACCACCCCCCCCTGTTACACTACCTACCTACCAGCCACACAGGACTACTGTCTGAGGTAGGTCCTACCTAACCACCCCCCTAACCACCCCCCCCTGTTACACTACCTACCTACCAGCCACACAGGACTACTGTCTGAGGTAGGTCCTACCTGACCACCCCCCCTGTTACACTACCTACCTACCAGCCACACAGGACTACTGTCTGAGGTAGGTCCTACCTAACCACCCCCCTAACCACCCCCCCTGTTACACTACCTACCTACCAGCCACACAGGACTACTGTCTGAGGTAGGTCCTACCTAAGCACACCTTGGGTCTTATTGTTTCTCTCCTTCTGTGTTTCTCTAGATGTCTCTTGCCCTCTGCTAATTCCCTCCCTCTATCTCCCTGTTTATCTATTTCTCTTTCACACATTCACAGTGTCCAGTGTTCCTAACTCTGAATTATTCTCAGTATTTCTATCTCACACATGGATAGTGCAGTTGGCCAAGTTTGAATCCATGCTTGGTATGAGTGGCATCATGTGCTGCTACCTCCTGCAGGCTGGCAGATCAAGGACTGAACAGCTTGTTCAGAAACAAGCAGCCATTCCCTTCTGTTCACCAGCCAGGTCTGGACAGTGTTGCTGTTTAGATCAAGAGAAAGAGTGGATAAGAGAGTTTATTAGAAGAGGGAGAGAGAGTGAGAGAGGAAAGGAGGATAAAGGGAGAGAAGAGAGGAGACAAGAGGAAAAAAGGAGAGAAGAGAGAGAGAAGATAGAAGAGGAGAGAGGACTAGATGGAGGCAGCACCCTTATTGATCTCAGCTGGAAGCTCTGGGACCTCAAGCTGAACATGATGGCCTTGGCCTTGATCCGCTGCTGATTGGCTGAGGCGGGGGGCGTGTCAGTCAACAACTAGAAAGAGCAAGGAGTGCTGACAGGAACAGACAGAACCGCTTCTACATGCTAACATGTAGCTAACACTCTGTATAACCTCCTCTACATGCTAACATGTAGCTAACACTCTGTATAACCTCCTCTACATGCTAACATGTAGCTAACACTCTGTATAACCTCCTCTACATGCTAACATGTAGCTAACACCCGGAGGTTTGTTCTATTGTAATACTGGCTCGCTAGCAGTGACCAAGATCAGAGGACTGAGCAGAAAGACGGGGCGGTCTGGGTATACTGAGGGAGGGGGCTGGGGGGAAGGAGGGGGGGAGGGAGGGGGGAGGGAGGGGGAGAGAAAAGGTGGACAAACAGACGGACAGAGAAGTTGTCAGATGTAATCGGACACCGTGTGAGAGAGAGCGAGTGAAAGAACATCCTGATCCCTCAGATGGTGAATTACACAAGAGGAAGTTCACATGACAACCACCACTATAACTGTCACTTTACCCACAATGCACTACAAGAGCCTCCTCTACCTCGGCACACAGAGAACCAATCAGAACAGAGACGTCACCCACACTGCACCTGACATCTTCTACATTCTTAAATAAAAGTATTTATTGTACAACATTTATCTGATGACTTTTGCTGTCAGTTGCTGTCTTACCAAAGATAGTTACCAAATAATACAGGACCAAATCATTTAAACCTAATGATTTGATAGGTTGACCTTCTCAGAGAAACACAAGCGGTTGTGTGAGACCATAAGAAATGACTGAAATAGTTTAAACTTTAAGCCCTGCTTATAGAAAAATTTGAAACAGGAAAACACGTGATGTAGCGCAGGCGCTCTGGAGGGGAAACAGGAACTCTATTCTAGAACCTTCTGCAAACTCCAGCCATGTCTGAACTGTTCCTCCGTTTACAACCTAGTGAGTGAAAGAGAGCGGGAAAGAGGAGGATGCTTGTACAAAGAAGATGAAGCAATACTGCCCCTCCCTATTCCTAGAGTATGGTGTGTGTGTGTGTGTGTGTGTGTGTGTATAGTTGTGTGTGTGTATAGTTGGGTGTGTGAAAAGCAGAAGGGAGGATGTTTGCTTTTCACAGAAGTACAGATGTACTTTCACACTAATGACACATCAGCTGGTAGCAGGTAGCAGAACCAGCCTGGTGTGTCTTAGCTGACAGGCTGGCCAGGGAGGAGTCACTCTGCTCTGTGACTCTGCTCTGGGGCACTGTGACTCTGCTCTGGGGCACTGTGACTCTGCTCTGGGGCTCTGTGACTCTGGGACTCTGCTCTGGGATTCTGGGACTCTGCTCTGGGACTCTGGGACTCTGCTCTGGGACTCTGGGACTCTGCTCTGTGACTCTGGGACTCTTGCTCTGGGACTCTGGGACTCTGCTCTGGGACTCTGGGACTCTGCTCTGGGGCTCTGCTCTCTGACTCTGCTCTGGGGCACTGTGACTCTGCTCTGGGACTCTGGGACTCTGCTCTGCTCTGGGGCTCTGCTCTCTGACTCTGCTCTGGGGCTCTGCTCTCTGACTCTGCTCTCTGACTCTGCTCTCTGACTCTGCTCTCTGACTCTGCTCTCTGACTCTGCTCTCTGACTGCTCTCTGACTCTGCTCTCTGACTCTGCTCTGGGGCTCTGCTCTCTGACTCTGCTCTCTGACTCTGCTCTGGGGCTCTGCTCTCTGACTCTGCTCTCTGACTCTGCTCTCTGACTCTGCTCTCTGACTCTGCTCTCTGACTCTGCTCTCTGGCTCTGCTCTCTGACTCTGCTCTCTGACTCTGCTCTCTGACTCTGCTCTCTGGCTCTGCTCTCTGGGTTTGTGGCGACCTGGAACGGGGGAACGTTATCTGGTTCAGGCTTTCTTAGTGATCTGGGGTGGCTTTATTAGCTGCAGAGTGACAGCATGAATGAGCTGAAGATGGCTCGGAGTGCCTACATGTATCTGGGCTCGTCTGCCCTCAACAGAACCCAGAAGAGACGCCACAGTGATGTAAGTAGCAAAGTAGAATGTCTTTACTGTGGGGAGAGAAGAGGAGAGGAGGGGTGGAGGAGAGAGGAGGATGTGAGTGGAGGTGTACTGGTGAAGCGGATCTGCAGTGAACACATGCAGCTGTGGAGAGCTGTGTGTTGGGCAGTGCAGTGAACACATGCAGCTGTGGAGAGCTGTGTGTTGGGCAGTGCAGTGAACACATGCAGCTGTGGAGAGCTGTGTGTTGGGCAGTGCAGTGAACACATGCAGCTGTGGAGAGCTGTGTGTTGGGCAGTGCAGTGAACACATGCAGCTGTAGAGAGCTGTGTGTTGGGCAGTGCAGTGAACACATGCAGCTGTGGAGAGCTGTGTGTTGGGCAGTGCAGTGAACACATGCAGCTGTAGAGAGCTGTGTGTTGGGCAGTGCGGTGAACACCTGCAGCTGTGGAGAGCTGTGTGTTGGGAAGTGCAGTAAACTCGTACGGTACGTGGTTGAGTTTGAACCCTGGCTGTGTCAACATGATGTTGTGTCCTTGGGCAAGGCACACCCTACTTGCCTCAGGGGGGAATGTCCCTGTACTTGCTGTAAGTCGCTCTGGATAAGAGCGTCTGATAAATGACAAAAATGTAAATGTATCATACAAACACACACTCATACACAAACACTCTCTTGTCCCCTCACATCATTAAAGACTGTCTCCCTTCCTCAGACCTGGGACCTATTTGCTATGTTAGAGAGGATGCAGGTACTGTGCAAGACTCCTCCTCTCCTCACTCCTCCTCTCCTCACTCCTTTCCCCTCCTCTTTCTTCCTCCTGCTCTAGTTCAGGATTCTCTCCTCCTATTCTCTCTTTCTCTCTCCTCTCCTCCTATTCTCTCTTCCTCTCTCCTCTCCTCCTCTCTCTTTCTCTCTCCTCCTCTCATCCTCTCCTCCTCTCTCATCCTCTCCTCCTCCACTTATCTCCTCCCTTCTCCTCTAGTTCTTGATCTCTCCTGTCCTCCAGCTTCAGGTGGCCCCTGTGCCCACTCTGAACTCTCTCATGTCCTGTGTGTTCTTATACTGTGCTGGCTCTAGCAGCTCTGGCAGCTCTAGCAGCTCTGGCAGCTCTGGCAGCTCTAGCAGCTCTGGCAGCTCTAGCAGCTCTGGCAGCTTTGGTAGCTCTGGCAGCTCTGGCAGCTTTGGCAGCTTTGGCAGCTTTGGCAGCTTTGGCAGCTCTGGCAGCTCTAGCAGCTCTGGCAGCTTTGGTAGCTCTGGCAGCTTTAGCAGCTCTGGCAGCTCTGGCAGCTCTGGCAGCTCTGGCAGCTCTAGCAGCTCTGGCAGCTCTGGCAGCTTTGGTAGCTCTGGCAGCTCTGGCAGCTCTGGCAGCTCTGGCAGCTCTAGCAGCTCTGGCAGCTCTGGCAGCTTTGGTAGCTTTGGTAGCTCTGGCAGCTTTGGTAGCTTTGGCAGCTCTGGCAGCTCTGGCAGCTTTGGTAGCTCTGGCAGCTCTAGCAGCTCTGGCAGCTCTGGTAGCTCTGGCAGCTCTAGCAGCTCTGGCAGCTCTGGCAGCTTTGGTAGCTCTGGCAGCTCTGGCAGCTCTGGCAGCTCTAGCAGCTCTGGCAGCTCTGGCAGCTTTGGTAGCTTTGGTAGCTCTGGCAGCTTTGGTAGCTTTGGTAGCTCTGGCAGCTCTAGCAGCTCTGGCAGCTTTGGTAGCTCTGGCAGCTCTGGTAGCTCTGGCAGCTCTAGCAGCTCTGGCAGCTCTGGCAGCTTTGGTAGCTCTGGCAGCTCTAGCAGCTCTGGCAGCTTTGGCAGCTCTGGCAGCTCTGGTAGCTTTGGCAGCTCTGGCAGCTCTGGCAGCTTTGGTAGCTTTGGTAGCTCTGGCA
>CM059317.1:19829223-19866731 GCA_030340685.1 Protosalanx chinensis | reverse complement strand
AAAGTTCCTGAGTGCTTCATACAGAGCACTTCCTGGTGGGTGTGGTCTGTTGCCAGGCAACGCCAACTGGTTTGAATGTAAACGCTCATCTGAGGCTTGTGTGTGCAGGATGGTAGAGATCCGTCGTGTGTGTGAGTGTGTGTGTGTGTGTGTGTGTGTGTACAGGATCTCAGGCTAGTTTGAGCGGCTCTCTGACTTTCTATCAAGAAATGAAACAGCACCATGGAGTCAGTATCGTTTATTTCTAAACTTTGATTTGGTGTAGCCAGACTGCACTGTGAATAGAGACAGAGTTACATGACACACCTGCAGATACAACTGTGCTTCATCCCTAAACTAGATTCAACCATATTTAGAAGTAAGAAAAAAAGGTGATAGAACTGTTCTGACATGGCATAGCAACCTTTCAAAACTAATCGCTTGTAGTTTTTCCACCAAACTGTCTCCCTGGTCTCTGTAGAGCCTGGCGCTGTGCTGGCGCCCTCTAGTGGTTCCTGCAGAGCATGGCGCTGTGCTGGCGCCCTCTAGTGGTTCCTGCAGAGCATGGCGCTGTGCTGGCGCCCTCTAGTGGTTCCTGCAGAGCATGGCGCTGTGCTGGCGCCCTCTAGTGGTCTCTGCTGGCTGCTGCATCTAGCTAGTCACGTCTCCAGAGCCGTTAGAACACAGGCATAGACCATCTTGCAACATGCGTTGTTTTAGATGATTGTATTTCCCTTCTCATTTTTAAATCCCTGCTTCAGCGCTCGCTTGGATGTCTTGTTTGTAAATATTGCTTTAAACCTTTTGTAAATGAAGCCAAGAAAAATAAAAGACTTAGTGAGTGCAGGTGAAACTCCAGTGTGATTATTGTGATAGCTAAGATTCTTATCAGTGTTCCCAGACCCATTTTAACCCTCACTGTCCACCTCCTGTAGTTTTAGGACTCCTACCTCTCTCTCTCCCTCAGGCCCCCCCTCTCTCTCTCCCCCCAGGTCCCCTCTCCCCCAGGTCCTCTCTCTCAGCCCCCTCTCTCTCTCTCCCCCAGGCCCCCTCTCTCTCCCCCCCCAGGGCCCCCCTCTCTCTCCCCCAGGGCCCCCTCTCTCTCTCCCAGCCCCCCCCCCCCTCTCTCCCCCAGGCCCCCTCTCTCTCCCCCCCAGGGCCCCCTCTCTATCCCCCCCAGGGCCCCCCTCTCTCTCTCCCCCCAGGCCCTCTCTCTCTCTCCCAGGCCCCCCCCTCTCCCCCAGGCCTCCTCTCTCTCAGGCCCTCTCGCTCTCTCCCCCAGCCCCCCCCCCTCCTGTCCTACAGCTGCAGGTTCCACCACCTGAAGGTGAAGGGATTCCTGCGTGTGTTGGAGCCACAGTGCACCTCCCCAGCAGCTGGTGGTAGCTGGAGAAGTCGTCTATGAAGGTGCAGCTCAGCCCCAGAGGCTCCATCAGACGAATCATCTCTGTCTCCAGGGCACAGTGTCCATCCACACGGGGCCCGAAGGGCTTAGGGACCCCCAGGGTCTTCCCAGCACCAGCATGTTCACCTGGGGTGAGAGAGGGGGGGGAGAGTGAGATGGGAGGCAGAGGGTAGGGGGTGAGAGAGGGGAGGTGGAGGAGGAGGGTGGTAGGTTAGGTCAGCCGCACCAGCAGAGGGCAGTGTGTCAGCCGCACCAGCAGAGGGCAGTGTGTCAGCCGCACCAGCAGAGGGCAGTGTGTCAGCCGCACCAGCAGGGGGCATTGTGTCAGCCGCACCAGCAGGGGGCAGTGTGTCAGCCGCACCAGCAGGGGGCAGTGTGTCAGCCGCACCAGCAGAGGGCAGTGTGTCAGCCGCACCAGCAGAGGGCAGTGTGTCAGCCGCACCAGCAGAGGGCAGTGTGTCAGCCGCACCAGCAGAGGGCAGTGTGTCAGCCGCACCAGCAGGGGGCAGAGTGTCAGCCGCACCAGCAGAGGGCAGTGTGTCAGCCGCACCAGCAGGGGGCAGTATGTCAGCTGCACCAGCAGGGGGCAGTGTGTCAGCCGCACCAGCAGAGGGCAGTGTCAGCCGCACCAGCAGAGGGCAGTGTGTCAGCCGCACCAGCAGAGGGCAGTGTGTCAGCCGCACCAGCAGGGGGCAGTGTGTCAGCCGCACCAGCAGAGGGCAGTGTGTCAGCCGCACCAGCAGAGGGCAGTGTGTCAGCCGCACCAGCAGAGGGCAGTGTGTCAGCCGCACCAGCAGGGGGCAGTGTGTCAGCCGCACCAGCAGGGGGCAGTGTGTCAGCCGCACCAGCAGAGGGCAGTGTGTCAGCCGCACCAGCAGAGGGCAGTGTGTCAGCCGCACCAGCAGAGGGCAGTGTGTCAGCCGCACCAGCAGAGGGCAGTGTGTCAGCCGCACCAGCAGAGGGCAGTGTGTCAGCCGCACCAGCAGAGGGCAGTGTGTCAGCCGCACCAGCAGAGGGCAGTGTGTCAGCCGCACCAGCAGAGGGCAGTGTGTCAGCCGCACCAGCAGAGGGCAGTGTGTCAGCCGCACCAGCAGAGGGCAGTGTGTCAGCCGCACCAGCAGAGGGCAGTGTGTCAGCCGCACCAGCAGAGGGCAGTGTGTCAGCCGCACCAGCAGAGGGCAGTGTGTCAGCCGCACCAGCAGAGGGCAGTGTGTCAGCCGCACCAGCAGAGGGCAGTGTGTCAGCCGCACCAGCAGAGGGCAGTGTGTCAGCCGCACCAGCAGAGGGCAGTGTGTCAGCCGCACCAGCAGAGGGCAGTGTGTGTGTGCAGAGGTACCATGTCTGGATAGAAGGCTGCTGCTCGGCCGTCCTCCTCGTGCACCTTGAACAGGATAGGAAGGTCGATGATATCTTCATCCTCCAGCTCCAGCTCTCTCTTCAGAACGTCTCTGTTCCAATCAATGCAGCCCTGTGAAGGAGAGGAGGGACAACGCCATGGTTACACTGTGGAGAGGAGACATCTCCATGGTTACACTGTGGAGAGGAGACATCTCCATGGTTACACTGTGGAGAGGAGACATCTCCATGGTTACACTGTGGAGAGGAGACATCTCCATGGTTACACTGAAGGAGAGGAGGGACAACGCCATGGTTACACTGTGAAGGAGAGGAGGAACAACGCCATGGTTACACTGTGAAGGAGAGGAGGAACAACGCCATGGTTACACTGTGAAGGAGAGGAGACATCTCCATGGTTACACTGTGAAGGAGAGGAGAGACATTGCCATGGTTACACTGTGAAGGACAAGAGGCATCGTCATGGTTACACTGAAGGAGAGGAGAGACATCACCATGGTTACACTGTGAAGGAAAGGAGACATTTCCATGGTTACGCTGAGGGTGTGGAGAGGAGGCATCACCATGGTTACACTGTGAGGGTGTGGAGAGGAGGCATCACCATGGTTACACTGTGAGGGTGTGGAGAGGAGGCATCACCATGGTTACACTGTGAGGGTGTGGAGAGGAGAGGCATCACCATGGTTACACTGTGAGGGTGTGGAGAGGCAGGACCTTCACCTGAACAAAGTTATTGTCTGCTTTCAGTTTCTCATCTGCCAGAATCTCATCCACTTTGATTTCCTGTTCTTCTCCCAGACCTGCAAGAGACACACACACACAGGTGTTGGATGATATACACACACACACACACACAGGTGTTGAATGATATACACACACACACACAGGTGTTGAATGATATACACACACACACAGGTGTTGAATGATATATACACACACACAGGTGTTGGATGATATGCACACACACAGGTGTTGGATGATATACACACACACACACACACAGGTGTTGAATGATATACACACACACACAGGTGTTGAATGATATACACACACACACACAGGTGTTGAATGATATACACACACACACACAGGTGTTGGATGATATATACACACACACAGGTGTTGGATAATACACACACACACACACACTGAGAGACTTATGTTACCATCAAACATGTTGGTGTGTCCATATCCGTGGACCTGCAAGCGTCTGAACACCTTGTAGCCTGAGTCAGGACTGGCCAACAGCAGCCTGAAGCCCTACACACACACACACACACACACACACACACACACACACACACATACAAACCAGTGTTGGATGAGACACAAAGACAGAGAGAACATCACATACTGGTATAGTCAGTCCTTTCATTAAAAGTAACCTGTTTCTATGTAACTATGACATTCCTGCATTATCACATTATCACTGTCTGTCAAACAGGTGACTGGTGATGTGGATCAGGTGGCTCTGGTGATGTGGATCAGGTGACTGGTGATGTTTACCTTCCTGTCAGGAGCAGGAACAAAGGTCATGAACTCATCCACATGACCCACTGTGAGCCAATCAGAGTAGAGCGCAATGGGTTCCTGGACCTTCTGAGCCCAGAGGAAGTCCTGAACCACCCTGGTCATGTTGCGACCCTGGGTCGTCCTACACACACACACACACACACACAGGCAGGGGAGAAATGGAAGTGAGACACTGTGTGTGTGTGAGGTCGGAGGTGTGTTTGAGAGGTAGCAGGTGTGAGGTAGGTGTGAGGTAGCAGGTGTGTGTGAGGTAGCAGGTGTGTGTGAGGTAGCAGATGTGTGTGAAGTAGCAGGTGTGTGAGGGGTCCTCACGTTGGGAAGGCCACCCCGATGATGATCCTCCCCAGAGGGTACTCCTTCCCATTCACCGTCACAGGAGGGCTCACCTCCAGGTTCCCAAAGGAGTCCAGACTGGTCACCTCCTCTGAGTTAGCCGTCCGTGACACGTAGCCGAAATCTGGACCCTGCAGGGCAGATTCATGCAGGGTCAGTGATTTACATGGAGTCATTTATTAGATGCTGAAGTACAGGGACATTCCCCTCTGAGGCAAGTAGGGTGAAGTGCTTTTCCCAAGGACAAAATGACATGTTGACACAGCCAGGGTTCGAACCAGGTTCCATCTGATTACTAGCCTGACTCCCTAACCGCTCAGCCACGTGATTCCCATGATGCAGTGTTAGGTTCATTGATGCAGTGTTGGGTTCAGTGATGCAGTGTTAGGTTCAGTGATGCAGTGTTGGGTTCAGTGATGCAGTGTTAGGTTCAGTGATGCATTGTTAGGTTCAGTGATGCAGTGTTAGGTTCAGTGATGCAGTGTTAGGTTCAGAGTTGCAGTGTTAGGTTCAGTGATGCAGTGTTAGGTTCAGTGATGCAGTGTTATGTTCAGTGATGCAGTGTTAGGTTCAGTGATGCAGTGTTAGGTTCAGTGATGCAGTGTTAGGTTCAGTGATGCAGTGTTATGTTCAGTGATGCAGTGTTAGGTTCAGTGATGCAGTGTTAGGTTCAGTGATGCAGTGTTGGGTTCAGTGATGCAGTGTTGGGTTCAGTGATGCAGTGTTAGGCTCAGTGATGCAGTGTTATGTTCAGTGATGCAGTGTTGGGTTCAGTGATGCAGTGTTAGGCTCAGTGATGCAGTGTTAGGTTCAGTGATGCAGTGTTGGGTTCAGAGCTGCAGTGTTAGGTTCAAAGCTGCAGTGTTAGGTTCAGAGCTGCAGTGTTAGGTTCAGTGATGCAGTGTTGGGTTCAGTGCTACAGTGTTGGGTTCAGTGCTGCAGTGTTGGGTTCAGGGCTGCAGTGTTGGGTTCAGTGATGCAGTGTTAGGTTCAGAGCTGCAGTGTTAGGTTCAGAGCTGCAGTGTTGGGTTCAGTGCTGCAGTGTTGGGTTCAGGGCTGCAGTGTTGGGTTCAGTGCTGCAGTGTTAGGTTCAGAGCTGCAGTGTTAGGTTCAGTGATGCAGTGTTGGGTTCAGTGCTACAGTGTTGGGTTCAGTGCTGCAGTGTTGGGTTCAGGGCTGCAGTGTTGGGTTCAGTGCTGCAGTGTTAGGTTTAGAGCTGCAGTGTTAGGTTCAGAGCTGCAGGTCTCACCAGCAGTTCATCGAAGGGGAAGTCTTGGAGGCCTCTGTCCCGAGGAGAGTCTAGCACCACTGGGAAGGACTGGTGAGGAGAGTCGATGTAGCCAAACTCCATCTCATCCTCGACCAGAAGAACATCACGTCAGTTTACTCCACAGACACCATGATGATAATGATGATAATGACTAAGAACAACACATTATCACACAGCAGACGGAACACAGAGATGGCAAGTACAAGTAAGAACAAATCCTTCATTACTATACTTATTTAGGTTTGAATGCTATCAGTACATTACTTACATTTAGCAGAAACTCTTATTTTGAGTGCATGTCCTGTGTGTGTGTGTGTGTCCAGTGTGTGTGTGTGTGTCCTCACCTGCATCCAGCGGTCTCCTCTGTTCTTGAACTCACTACAGATCTTCAGCTTGTAGCCACAGTCCTGAACCAGCCTTTTCACTGCCTTCACAAACTGGACATTATCAGATGTGCTGGGATCACACACACACATAGTACTGGTGTTAGGAGTCATCAGGATAGTTCCAAACAGTATCATCAACCCTGGGCTAAGACAGGGCTAACCCTAAAGGTAGCACAGGGCTAACCCTAAAGGTAGCACAGGGCTAACCCTAAAGGTAGCACAGGGCTAACCCTAAAGGTAGCACCGGGCTAACCCTAAAGGTAGCACCGGGCTAACCCTAAAGGTGGCACAGGGTTAACCCTAAAGGTAGCACAGGGCTAACCCTAAAGGTAGCACAGGGCTAACTCTAACCATACTGCTGTCCTCTTCCTCATGAGGTCCCCCTCCATGTCCTGTCTCACCTGCAGACGAACACCTCAACAGGTGTGAGGGTGTTGGGGGTCATGATCCAGGGAGCTACTCTGAACACAACATGGTCTGTGAAGATGGGTGTCTCAGGACAGCCCTGCAGGCGGCCATACACAGGGGGGAGAGAGAGGGGGAGGGAGAGGGAGGGGTGGGGAGGGAGGGGGAGAGGGGGAGGGGAGAGAGGGGGAGAGAGGGGGAGGGGGAGGGAGGGGTGGGGAGGGAGGGGGGGAGAGGGAGGGGTGGGGAGGGAGGGGGAGAGAGGGGAGAGGGGGAGGGGAGAGAGGGGAGAGAGGGGGAGGGAGGGGTGGGGAGGGAGGGGGAGAGAGGGGAGAGGGGGAGGGGAGAGAGGGGAGAGAGAGGGAGGGGTGGGGAGGGAGGGGGAGAGGGGGAGGGGAGAGAGGGGGAGAGAGGGGGAGGGGGGGAGAGAGGGGAAGGGAGAGGGGAGAGAGAGGGGAGAGAGAGGGGGAGAGAGGGGGAGAGAGGGGGGGTGGGGAGAGAGGGAGAAAAGGAGGGGGAGGTGACAGAGATGAAGAACCTTGATCAGCTAGCGGATGGATGGAAACACAAAAGGATGGACGGAGAGAGAGACAGAACCTTGGAGCTGGGTTCTAGCAGGCTGAGGTTGATCTGGACGAGGCCATCAAAGTCACTGTCGGGGAACCTGAGGCCCTCCACGTAGAACTTGCTCTCCGAGGTCCCACCATGGTAAGGAACCTCCTGAGAGAGAACCTCCTTGCCCACAACCAGAGGGTAGTTCTTCACAAAGGAACTGTAGAACAGGTTTACTGCAACAACAGGTCATGATGTAGATTCAGTACTGGCAGACATCTTCAACGACTTCATTGTCAATAGATGAATCTGCCATTTTGCCTGTTAATTTACACTCTGTTACCCATTAGGATAAAGTAGAAACCGGAATCAGAACGTTGCCGGTTCGGTTCCCGGCCATTCCAAATGACATTGTGTTCTTAGGTAAGGCACTTCACCCTACTTGCCTCAGGGGGGAATGTCCCTGTACTTGCTGCAAGTCACTCTGGATAAGAGTGTCTGATAAATGTACTAACTCAGGCTGTGATGGACATTCTCTGTGGACCTGGTGCTGAAGACTCTCAGGCTGCAGGCGTCCCTCTGGGAGATGTGCAGAGCCAGCTTGTAGCCTTCAGGCAGGCTGGGAGGACCACGGGTACGAAGCAACATCAGGGACATGTCCTTCAGATCTGGAGGAGACAACAGACATGGAGGAGACAACAGACATGTCCTTCACATCTGGAGGAGACAACAGACATGGAGGAGACAACAGACATGTCCTTCACATCTGGAGGAGACAACAGACATTGAGGAGACAACAGACATGTCCTTCACATCTGGAATCCCCTGCACAGGTACTCCACTTTGCACACCCGCCCCACCCGAGGAGCTATCTGTTGTTGTCATGGTTACCTGACACCCTGGTGACATTCTTTTGCTCGCTGTCCACTCTCTTCCCATAGGTGCGTTCAGAGTCACAGTTGACCAATAGGATGGCTCCGTGGCCGTCCGGACCCCAAGTCCAGGATCCCTAAAGTGAGCAGGATCTTTGTCATTTAGCAACCACACCTCAACCATGTGTGTGTGTGTCAACGTGTGTGTGTCTCCTTGTGTGTGTGTGTCTCCGTGTGTGTGTGTTTGTATTTCCATGTGTGTGTCTCCTTGTGTGTGTGTGTGTGTGTCTCTCTGTGTGTGTGTGTGTGTCAACGTGTGTGTGTCTCCTTGTGTGTGTGTGTCTCCGTGTGTGTGTGTTTGTATTTCCATGTGTGTCTCCTTGTGTGTGTGTGTGTGTCTCTCTGTGTGTGTGTGTGTCAACGTGTGTGTGTCTCCTTGTGTGTGTGTGTCTCCGTGTGTGTGTGTTTGTATTTCCATGTGTGTGTCTCCGTGTGTGTGTGTGTCTCTCTGTGTGTGTGTGTGTCTCCGTGTGTGTGTGTTTGTATTTCCATGTGTGTGTCTCCTTGTGTGTGTGTGTGTGTGTCTCTCTCTGTGTGTGTGTGTGTCAACGTGTGTGTGTCTCCTTGTGTGTGTGTGTCTCGTCTGTGTGTGTTTGTATTTCCATGTGTGTCTCCTTGTGTGTGTGTGTGTGTGTGTGTGTCTCTCTGTGTGTGTGTGTGTCTCCTTGTGTGTCTTCAGTGATCTGTTTGATCCCAGCTGCACCAGTTCACCTTGTTGGGATTGTTCCTCTCCACCTCTCCGTCTCTATCAGCATCCACGTCCAGAGAGATCTCTGAAAGAAACAACCAATCAGCTGTCAGCATTCACGTCCAGAAAGATCTCTGAAAGAAACACACGACCAATCACCTTACAGCATATCAAGGTTAGCCTCCGTTCATAGATAAGTCAAATCAATACAGCACAAAAACACACATGATGTATGTTGTGTGCTTTTGCGAGACTGTGTGCCGTTGATACGAAGGAGTTTTCCTCTGGATAAATAAAGTATTCTGAATCTGAATTGAGCAGAGTATTTGTGAGAAGTCACACTGAATGGAGGGTCAAATAACACATACCAACTGAGGTCAGGTGCAGGACAGCTTTGGCCAGGACCTCACTGTTCCTCCCATAGTACTTGACCGACAGCTGGAGAACAAGAGTCAACAGATCACACTGATTCCTAACTGACTCACACAAACATCACACTGATTCCTAACTGACTCACACAAACATCACTCTGATTCCTAACTGACTCACACAAACATCACTCTGATTCCTAACTGACTCACACAAACATCACTCTGATTCCTAACTGACTCACACAAACATCACTCTGATTCCTAACTGACTCACACAAACATCACTCTGATTCCTAACTGACTCACACAAACATCACTCTGATTCCTAACTGACTCACACAAATCTGAATCAAGAGTCAATCAAGTGGACCTCAGACCTGTTCCAACAATCCAACTCACATTTATGAATCAAATCTTCCAAATGGATCATATTCAGCTGCAGAATGTTAATATTGTTGTGTTAACAATGGTCCCTTGTTTTGTGAGCCTGTGAGTCCCTTGGTGTGTTGCTGTGTGTTTGTTCTTACATTAGCATAGTTCTGTTTAAACTGTGTGATTAGAGACAGCAGACAGATAAGCAGACCAGTTCACACCAGTCAAGCAGTTTGAAAAGGTCATTGTCTACAAGGCTTCAAGACTTTGTACCACTTGATACCAAGGCCTAAAAAAAACCACACACACACTCTGAGGGCAGTAAGTCCCAGGTGTCTGTACCTAGCTCCTCTGACACACACCTGGTGTCAGGTTGCAGTTTGTAGACACCTCATCTCAATTTCTAGTTCACAGGATAAACAGGCTTTTCTCTAGAATCCCAGGAAGCCTTAGTAACACTGTGCTTTTCTCTAGAATCCCAGGAAGCCTTAGTAACACTGTGCTTTTCTCTAGAATCCCAGGAAGCCTTATGAACACTGTGCTTTTCTCTAGAATCCCAGGAAGCCTTAGTAACACTGTGCTTTTCTCTAGAATCCCAGGAAGCCTTAGTAACACTGTGCTTTTCTCTAGAATCCCAGGAAGCCTTAGTAACACTGTGCTTTTCTCTAGAATCCCAGGAAGCCTTAGTAACACTGTGCTTTTCTATAGCATTAAGAGAAGTTATGAATGTACCATCAGTTATCATCCATACATGTTCAGACAGACATCCAGCACAGAGAGGAATGTTTCAATGTCAAAATCAAGATATAATAGATGTTTGACAGATGGTTGTTCTGAATTACCCTGAGAGAAAATGTTTCATTTCAAGTTCATTTCAAGTTTTAACCCTTAACATGACTCAAAGGGACAACTGCCTACTTTGTACTAGATCTACTGTCTACTGTGTACTAGATCTACTGTCTACTGTGTACTAGATCTACTATCTACTGTGTACTAGATCTACTATCTAATGTGTAAGCTTGTGAGTAGCGTCCTGGAGAGGGGTGGGGTACCTTGCTGTCATTCACAGTCTCGCTGGGGGTTTCCATGGTGATCAGCAGGACAGAGTTGCTCCTGAGGGGGATGGGGGCGGAGCCAGCATCTGAGGGGGAGGGGCTGATCCTGATCTGCACCTTGGGGCTGCATTTTACTGAGAAGAACCTGCAGCTGGGAGGAGCGCTCCTATTGGACGAGCACAAAGACACACAATGTACTAGAAGAACAGAGTTCCATACTAACACACACACAACATCCCATAACACCAAGCATATTGAATTATAAACTGACCTAACCAGTTGTTAACCCACTGAAGCGTGTGTGTGTGTGTGTGTGTGTGTGTGTGTGTGCGTGTGTACATGCGTGTGATTACTACATCATCTATTTTCAGATGCAACAGATGTCAGGGGCAGTTACTAAGTTACAGGGCTGCCTTGTGGCAGGATGTTTAGCTACTTTATGAACTGGGAGTTTAATTGTATGAATTACCCTCTTACTGACTCTAACCCTGTCCTCTTACTGACTCTAACCCTGTCCTGTTACTGACTCTAACCCTGTCCTCTTACTGACTCTAACCCTGTCCTGTTACTGACTCTAACCCTGTCCTCTTACTGACTCTAACCCTGTCCTGTTACTGACTCTAACCCTGTCCTCTTACTGACTCTAACCCTGTCCTCTTACTGACTCTAACCCTGTCCTCTTACTGACTCTAACCCTGTCCTCTTACTGACTCTAACCCTGTCCTGTTACTGACTCTAACCCTGTCCTCTTACTGACTCTAACCCTGTCCTGTTACTGACTCTAACCCTGTCCTCTTACTGACTCTAACCCTGTCCTCTTACTGACTCTAACCCTGTCCTCTTACTGACTCTAACCCTGTCCTCTTACTGACTCTAACCCTGTCCTCTTACTGACTCTAACCCTGTCCTCTTACTGACTCTAACCCTGTCCTCTTACTGACTCTAACCCTGTCCTCTTACTGACTCTAACCCTGTCCTCTTACTGACTCTAACCCTGTCCTCTTACTGACTCTAACCCTGTCCTCTTACTGACTCTAACCCTGTCCTCTTACTGACTCTAACCCTGTCCTCTTACTGACTCTAACCCTGTCCTCTTACTGACTCTAACCCTGTCCTCTTACTGACTCTAACCCTGTCCTCTTACTGACTCTAACCCTGTCCTCTTACTGACTCTAACCCTGTCCTCTTACTGACTCTAACCCTGTCCTCTTACTGACTCTAACCCTGTCCTCTTACTGACTCTAACCCTGTCCTCTTACTGACTCTAACCCTGTCCTCTTACTGACTCTAACCCTGTCCTCTTACTGACTCTAACCCTGTCCTCTTACTGACTCTAACCCTGTCCTCTTACTGACTCTAAATATGTCCTGTTGACATTCTGAAGAGTTGCTTCATCAGAAGCTTGTCTGATTCAACACCTTCAGCTGGACTGTGTAGTGAGGAGTCTGGCTGTCTAGTATGAAGTGATGCAGTCTTGTTACAGTCTAGTATTCAGTATTGTCAATACTATCAGTCTTGAGGCACCTCCAGGATGTGGTAGGCAAGAGGAACATGGCTGTTTCTCAATAGAATTGACTCAAAGATTAGATGGAAATGAGCTAATCAAGCCAGAAAGCTGCTGAAACGCCTGTTCAAGTCTGCTGAAACGCCTTTTTACTGGAAGTCAGGATGACAAAGAGACTCTGTCCAGGGTTTAGGCTGCTGAAACAGCCTCCGCTGGTAACCATGGCATCCATCTCCTGTCATGTGATAATGCCCACACACAGCTCTCTCTCTCTGCCCTCAGCACAAAACACAGCCCTCTATCTCCCCCTTTCTCTCCTCTTTCTCTCCACCTTTCTCTCTCCTTACCACTCATTTACCATTCTAGGACTCCATGATGACATGATGATTTGTCTTGATGATTTAACTAATCAAAACCATCATAAATGTGTAGCCTAATTATTAAAAATGTGAAAAGTAAAAGTGAAAAGACGGATAACTAATTCAGATACTAGAAAGCTAAAGTCCAATTAAAATTAGTAAATGAATAGGTAAAAGTGACGCTATAAACAGCCGGTAGCCTACCTGTCTATATTCACGGTGACTTGGGTTCCAATTACATAAGTTACACTTGTGGTTTTTCCATATTCAATCCTTAGCGTCCGTGATGGTGTCTGCATGGTTATGAGTTCTACTGTAACTGTCCTGTTATGAGTTCTACTATAACTGTCCTCAGCTCAGCTCTGCCCCCCCCCCAGCAGACTGACTCACTGCTGCAGAAGCGGATCACCAGCAGACTGAAAGCGAGACGATGATTGATCGCACGTTAAGAAGCCTCGAGCTCTCGCGCTATTCTGCGCTGCAAGTTGTCAGTAATCGCGATACTTCGATCCTGGAATGACGCTTAGGGATGTGTCGCTGTTTGGAGGAATGAGCGAGGCGTGAAGTGGCAACTATGTCTAAATGCAATTTGGTGCCCTAAGCGCATAAAAAAAACGAACAAATAGGGAAATATGGAAAACAGAGCTTTTAAATTATAAAACAAAATACAGACAACAGCTGACTGGGATTCTCGAGACTTGACCCCCCCCCCCCCCTCCCACTGCTCACCTGTACAGGTTAATCTTCAGGGCTGTGCCTCTGATGTGAACAGCGCTATCTGCCTTTGAAGTGTCAAGACGGACAGTTCGATGGACCGTCCACAGTTTTTCCGAGGCCCGTTTTTTAGCAAGCTGAAGAGCCTCCGGCAGCTCTTTATGAATCTGCTGTTGAGCAGCGTCCATGGTTCCACCTGAGCTCAGCTAATTATGACTTCAGATAGAGGAGGATCTCTGAGAGGTTCCTGCCTGGAACTGGAAGCAGATGGGTGTAGTCGTGCGGTGAACGTGTCGTAACTTGCAGTCACACTTCCAGGATGACATTCCACAGGCTTTATTAGAATCCGCCAGCTTGAATTTCTAAGAAGCTGTTTTCATCACCTGAGGTTACCTGCATTTTGAGTCAGACTTTCTGAGCCCAAAACATCAATTTGTCCAGAAGGCTGATTGCCAAACACAATTTCACTGATTGATTGCCACAAAATCTTTAAACAATGACAGATTATGTGAGTTATTGTCAAATACAAAGAGCTCCGTTGTTACAATCTACCCTGCAACTGGGGTGAGATGTAACACCAGCTGGGAATGGATGTAACAATGAGAGGTAATTTGCTAAAATAAGATCCCCAATATAAAATTTACAGTTATTGTCCTGTGCCAACTGGTATGCAAACTTCCTGACCTAAAAGCAAGTGATCAGTAAACATGTTATCCCCATGAATGATGTATGACACATTGGGGCAACAAGTAAGCCACAACAACTGTTTTGGATAGCTGTAAATAAATTATCTACCTCTTAATAATAGGTATAATAATTATGGAGATAATTTTGTACTTTTTATCTAATTGTTACCTCTCAGGGGTTAACCCATAGAACAGATCAGCTGCTTCTGTTAAATACTCAAGATTGTCAAGAGTTCCTCCTGTTACAACTATCCCCACAACAACTAGCCATTACATAGCTAACTGTTTAAGGTATGTGGGTTTGAAGTTAGCATGAATACTAAGCATCAAATTAAACTAGAGAAACAGTTACTTTAGGTGATATAAATTGCAACTTTGCATCTACAATAGAATTATCACTAGACAAAAAATTATGTGGATATAACATTACTTTCTTATCATTTTTTTGGTTGTAAAATGCAGTGTTGCTAACAGAGACATCCCACTATTCACGTGAGCTTGAAATGGAAATGGGAGTCTACGATATTGATGACATCACTGTAGCTCTTTTCTAATTGCATTCCAAACTGACAGTGTCACAACCAACCCCGTGTTACAACTAACCCGGTGTTACAACTAACCCCGTGTTACAACCAACCCCGTGTTACAACTAACCCGGTGTTACAACTAACCCCGTGTTAGTTGAATTCACAAGAGAGTTTTTCAGAAGAGCATCGGTCACTGAGCATAGCAACGTGATAGACCCCAAACATAGCAGGTTTATAGATTATGAAACATACACATGTATTGGTATTAAATGCATAATATTAAATTGACATAATAACACACACACTTTGATTCCTGCCTCTATAGTTTGATTGTTGGACCACTTGGCAAACGAACACACCAATTATTGTTACGCTTTATAGCTGCAAAAAGACAAGATTTTTGGCACAAAAACAAGCTTGTAGGTTTAAGGTTTGTAGTTGAGTAAGTTTTGTTATTTTAAATCATCTGAGTTTCTACGATCCTAAGGAACTTGTCTGTCAATCACAAGAAAACGTCAATCCAATCAGGTAAGAGTCGGTTGACGAACATGTAGACGGACCAATAGGATGGCGGTAAACAAGAAGGGGGAGGGACCAGGTATCCATGAAGTCAGAATTGCGAGGCGCTTCAGTTTGACCGCACCAGCTCTGGGATCATGTCTAAAGTTTCAGGATTTAATAATAAAACACGATTTAGGTTTAACAGTTTGACGGATAGTCTCATAGTTAGCAAACACTGTGGAAAAAACACTGTGGAAAAAACTATGACAGTTTGTTTGAAGAAGATTAGTAAATGTTAGCGCAGCTAGCTACTAGGATTTCTTCTGTGATGCTACTGAGAAGTTGAACTAAATGAAAAACAGCGATGGACTCAGCGACCTCAGTAACATCATGTTTATATAACATTCATATATATAACATTCATATTTACAGCATTAATATCAAATTATAACGGTTATCTGGTGTCGTTGGAACGTTTTGTAACTCTGTTGTTGGCTAACCAACAGCCACGTATCGATAGCAAAGCTAGTTAGCAGTGAGCTAGTTAGCATTGAGCTAGTAAGATGGCGGCAGGCTGGCTCCTCCACCAGGCCGCTCTGCCTGTCTGTCTGCTCTGTCTCACCGTCCTGTCCGGGATGAGTCTCACTGCACCGGGACATCAGGCCTGTCCTCCTCCCTGCTCCTGCCGGGATGGACCTGACCAGCTCCGTGTCCTGGACTGTAACAGGAGGAAGTTGTCCTTCCCACCGCAGGAACTACCAGATGGGATAACTCATGTGTAAGTCGCGCCTTATCTGATGATAATGCAGGGCAGTCTAGTGTACTTTACTATCTGATGATAATGCAGGGCAGTCTAGTGTACTTTACTATCTGATGATAATGCAGGGCAGTCAAGTGTACTTTACTATCTGATGATAATGCAGGGCAGTCAAGTGTACGTCACTATCTGATGATAATGCAGGGCAGTCTAGTGTACTTTACTATCTGATGATAATGCAGGGCAGTCTAGTGTACTTTACTATCTGATGAAATGCAGGGCAGTCTAGTGTACTTTACTATCTGATGATGATGCAGGGCAGTCTAGTGTACTTTACTATCTGATGATAATGCAGGGCAGTCTAGTGTACTTTACTATCTGATGATAATGCAGGGCAGTCTAGTGTACTCCACTAAGCACTGGGATCATAATGTCACTCTGCCGACACTTCTGTACTAAGTTATTAACACATTTAGGTACCATCAAGGTACAGTGAGATGTCTTGAAGATGACGGGATGTGTCTTGATGACGTGTCTTTTGTTTTCCAGATCGTTGAATCACAATGACCTGCTGGCTGTTCCTTATTTAGGAGATGTGACTTCTAACATCACCAGTCTGAGTCTGTGAGTCTCTCTCTCTCTCTCTCTCTCTCTGTCTCTCTCTCTGTCTCTCTCTCTGTCTCTCTCTCTCTCTCTGTCTCTCTCTCTCACTCTGTCTCTCTTCATCACTGTTACAAACTAAGGGGGGCGTGTTCACAATCCCTGATACCACTGAGAACTATCTGTATTAAACCCTCAGGATCAAGCAGTAAACTCCCACCTGTTTTCTTAAGCCATGCAGATTGCTGCTGTATGTTGTTGATGTAACCCAAGGGTGTCCAACACTGGCCCTCAATGGCCACTGTCCTCCAGCACACCTGATTCTAAGGATGGATCCTTATGAGGCTTCCACAGATGATCTCATGAGGATGATCTAACTTAAACTGTGCATGTGGACCATGATCAGCCATGTCTGCTGATTGAAGTGTGACTTCCTGTAACCTCCCAACATCCAGGGTACACAACAGGATCTCTCAGCTGACCACAGCTCTTCTCCAGCCGTACGTCTCCCTGGAAACGCTGGATCTCTCTTCCAACTCCCTCTCTGAGATCAAGGCTGGAGCCTTTCCCTCCATGCAGCTGAAATATCTGTGAGTGGTGCTGTCAGTCTATCTGGGGCTGTGTGTCTGCCTGGTGCTGTGTGTCTGCAGTGTGTCTGCCTGGTGCAGTGTGTCTGCCTGGTGCAGTGTGTCTGCTGTGTGTCTGCCTGGTGCTGTGTGTCTGCTGTGTCTGCCTGGTGCTGTGTGTCTGCTGTGTCTGCCTGGTGCTGTGGGTCTGCTGTGTGTCTGCCTGGTGCTGTGTGTCTGCTGTGTCTGCCTAGTGCTGTGTGTCTGCTGTGTGTCTGCCTAGTGCTGTGTGTCTGCTGTGTGTCTGCCTGGTGCTGTGTGTCTGCCTGGTGCTGTGTGTCTGCTGTGTCTGCCTGGTGCTGTGTGTCTGCTGTGTGTCTGCTGTGTGTCTGCCTAGTGCTGTGTGTCTGCTGTGTGTCTGCTGTGTGTCTGCCTAGTGCTGTGTGTCTGCTGTGTGTCTGCCTAGTGCTGTGTGTCTGCTGTGTGTCTGCCTAGTGCTGTGTGTCTGCTGTGTGTATCTGCCTGGTGCTGTGTGTCTATCTGGTGCTGGTGCTGTGTGTCTGGTGCTGTGTGTGTGCTGTGTGTCTGGTGCTGTGTGCCTGGTGCTGTGTGTCTATCTGGTGCTGTGTGTCTGGTGCTGTGTGTGTGCTATGTGTCTGGTGCTGTGTGTGTGCTGTGTGTGTGTGCGCTATGTGTCTGGTGCTGTGTGTGTGCTGTGTGTCTGGTGCTGTGTGTGTGCTGTGTGTCTGGTGCTGTGTGTGTGCTTTGTGTCTGGTGCTGTGTGTCTGATGCTGTGTGTCTGCTGTGTGTGTGCTGTGTGTCTGCTGTGTATCCTCCCTCCTAAATGTCTTCTCTGTCCTCTTCAGGAACTTGAGCAACAATAAGATCCTCTTTTTGGAGGATGGCTGCTTTGACAACATCTCCAGCAGTCTGCTGGTGCTGCGGCTGAGCAGGAACAGGATCTCCCTGCTGCCCTACATGGTGTTTAGGTTGCCCCGCCTCCAGCTACTGTGAGTGTCTGTCACACCTCAACCATCTTACTGGTCCACTGCTGCGTTGTGTGAACAGCAGTTATACTTGTGACTTGGTTTCATTGGTTTTGTGTTTTGATGTCAGGTGTTTTCTTAGCATCTCTGAATGTTTGAACTTGTTTCCAGGGAGTTGAAGCGTAACAGGATCCGCATGGTGGACAGCCTGACCTTTAAAGAGATGGAGGCTCTGAAGACTCTGAAGATGCAGAGGAACGGCATCACCAAGCTCATGGACGGAGCCTTCTTTGGCCTCAAGAACATCGAAGAGCTGTGAGTAACTGAGCTGGTTCCACTAGGTTCTACCAGGGCTGGTTCCACTAGAGCTGGTTCCACTAGAGCTGGTTCCACTAGCGCTGGTTCCACTAGAGCTGGTTCCACCAGAGATGGTTCCACTAGCACTGGTTCCACTAGGTTCCACCAGGGCTGGTTTCACTAGAGCTGGTTCCACCAGGGCTGGTTCCACTAGAACTGGTTCCACCAGGGCTAGTTCCACTAGGTTCTTCCAGGGCTGGTTCCACTAGGTTCCACCAGGGCTGGTTCCACTAGCGCTGGTTACACCAGGGCTGGTTCCACTAGGTTCTACCAGGGCTGGTTCCACCAGGGCTGGTTCCACCAGGGCTGGTTCCACTAGAGCTGGTTCCACTAGCACTGGTTACACCAGGGCTGGTTCCACTAAGGTTCTACCAGGGCTGGTTCCACTAGAGCTGGTTTCACTTGTGTGTAAACACATTTGTGTAAACACGTGTGTTTGTGATATGTGTGTGTGTGTGTTTGTGATATGTGTGTGTGTTTTCAGAGAGCTGGAACATAACAACCTGACAGAGGTCAACAAGGGTTGGCTGTATGGCCTGCGTAAGCTCCGCCTCCTGAGGATGAGTCATAACAGCATCAGTGTGGTCCGGCCCGACTCCTGGGAGTTCTGCCACAACCTGGAGGAGCTGTGAGTACAGCCTCTGACCACGCCCACAGACACGCCCACCCCCATGGCCACACTGTTCTGTGTGCTGTGTGTGTGCTGTGCTGAGTGTGTTTGTTGTGTGCTGTGCTGTTGTGTTTGTTGTGTGCTGTGCTGTTGTGTTTGTTGTGTGCTGTGCTGTTGTGCTGTGCTGTTGTGTTTGTTGTGTGCTGTGCTGTTGTGTTTGTTGTTGTGTGCTGTGCTGAGTGTGTTTGTTGTGTGCTGTGCTGTTGTGTTTGTTGTTGTGTGCTGTGCTGTTGTGTTTGTTGTGTGCTGTGCTGTTGTGTTTGTTGTTGTGTGCTGTGCTGTTGTGTTTGTTGTGTGCTGTGCTGAGTGTGTGCTGTCGTCCTCAGGGATCTGTCCTTCAACCATATGAGTCGTCTGGAGGGGGCAGCTCTGGCAGGGCTGGCCCAGCTGCAGAGCCTCAACCTGGGGGACAACACGCTGACTCACCTGGGGGAGGGAGCCTTCAGCGGCCTGGCCAGCCTGCGCTCACTGTGAGTGCACACACACACACACACACACACACATTTACATTAGGTCATCTTATCCAAAGCGACTTTTAGCACATATGACATGTTTTGAAAGATGGAAAAAATATATTTCAATTATTTTGTTTGTTTTTACTATAAACAAAGTGAATGAATGAATGAATAAACAAAGTGTATAAACTTTTTAAACAAATGTTTTAAAAGGTTAAAAAATTGCGGGAAAAGTAAATATTTGCCAAAAAGTACAACATTTCTCCAAATTGTTTACAAAAATAGAAACTTTATTTAGTTGTGTGTGGGCAGAGAAGTTGGACTGAAGGACGTGTGTCCTTCTGCAGTCTCTGATAAAGACACCCAGTACAGCCTCAGTACAGTCATTCAGATCAGGAGCCTGTATTTACATGTAGTCAAGATAAGATAAGCTTTATTTGTTTTTATGACATGAGTTTAACACTAACAGGTTTGTGGTTTTCTTTATCTGGTCGAAGGTCTTTCTGGACAGTAGGTTTGTGTTGTTGTTAGCTGGTATGTTTGTTCATCTGTCAGTCCACCTAGTTGACTTCATAAACCGTTCCTGTGTTCTCCAACCTCATTGGTGATCCTCCTGTAGAACATTGTGCTGTAGATCTCACAGTAGAACCTTCTAGAATGCCCCCCCCCCCCCCATTAAGGAGGCTCTAGAATGTTTGAATGTCTTCACCATGTGGTTCTAGAATGTAGCCTCAAAGCAGTTCTGGAATGTTCTAGAATAGTTTCTGAGTGTTCTACATTCTCTTGTCGTCATTTTGTCCCCTTGCAGAGACATCAGGAACAACGAGATCTCCTGGGCCATCGAGGACTCTGTGGGAGTGTTTGTAGGGATGAGGAAACTGACCACTCTGTAAGTCTGACACCCAGGACGGGGACTAGAGAGACCAGGGGGAGACCAGACCAGCTAGAGAGACCAGCTAGAGAGACCAGACCAGCTAGGGAGACCAGACCAGCTAGGGAGACCAGACCAGCTAGGGAGACCAGACCAGCTAGGGAGACCAGCTAGAGAGACCACACCAGCTAGAGAGACCAGCTAGGGAGACCAGACCAGCTAGGGAGACCAGACCAGCTAGGGGAGACCAGACCAGCTAGGGGAGACCAGACCAGCTAGTTTTGCTCTCTCCTCTCTGTCTAACTGAAAGTTTCCTCCTGCAGGATTCTACAGCAGAACAAGATCAAGTCCATCACTAAGAAAGCCTTTGATGGTCTGGAGGAGCTGGAACACCTGTATGTATCTACACACACACACACACACACACACACACACACACACACACTCGTCTCACCTTGAGGAACATAGTCCTCCAGTGTTTTGCAGTAAAGTTACAGAGCATTCACTTCTCTCCTTCCCTCCCCCCCTCCCTCCCTCTCTACTCCCCAGAGACCTGAGTAAGAATGGGATCATGTCCATCCACCCAGAGGCGCTGTCCCACATGCACCTGAAAGAGTTGTGAGTGGAGCTGATGTCACCACAGATTCACCCAGAGACCCTGATCATGTTGGGGTTTACGTTGACCTTGCTTCTCCCCCTCCCCTCCTTCCTCCCTCAGTCTCCTGAACAGCAGCAGTCTGTTGTGTGACTGTCTGCTTCAGTGGCTGCCTCCCTGGCTGTCTGGCCAGCCCTTCCAGAGCTCAGTGAGGGCTGTCTGTGCCCACCCTCCCCCCTTGCAGGGCCACAGTCTGCTGGATGTGGCTCCAGACCTGCTGCTCTGTGGTCAGTCTCAACTTTAACTCTGCTGTCTCACTTTCAACAGCTGTGTTCATCAAGCTGATAATTTCCCTTCCTCCCCCTACTCCTCCTCTCCTTCCCCTCTCCTCTGTCCTCCTCTCTTTCCTCTGTCCTCCTTCCCCTCTCCTCTGTCCTCCTCTCTTTCCTCTGTGCTCCTCCCCCTCTCCTCTGTCCTCCTCTCTTTCCTCTGTCCTCCTCCCCCTCTCCTCTGTGCTCCTCCCCCTCTCCTCTGTCCTCCTCCCCCTCTCCTCTGTCCTCCTCTCTTTCCTCTGTGCTCCTCCCCCTCTCCTCTGTCCTCCTCTCTTTCCTCTGTGCTCCTCCCCCTCTCCTCTGTCCTCCTCTCTTTCCTCTGTCCTCCTCCCCCTCTCCTCTGTGCTCCTCCCCCTCTCCTCTGTCCTCCTCCCCCTCTCCTCTGTCCTCCTCTCTTTCCTCTGTGCTCCTCCCCCTCTCCTCTGTCCTCCTCTCTTTCCTCTGTCCTCCTCCCCCTCTCCTCTGTGCTCCTCCCCCTCTTCTCGGTCCTCCTCCACCTCTCCTCCATCTCCTCCCCTTCTTCCTCCCAGATGACTTCCCTAAGCCCCAGATCACCACCCACCCAGAGTCATCCACGGTTCTCAGAGGGACTAACGTGACCCTGAGCTGCCTGGCGTCCAGCAGCAGTGACTCTCCCATGACGGCAGCCTGGAGGAGGGATGGAGAGCTTCTGTACGAGCCGGAGGTGCAGACGTACGCTCGCTACCAGGACGGCCAGCTGCTGCACTCCTCCCTCCTCCACCTCCTCCAAGTCAACTTCACAGATGAAGGAAGCTACCAGTGTGTCGTGTCCAACCACTTTGGATCCAACTACTCCAACAGGGCCAGGCTCACTGTGAACGGTGAGATCTGGGTGTGATTAAGAGGGTCTGGGTGTGATTAGGAGGATCTGGGTGTGATTAAGAGGATCTGGGTGTGATTAGGAGGGTCTGGGTGTGATTAGGAAGGTCTGGGTGTGATTAGGAAGGTCTGGGTGTGATTAGGAGGGTCTGGGTGTGATTAGGAGGGTCTGGGTGTGATTAGGAAGGTCTGGATGTGATTAGGAGGGTCTGGGTCTGATTAGGAGGGTCTGGGTCTGATTAGGAGGATCTGGGTGTGATTAGGAGGGTCTGGGTGTGATTAGGAAGGTCTGGATGTGATTAGGAGGGTCTGGGTGTGATTAGGAGGGTCTGGGTGTGATTAGGAGGATCTGGATGTGATTAGGAGGGCCTGGGTGTGATTAGGAAGGTCTGGGTGTGATTAGGAGGGCCTGGTTGTGATGAGGATGGTCTGGTTGTGATGAGGATGGTCTAGGTGTGATTAGGAAGGTCTGGGTGTGATTAGGAGGGCCTGGGTGTGATTAGGAGGGTCTGGGTGTGATTAGGAAGGTCTGGGTGTGATTAGGAGGGTCTGGGTGTGATTGTGAGGGTCTGGGTGTGATTAGGAAGGTCTGGGTGTGATTAGGAGGGTCTGGGTGTGATTAGGAAGGTCTGGGTGTGATTAGGAGGGTCTGGGTGTGATTAGGAAGGTCTGGGTGTGATTAGGAGGGTCTGGGTATGATTAGGAAGGTCTGGGTGTGATTAGGAAGGTCTGGGTGTGATTAGGAGGGCCCTGGTTGCGATGAGGATGGTCTGGGTGTGATTAGGAGGGTCTGGGTGTGATTAGGAGGGTCTGGGTCTGATTAGGAGGATCCTCGTGTGATTAGGAAGGTCTGGGTGTGATTAGGAGGGTCTGGGTGTGATTAGGAGGGTCTGGGTGTGATTAGGAGGATCTGGATGTGATTAAGAGGATCCGGGTGTGATGAGGATGATCTGGGTGTGATTAGGTAGGTCTGGGTGTGATTAGGAGGGCCTGGGTGTGATTAGGAGGGTCTGGGTGTGATTAGGAAGGTCTGGGTGTGATTAGGAGGGTCTTGGTGTGATTAGGAAGGTCTGGGTGTGTTTAGGAGGGTCTGGGTGTGATTAGGAATGTCTGGGTGTGATTAGGAGGGTCTGGGTGTGATTAGGAAGGTCTGGGTGTGATTAGGAAGGTCTGGGTGTGATTAGGAGGGCCTGGTTGTGATGAGGATGGTCTGGGTGTGATTAGGAGGGTCTGGGTGTGATTAGGAGGATCTGGGTGTGATTAGGAGGATCTGGGTGTGATTAGTAGAGTCTAACCTCCTCCTCCTCTCCAGAGCTGCCCTCCTTCCTGAAGACCCCCATGGACCTGACCCTGCGTACGGGCACCATGGCCAGGCTGGAGTGTGCAGCGGAGGGTCACCCTGCTCCCCAGATCGCCTGGCAGAAGGACGGGGGCACAGACTTCCCTGCTGCTCGGGAGCGCAGGATGCATGTGATGCCTGATGATGACATCTTCTTCATCGCCAACGTGAAGACAGAAGACATGGGAGTTTACAGCTGCACTGCTCAGAACAGAGCAGGGAGCCTGTCTGCCAACGCTACACTCACTGTGCTGGGTAAGCTGTCTGTCTGCCTGCTGTCTGTCTGCCTGTCTGTCTGCCAACGCTACACTCACTGTGCTGGGTAAGCTGTCTGTCTGCCTGCTGTCTGTCTGCCTGTCTGTCTGCCAACGCTACACTCACTGTGCTGGGTAAGCTGTCTGTCTGCCTGCTGTCTGTCTGCCTGTCTGTCTGCCAACGCTACACTCACTGTGCTGGGTAAGCTGTCTGTCTGCCTGCTGTCTGTCTGCCTGTCTGTCTGCCAACGCTACACTCACTGTGCTGGGTAAGCTGTCTGTCTGCCTGCTGTCTGTCTGCCTGCTGTCTGTCTGCCTGTCTGTCTGCCAACGCTACACTCACTGTGCTGGGTAAGCTGTCTGTCTGCCTGCTGTCTGTCTGCCTGTCTGTCTGCCAACGCTACACTCACTGTGCTGGGTAAGCTGTCTGTCTGCCTGCTGTCTGTCTGCCTGTCTGTCTGCCAACGCTACACTCACTGTGCTGGGTAAGCTGTCTGCCTGCTGTCTGTCTGCATGTCTGTCTGCCAACGCTACACTCACTGTGCTGGGTAAGCTGTCTGTCTGCCTGCTGTCTGTCTGCATGTCTGTCTGCCAACGCTACACTCACTGTGCTGGGTAAGCTGCCTGTCTGCCTGCTGTCTGTCTGTCTGCCAACGCTACACTCACTGTGCTGGGTAAGCTGCCTGTCTGCCTGCCTGTCTGTCTGTCTGCCTGTCTGCCAACGCTACACTCACTGTGCTGGGTAAGCTGCCTGTCTGTCTGCCTGCCTGTCTGTCTGCCTGTCTGCCAACGCTACACTCACTGTGCTGGGTAAGCTGCCTGTCTGTCTACCTGTCTGTCTGCCTGTCTGTCTGCCTGTCTGTCTGCCTCTCTCTGTCTGTCTGCCAACGCCACACTCACTGTGCTGGGTATGCTGTCTGTCTGCCAATGCCACACTCACTGTGCTGGGTACGCTGCCTGTCTGTCTGCCTGTCTGTCTCTGTCTGTCTGTCTGTCTGCCAACGCCACACTCACTGTGCTGTGCTGCCTGTCTGTCTGCCTTCTTGTCTGTCTGCCTGGCTCTCTGTGTTTGTGTCTGCTTGTCTTCTAACCTGTCTGTCTTTTAACCCGTCTGTCTGCCTATTGGCTTGTCTGTGTTTGAACCTGTCTGTCTGTTCCCCTATATATATGTGTTCAGTGCTCATGTGTTCAGTGCTCATGTGTTCAGTGCTCATGTGTTCAGTGCTCATGTGTTCAGTGCTCATGTGTTCAGTGCTCATGTGTTCAGTGCTCATGTGTTCAGTGCTCATGTGTTCAGTGCTCATGTGTTCAGTGCTCATGTGTTCAGTGCTCATGTGTTCAGTGCTCATGTGTTCAGTGCTCATGTGTTCCTGCCCCCTGCAGAGACCCCATCTCTCCTGCGCCCCCTGGAGGACAGGGTGGTGGCCCGTGGGGAGACCGCTGTGCTGCAGTGCATCGCAGGGGGAAGCCCCGCCCCCCGCATCAACTGGACCAAAGACGACGCCCCATTGGTCCTGACGGAGCGACACTTTTTCGCGGCGGCCAATCAGCTTCTGATCATCGTGGAGGCGGGGCCTGGGGACGCGGGCAGATACACCTGCAGCATGTCCAACACTCTGGGGACGGAGAGGGGGCAGGTGTACCTGAGCGTGGCCCCGCAGGCGGGCTGCGAGGCGGGGGAGGCAGACGGCTGGGCCACCGTGGGCATCGTGGTGATGGTGGTGGTCAGCTGTGTGGTGGGAACATCACTGGTCTGGGTCATTGTCATCTATCACATGAGGAGGACGGGAGAGGACTACAGCATCACCAACACTGGTGGGTGTTCAGGGTTGTGGAGAGCGTGTGTGTGTGTGTGTGCGTGTGTGTGTGTGTGTGTGTGTGTGTAGTGTGTAGGTACAGGGTTGTGTAAAGCCTGTGTGTGTGTGTGTGTGTCCAGATGAGATGAACCTCCCTGCAGACATCCCCAGCTACCTGTCCTCTCAGGGGACTCTGTCTGAGCCGGTGGAGGGATACAGCAGCTCTGAGGCCGGGTCACACCAGCAGCTCATGGCCCCTCTCTCCAACACACACACTCACAAGGGTACGGACGGTGGGTTCACACACACACACACACACACACACACACTTTATGATCAGCTTGGTCACTGAAGTGTTTCAGTAGACTACAGATCCAAATCTGGATTGAGTTCCTTGCCTCTGTTGACTAAACAGTGTGTGTGTATATGTGTGTGTGTGTGTGTGTGTGTTTCAGGTGTGTGTTACGGAGACACAGGCAGCGAGGTGGAGGCGGAGCCTAACAGAGGGAGCTCTCTGTTCATCAGTAGCTTTCATCCTGGAGACAATGAGGAACTGGGGGGTGAGACACACACAGTAATACACACACTCACTCATACACACACACACTCATACACACAGTAATACAGTTGTGGTCAAAAGTTTACATACACTAGTGAAGATCATGTATGCCATGGCAATATAGGGTTTCCAATAAACTCTACAACTCTTATTTTTCTGTGATGGAATGATAAGGAGCACATATTTCTTTGTCACAGAAAACATTCATGAAAAATGGTCCTTTTACGAATTTATTATGGGTCTTTTGAAAATGTGTCAAAATCTTCTGGGTCAAAAATATACATACAGCACCTTGAATTACCAATTTGGTGATGTAGAAAAAGTTGTTTCAATCCAATTTGCTTTTTGGCATGGCCTCCTAACTTCTTACGAGTGATTATGATTGACTCCAGCTGGTGACTTCTTTCAGTCCATGTAAATAGGGCTTGTTTGACACATTCACTAGACTCAGCCAGAAATACTACAATGGGAAAGTCTAAGGAGCTCAGCACGGATCTGAAAAAGCGCATCATTGACTTGAACAAGTCAGGAAAGTCCCTTGGAGCCATTTCAAAGCAGTTGCAGGTCCCAAGATCAACTGTGCAAACAATTGTTTGTAAGTATAAAGTGCATGGCACAGTTGTATCATTGCCACGATCAGGAAGAAAACGCAAGCTATCACTTGCTGCTGAGAGAAAATTGGTCAGGTTGGTCAAGAGTCAACCAAGAACCACCAAAAAGCAAGTCTGCAATGAGTTGGAGGCTGCTGGAACACATGTGTCAGTGTCCACAGTCAAGCGTGTTCTACATCGCCATGGGCTGAGAGGCTGCCGTGCAAGAAGGAAGCCATTACTCCAGAAGCGGCACCTTACGGCTCGACTGAAGTTTGCTGCTGATCACATGGACAAAGACAAGGCCTTCTGGAGGAAAGTTCTGTGGTCAGACGAAACTAAAATTGAGCTTTTTGGCCACAATGACCAGAAATATGTTTGGAGGAGAAAAGGTGAGGCCTTTCACCCCAAGAACACCATACCTACCGTCAAACATGGTGGTGGTAGTATTATGCTGTGGGCCTGTTTTGCTGGCAGTGGAACTGGTGCTTTACAGAAAGTAAATGGAATAATGAAGAAGGAAGACTACCTCCAAATTCTGCAGGAAAACCTAAAATCATCAGCCAGAAAGTTGGGTCTTGGACGTAGTTGGGTGTTCCAACAGGACAATGACCCCAAACATACATCAAAAGTGGTGAAGGAATGGCTAAATCAAGCTAGAATTAAGGTCTTAGAGTGGCCTTCCCAAAGTCCTGACTTAAACCCCATAGAGAATATGTGGACTGTGCTGAAGAGACGAGTCCGACTCAGAAAACCAACAAATTTAGTTGAACTGCACCGATTCTGTCAGGAGGAGTGGTCAAAGATTCAACCAGAAGCTTGCCAGAAGCTTGTGGATGTCTACCGAAAGCGCCTAATTGAGGTGAAAATGGCCAAGGGACATTTAACCAAATATTAACATTGCTGTATGTATATTTTTGACCCAGCAGATTTTGTCACATTTTCAAAAGACCCATAATAAATTCATAAAAGAAAAAATTTTCATGAATGTTTTTTGTGACAAAGAAGATATGTGCTCCTTATCATTCCATCACAGAAAAATAAGAGTTGTAGAGTTTATTGAAAACCCTATATTGCCATGGCATACATGATCTTCACTAGTGTATGTAAACTTTTGACCACAACTGTATATACACACACACAGTAATATATACACACACACAGTAATATATACATACACACAGTGATATACACACACACTATTATTGTTTAGGCTTAATTATTGTACTTTCATTGTGCTGTTATGCAGCTTGTATTGAAAACATTTGTGAAAGGTTATTCTTTTCCTCTCCTGCCTCCCTCCAGCAGGGGGCGCTGCAGGCCCACTGGTCACCTGCTCTGACTGTTACGACAATGCCAGCATGTATGCCCGGCCCCGTGAGTACTGTCCTTACACCTACCTGTCTGAGGAGGAGGTCCTGGAGCAGGCCATGCTAGCCACGCCCTCTGGGGGTGCCAGCCACGCCCCCCGCCCTGCCTCAGGCAGCAGCCTGGACCCGCCCCTTTGCAGGGGGGCCCCTCATCCTCAGCACAGTGAGTGTCACAGTAGGTTTGTTGATTGATGCTTGCTTTAAGTTGATTTGTTAATTGTTGTTTTGATTGTTTGGTTGAGTGAGCGGTTAATAGATTTTTACAGCTGGTTGGTTGATTGGTTAATTGATTATCATACTAATTACCACAAGGTTGGTTTGTCTAACTGAGCTTTATTCTGTCACAGTGTCAGGTGAGGTGACAATGGTCAGGTGAGGTCACAGTGGTCAGGTAAGGTTACAGGAGTCAGGTGAGGTCACAGTGGTCAGGTGAGGTCACAGTGGTCAGGTGATGTCACAGGGGTCAGGTGAGGCCACAGGTGTCAGGTGATGTCACAGGGGTCAGGTGAGGCCACAGGTGTCAGATTATGTCACAGGGGTCAGGTGAGGTCACAGGGGTCAGGTGAGGTCAGTCTCTCATATTTCCTTCTCTCTCTCTCAGCAGAAGTTTTCTCACGGTCTTTCTGGGTGGAGGGATGTGACCTGACCATGCCCGCTGCCCCCCAGCCACCTGGCCCCCCCCAGCTTGGATTGGCCAGTGGTGAGGGGCCAGATGAGGGGGGAGGCCCGGCCCCCAGGGTGGACTTCAGAAGTGCCCCTTACAGGACTAACTCTCAGGAGAAGACCTGCCCTACATAAGCCCCTCACACACTCCTATCGTCCACATACACACACCTCCTCCACACACACACACACCCCTTCTCCACACATACCCCCTACACATACCCTGCCCCCCCCCCCCCCCCCACAAATCTATCCCCCTCTACCTCCAATGAGACGCACTCTGCCAAAGACTCCTCTGTTTACATTCCTCTATCAGTCTGGAGCGCTCTGTGGACAAGACACAACCTCCTCTATCAGCCTGGAAACAACGTCTCTCTGTAGACCTCTTCCCCCCTGGACGTCTGTAGACCTGTACCCCTGGAGGTCTGTAGACCTTTTCCCCTGGACGTCTGTAGACCTGCCCCCCTGGACGTCTGTAGACTTGGACCTATGTAGACCTCTCCCCCTGGACCTCTGTAGACATGCCCCCCTGGACGTCTGTAGACCTGTACCCCTGGAGGTCTGTAGACCTTTTCCCCTGGACGTCTGTAGACCTGCCCCCCTGGACGTCTGTAGACTTGGACCTCTGTAGACCTCTCCCCCTGGACCTCTGTAGACATGCCCCCCTGGACGTCTATAGACCTGTACCCCTGGAGGTCTGTAGACCTGGACCTCTGTAGACCTCTCCCCCTGGACGTCTGTAGACCTGCCCCCCTGGACGTCTGTAGACCTGTACCCCTGGACGTCTGTAGACCTGGACCTCTGTAGACCTCTCCCCCTGGACGTCTGTAGACATGCCCCCCTGGACGTCTGAAGACCTCTCCCCCTGGACGTCTGTAGACCTCTCCCCCTGGACGTCCATCTGATGTAGACACATGGTACACTAACTTGACCTACCTCCCTCCCCCGTCCCTCTCTACAGGGAGATATGAATGTTTGCCTGACACAGAGGACACTGAAAGCCATGCAGTTGGAGATATGGACCTATAACAGACCCTGGGGCAGGGCTGGGGGGCGTGGCTGGGGGCGTGGCTGGGGGCGGAGCTTGGCTGGGTCCAGGGCAGACTCCTGCTTCTCAGGTGCAGCCAGGTGTCCTTGACTTCCTTCAGGTACGAGGTCAGGAGCTCCGCCCCCTCTCTGCCACGCCCAGAAAGGATGTGGACCTGCCTGGGTGGAGACTGGGAGAAACATCCAGAAAGACTGAGACACTGCCTCAGGCTGACTAACTGGTTTGTCATCTGACTGACTGTTTCCTGTCCGGCTGTTCTGCAGACCCAGAGTACATCTCCCTGGTTACTTGTCTTTCTGACGGTCTTGACCAAGCAAAGCTCTTCTGTAACCTAGCGCCAGGTTACGTGTTGTCATGGTTTCCATCAGACTATATGCACTGATCATCTTTTTTATTTCATCTGAGTCGTCCTTTCTTCTCGTCTGAGGCTGTTCGTCCTGCGACGATGATGCGGTTCAAACGCCCGTTTCCCTGACGACCCAGAGCGTCTTGAGTTCCGTCCTGATCCAGTCAGAACTGGAGCTGTGCAACTTATCACATTTATAATATATATATATTTTGTTTTTTTCAGCATGTGAGATTTCTAAACCAGCAAAAGCTAAAAGTTTTTTTTTTTCTGTATATTTTTCTTCCCAGTCTCTAAGATAAGTATTGCAAGTTACGCAACTGAGAAGCCTGCTAACTGTATGTAGTTATTTACCAGAAGATTAAACAACCCCAAAGCCAAATATCAGAGATCTGTTGTCCAGCCAGCCAGCTCCAGAAAGGGCAGAGCTGTTGGCCCTGGGTCCTCTGGGTCCTCTGGGTCCTCTGGTCCTCTGGGTCCTCTGGGTCCTCTGGTCCTCTGGTCCTCTGGGTCCTCTGGGTCCTCTGGGTCCTCTGGGTCCTCTGGTCCTCTGGTCCTCTGGGTCCTCTGGGTCCTCGGGGTCCTCTGGGTCCTCTGGTCCTCTTGGTCCTCTGGGTCCTCTGGGTCCTCTGGTCCTCTTGGTCCTCTGGGTCCTCTGGGTCCTCTAGTCCTCTTGGTCCTCTGGGTCCTCTGGTCCTCGGGGTCCTCTGGGTCCTCTGGGTCCTCTGGGTCCTCTGGTCCTCTGGGTCCTCTGGTCCTCGGGGTCCTCTGGTCCTCGGGGTCCTCTGGGTCCTCTGGTCCTCGGGGTCCTCTGGGTCCTCTGGTCCTCTGGTCCTCTGGGTCCTCTGGTCCTCTGCCACCTCCAGCTCTTATGGCGCTTTTCCACCGCATGAAATCAGCTTGCCTCGCCTCAACTCGCATTTTTGGCGTTTCCACCGCAGTTCCATGGTACCTGGTACCTGCTAGCGGGTACTTTTTTGGTACCTTCTTGCTCTAGGTACCAGCCGATCTTAAGTCGAGCTAAAAGGTGACGTCGGCAGAAGGCCGGCCATTGATTGGCCAGAAAGTGTGACGAAGTCACGAGAGCGACTTAAAGCAACAGCGCCGCAGCTTTTTACTATCAGATACAGTCCATTACACCAACAGTCTACAAGGTTTTTTTTTAATCAGATAATTTACAAAAGAGTTCGTCAACATGGCTAAAATTAAGTCTTCGCCGTGGACCACATCTGAGGTGCAGACGTTTCTGTGTCTTGTGGCCGAGGATAGAGTTCAAAAAGAGCTGGACGGAGCCACCCGCAATGAGAAGGTATACAAGGAGGTCGCCAAGTTAATGGAAGAACATGGTTACCACAGGACTTACTTGCAGTGTCGTGAAAAGCTTAAAAAGCTTAAAAGCGACTACAAGACCATTAAGGACCAGAACGGCAGGAGTGGGTCCAACCGTACAAAAATACGTCACGGGCTACGTCACGCCCCTTTCGCCGACGACCAGGAAGTACTATTTGCGGTACTATTTGCGGTGGAAAACCACCGGTGTTTACTACAAACCAAGTCGAGTCGAGTCGTGCTACATTTGCGGTGGAAAAGCGCCATTAGAAACATTAAGACATTTCAAATGACCTCTTTTTGTGGAACGAGCCAGTTAGAACTTGACGTTACCAAGTACAGACACAGAAGAAACCAGCTTCAAACTACAGAACATGTCTTGAACCTTGAACCCTGAACCTTGAACCCTGAACCTTGAACCCTGAACCTTGAACCCTGAACCTTGAACCCTGAACCTTGAACCCTGGTCATGTGTAAACAAAGAAATGTGCCGACCAAAATCACTATTATAAATCACAATATTTAGATAAAATAATAAGTAATATAACTTTCTGGGTTCCATATCGCACAGCCCTGCAAGTATGAATCACGTGGTTTTGAAACTAATGAGGAATGTGCTGTTCAGATTTAAACACGTATGTGTGTCTGTGTGTGTGTGTGTGTGTATGTATTTGTACATATGACTTCTTACTCTCAGGATCCTATCCTGCTAGACGACAGAGGTAGAATATCCAGTTTGTGTTATTCTGTTCCTCCCTTCAGGGTTTCAAACCAGTTTTCCTGTAACCTTCTGCAGGTGCTGAGTGACGAGACAGTCTGGAAGGGTGAAGTCATGCTATATCACACCTATATCACACCTGTACTGGGGTGTTTTAGAAGCTAACATGCTCCTGAACACTATATCACACCTGTACTGGGGTGTTTTAGAAGCTAACATGCTCCTGAACACTATATCACACCTGTACCGGGGTGTTTTAGAAGCTAACATGCTCCTGAACACTATATCACACCTGTACTGGGGTGTTTTAGAAGCTAACATGCTCCTGAACACTATATCACACCTGTACTGGGGTGTTTTAGAAGCTAATATGCTCCTGAACACTATATCACACCTGTACTGGGGTGTTTTAGAAGCTAACATGCTCCTGAACACTATATCACACCTGTACTGGGGTGTTTTAGAAGCTAACATGCTCCTGAACACTATATCACACCTGTACTGGGGTGTTTTAGAAGCTAACATGCTCCTGAACACTATATCACACCTGTACTGGGGTGTTTTAGAAGCTAACATGCTCCTGAACACTATATCACACCTGTACTGGGGTGTTTTAGAAGCTAACATGCTCCTGAACACTATATCACACCTGTACTGGGGTGTTTTAGAAGCTAATATGCTCCTGAACACTATATCACACCTGTACTGGGGTGTTTTAGAAGCTAACATGTCATTTAAACTCAGGATCATCTTGCAGCTCATTTTTCCAGACTGGTTTATCATTGAAAATGTGTTAGCTAGTTGTGTTGACTTTAATGTACAGCGTGAACATTCCTACATCAAGTCAGGTCCAATCCTGCCTTTTATTTACATTCTGTTCTTCAGGAAAATGATGATTATTGCACTTCAGATGAAGTTAGTTAGTGGGTCCTGTTAGTGGGTCCTGTTAGTGGGTTCTGTTAGTGGGTTCTGTTAGTCTGTTAGAGGCTGAAGCGTCAGAACCTCCTCCTCTTCCTCCTGCTAACAGTCTGAGTGCTTCTTCATCCCATCAGGAATGTTCTAGTTCCTGTCTCTCCCAGCTCTTCTCTGTACTTCGTTTCCTTTGACAGAAATTTGCACATGAATGTTTCACACAGTTACAGTTTTGCTGATTCCTGAGTGTCTGTAAACATGTGGTACTGTAGTAAGTCTGGTTTAGACCCTAATTCATGAAACCTTTTCTACAGTGTGTGGTACTGTAGCAAGTCTGTGGCTGTGTGGTTGTGCTGTGTGACTGTGCGGCAATGATATGGATGTGCTGTGTGGCTGTGTTGTGTGACTGTTGCGTGTGTGTGTGTGATATGAACAGCCTGTGTTGCTACAGTAACCTTGTGGTTATGACATCATGAGCTGACTCTTGCCTCAGCTCTTGTTGACATGGTTACCTTTTACCTCATAAAGGTCCTAAAACCTACTAGTTTGCCTTAAAAGTTGTTTTTTACTAAAAGAAATTGCTGTCAAAGCTAAATGGTGTCTTTATACATAGTTTAGTGTTATTTTATGTCATATTTTTATTATTATTATTATTGTTTTTGTTTGTTTTAAACCCTTAAAACCAAAGTTTGGCAGTAATTCTCTCGCAATGTTAAGTGCTGCTTGTTGTCAGTGTTCAATGAGTTGAATTTTGTTGTCAAGAGTATTTTTTTATCTTGACTGTGTACATTCTGTAAAGCATGTGTAAAAACAATGTTTCTTGACATATAGCTATTATTATAACAATAAACATACCCTCCATCTTTCACACAGTGTAGTGTGAGTGAAATTAGACGGTTGAGGAGGAACCACATCATTATAACGGCTGTGCAACAGAAGAAAATTTATATCTTATTGAGAAGAACAGTTTAAACCTGATGGAGATTATCTGTTTTTGAAGACATCTTTAGACTGTTCTAGAAACATTGGAATATCTGCAAATATTTAAAAACATACTGAGTTTGAATATGCGCATAAACGGATGTGTGTAACATGTAAATATATCTCCATTCCTATTTATTTTTCCCCAGAAAGCAGTTTATAAAATGTAAGTCTTCCTGTGTCACAGCTACACACAACACTTCTGTCCTGCATATAAGCCTGTCATCACTGATTAATTCATTTCCTAAAACCCCCTGAAAGGTTCAGCAACAGGAACAGTTCACATGTTAGGTTAAGGCTTAAGGCTCATGATCGGAAGGTTGTGAGTTCGACTCCTGGCTGTGCCAACATGACGTTGTGTCCTTGGGCAAGGCACTTCACCCTACTGTCCTCGGGGGAATGTCCCTGTATGTGCTGTAAGTCACTCTGGATCAGATGAGGCCTCAGTCCTGGAGGTGTGTGTTGACCCGGCAGTGAAGGTGTTCAGGCAGAGAGCGGCGCTGTGGACACGTGGACACAAACAGATTCTGTTTGGCGCCGTTCATCACCGTGATAATTGAGCTGCTCGGGTGTTGAAAAGTTGGCGCGTGTCATCTTTCACTAAATGAATACAAACGGAGAGTGTACATGAACATTACCGTTCACAGACTTTATATTCCTACTATTTATACTAATTATATTAGCAACGGAAAAACAGATTTATCTAAATAATCCACTGAAAGTGACCCAAATGTGTATTAGATAGTCAAACCAGTTTCCTTAATCTTCTTTACCGAATCGACCCAAAGTATTGTTATGGCGGGTTCTCCTCGAGCCACAGAGGGATGGAGTCCGCGTGAACGTCGAGGAAAGGTTGAGTCGCGCGCACTGACATCTGCATAGATGGGCGGGAGTCGCGCGGCTCGCTTGCCAGTGCCCGTGCGCCAGGTGTGGACGGGAAGCCGAACCTGCAGCACAAGGGGGAAACGGGCTCATCTCCCTGAAGCTACGTGCGCGCGGTGATTCAGTAGAATCTCCCGGTACCGAGAAGAAAGCTGCGTTCAAACAGCGCGTGCAGACATCCGCTCGCGTGCTTGGTTGACGCATTAAAAGCAGCGCTGTTGTTTCCAGACAGGCAGGTTAGTCGGTTCCTGTCGTTAGTCGTGTTGCACCGGATCTCCCCGGTTTGTCACCTCGCTGCTCGAGGCTTCTGGAAAAGAGACACACCGAATCTGGATGTGATCAAGGGGGAGCGCGTGCTCTGTGCTCGCGGTCACGGTTTGATATTATTACGCACAGATAAATCAGGATGTTTTGGAATCCAAACTGAAGTCATCGCAGCGAAGGAAGTAAAGAATATTACTGAACTGTTTCAATTGGATTTTGGATTTGACATGTTTATGGAATAATAACCCGGTACCAGATATACTGACCCCGGTACCGGACAGACTGACCCCGGTACCGGACAGACTGACCCCGGTCCGCGCGCCTCTGATCCCATGCAGCTGATGGCTGTGTGCAGCTCCTCCTGCTGAACCCAGTGAGAGACTGACCATGTCCAGAACCCTGAAGAAGAGGAAGCACTGGTCCAGCAAGGTCCAGGAGTGTTCTGTGTCCTGGGGGAACCAGGGGGAGTTCGGCTCTGTGGTGGAGGTTCTGGGGGGAGCAGAGCTGGGGCAGTTCCCCTACCTGGGGCAGATGAAGCTGGAGGTGCTGGTGTGTCATGTGGGTAAACTGCCCTACTATGGAGATGTTCTGCTGGAGGTGAACGGGACCCCTGTGAGCGGACTGACGAACCGGGACACTCTGGCAGTCATTCGCCACTTTCGGGAGCCGATCCGTCTGAAGAGCGTCAAACCAGGCAGGTGTCTCCCTCCTCCCTCCTCCCTCCTCCCTCCCTCCCTTCTCCCTCCTCCCTCCCTCCCTCCCTCCCCCCTCCCTTCCTCCCTTGCTCCCTCCCTCCCTCCCTCCTCCCTCCCTCCCTCCCTCCCTCCTCCCTCCCTCCCTCCCTCCCTCCCTCCTCCACACACCTGAGTCGGTTTCCTGTCAAACCAACCAGGCTGTCAAACCAGGCAGGTTCCCTCCCTCCTCCCTCCCTCCCTCCTCCCTCCCTCCCCCTCCTCCCTTGCTCCCTCCCTCCCTCCCTCCCTCCCTTGCTCCCTCCCTCCCTCCCTCCCTTCCTCCCTTGCTCCCTCCCTTCCTCCCTTGCTCCCTCCCTCCCTCCCTTCCTCCCTTGCTCCCTCCCTCCCTCCCTCCCTCCCTTCCTCCCTTGCTCCCTCCCTCCCTCCCTCCCTCCCTCCTGAGTCTGTAACCTGTCCATCACAAACCACACGACATGTTTGCACTTCTTAGTTATGGACAGGTTATCCTGTCTGCAGCACCTGTGATCTTTACCTGACCAACACTCGTTAAAGCGCAGACAACATTAAACAGGCCATTTCCGAAGGTCTCTAGTAATAATAATGTGTTCTCTTACCTCTGTTAGAGATACAGTTGCTTTGAATAGTCCTAATGGTTCTGGTCTATAGCTAGGGCAGATTTTTAAAACCCTCTCTTCCATTCATGGTAATTATTACATTACTCATATCAGGGACAGCCTGGGCTGGCTATGCTGGGTCTATGCTCTATAAGAAGAGACTAATGTCCATCTGAATACATGGTTGCTTAATGATGGAGCTTAGATTTGTAAAGCTTCCCTGAGACTTCATGGCTGATCAACAAGCACTCTAGTGATGATGCTGTTCTGCGATGGGATTGGCTGATCTGCTGTTTGTTACTGAGAGGGATGTTTACCTTCCTGTTAAGGGAGGGAGGAGGAGGGGAGAGGGGGAAGGAGGGAGGAGGCGAGAGGAGGGGAGAGGAGGGAGAGGGGGAAGGAGGGAGGAGGCGAGAGGAGGGGAGAGGAGGGAGAGGGGGAAGGAGGGAGGAGGCGAGAGGAGGGGAGAGGAGGGAGAGGGGGAAGGAGGGAGGAGGCGAGAGGAGGGGAGAGGAGGGAGAGGGGGAAGGAGGGAGGAGGGGAGAGGAGGGAGAGGAGGGAGAGGGGGAAGGAGGGAGGAGGCGAGAGGAGGGGAGAGGAGGGAGAGGGGGAAGGAGGGAGGAGGGGAGAGGAGGGAGAGGAGGAAAGAAGAGAGGAGGGGAGAAGAAGAGGAGGAGGAAGGAGGGGGGTCTTCTGGAACTTTCTCCCTGCTCCTAACTTGTCCACCAGGAGGAACAACAGTCATGTTGATGATGTGAAACAGGAGTTCTGTTTGTCAAGAAGCCTCGATACAGAGTTTATACACACAGTCAAACATCCTCCCCTATCTATCTATCTCTATATCTATCTATCTATCTCTCTATCTCTATCTCTCTATCTCTCTATCTATCTATCTATCTATCTATCTCTCTATCTATCTATCTCTATCTATCTCTCTATCTCTCTATCTATATCTATCTATCTCTATCTATCTCTCTATCTCTCTATCTATCTGTCTATCTATCTCTCTATCTCTCTATCTATCTGTCTATCTATCTATCTATCTATATATCTACCTCTATTTATCTATCTATATCTGTCTATATATATATCTCTATCTATCTCTCTATCTCTCTATCTCTATCTATCCATCTATCTATCTATCTATCTCTATATCTATCTATCTCTCTATCTATCTATCTATATATCTCT
>CM059317.1:19782603-19828723 GCA_030340685.1 Protosalanx chinensis | reverse complement strand
CTTTGGTCCTGGTTATGCGATATCGTCGATATTTACAGTAATTGTGAAGAAAATTTACGATCGAATCACAGATGTGGTTTTCCAGCTTTGTGTGTGGAGACAGGGAGGGGGGAGACAGGGAGGGGGGAGACAGGGAGGGGGGAGACAGGGAGGGGGAGACAGGGAGGGGGGAGACAGGGAGGGGGAGACAGGGAGGGGGAGACAGGGAGGGGGAGACAGGGAGGGGGAGACAGGGAGGGGGGAGACAGGGAGGGGGAGACAGGGAGGGGGGAGACAGGGAGGGGGGAGACAGGGAGGGGGAGACAGGGAGGAGGGAGACAGGGAGGGGGAGACAGGAGGGGGGAGACAGGGAGGGGGGAGACAGGGAGGGGGAGACAGGGAGGGAGGGGGAGAAAGGGAGGGGGGAGACAGGGAGGGGGGAGACAGGGAGGGGGGAGACAGGGAGGGGGAGACAGGGAGGGAGAGACAGGGAGGGGGGAGACAGGGAGGGGGGAGACAGGGAGGGGGGAGACAGGGAGGAGGGAGACAGGGAGGGGGGAGACAGGGAGGGGGAGACAGGGAGGGGGGAGACAGGGAGGGGGGAGACAGGGAGGAGGGAGACAGGGAGGGGGGAGACAGGGAGGGGGAGACAGGGAGGGGGGAGACAGGGAGGAGGGAGACAGGGAGGGGGGAGACAGGGAGGGGGAGACAGGGAGGGGGAGACAGGGAGGGGGGAGACAGGGAGGAGGGAGACAGGGAGGGGGGAGACAGGGAGGGGGGAGACAGGGAGGGGGGAGACATGGAGGGGGGAGACAGGGAGGGGGGAGACAGGGAGGAGGGAGACAGGGAGGGGGGAGACAGGGAGGGGGAGACAGGGAGGGGGGAGACAGGGAGGGGGAGACAGGGAGGGGGGAGACAGGGAGGGGGGAGACAGGGAGGAGGGAGACAGGGAGGGGGGAGACAGGGAGGGGGAGACAGGGAGGGGGGAGACAGGGGGAGGGGGGGAGACAGGGAGGGGGGAGACAGGGAGGGGGGAGACAGGGAGGAGGGAGACAGGGAGGGGGAGACAGGGAGGGGGGAGACAGGGGGGGGAGACAGGGAGGGGGGGAGACAGGGAGGAGGGAGACAGGGAGGAGGGAGACAGGGAGGAGGGAGACAGGGAGGAGGGAGACAGGGAGGAGGGAGACAGGGAGGGGGGAGACAGGGAGGGGGAGACAGGGAGGGGGGAGACAGGGAGGGGGAGACAGGGAGGGGGGAGACAGGGAGGGGGGAGACAGGGAGGAGGGAGACAGGGAGGGGGGAGACAGGGAGGGGGAGACAGGGAGGGGGGAGACAGGGAGGGGGGAGACAGGGAGGGGGGAGACAGGGAGGGGGGAGACAGGGAGGAGGGAGACAGGGAGGGGGAGACAGGGAGGGGGGAGACAGGGGGGGGAGACAGGGAGGGGGGAGACAGGGAGGAGGGAGACAGGGAGGAGGGAGACAGGGAGGGGGGAGACAGGGAGGGGGGAGACAGGGAGGGGGGAGACAGTGTTAGTGGATCCACCACAGCCTCACCTTCACAAAGATGGCCACAACGTGAAGGTGCACCACCACACTGTTTACAGTGATGGGATGAGAACCTTGATGAAAAATTCAGATCCTTCAGTATGACGTGAGTTTGAATTAAATATGAATTCAGTTAAATTGAGGTTAAAAGATTACATTGAGGCTTTTAAGTGACCAGCTGTTGGAAACGGTTTGTTCTGCCATGTAAAAGTTTGTCACCTTCAAACCTGCTGCTCTCTCCACAACTGAAATACAATCAACCTTTAACTCTGGTGCTCACTTCATATTCTGTAACTCAAAAAGACCCCACTTCAACCCTGAAATAAAGCAGGTTATTAAAATGTTTACCCTGTTGGGCAGTAAAATGTCAAGCCAGATGAATCACTTCAATGAATGAATCAATGAATCATATACAATCTAAATGTCTTTGTGTGTGTGTGTGTGTGTGTGTGTGTGCCCCTGAGAAGAACACAGCGGTTAAGGAGTTCATCCAAGCACCTAAAAATCTTAATTTCCTCCTTTTCTTTCTGTCAAGATAATAAATCATCCCCCAAAACAACAACAGGAGTTGAGAAAACCTTTCAGCATAAATGCTCATTTCAGACAAACTGATTTCCTTCTGAGAGGAGAAGCCGTCATGGAGCTTTGAATTTGTTTATCTGTCCTTCTGACTTTTATAAACTGCCACTGCAAATAAAAAAAAATACTCTACATGCAAATGTTTACGATTAATATTTCATGCAGGCATTTATAATGGATGGGGAGCGAAGAAGTAGGAAGCATGAGACAGGAAGCAGGTACCCTGGCTGTGACCAGAGACAGGAAGCAGGTAGCCTGGCTGTGACCAGAGACAGGAAGTAGGTAGCCTGGCTGTGACCAGAGACAGGAAGCAGGTAGCCTGGCTGTGACTAGAGACAGGAAGCAGGTAGCCTGGCTGTGACTAGAGACAGGAAGCAGGTAGCCTGGCTGTGACCAGAGACAGGAAGCAGGTAGCCTGGCTGTGACCAGAGACAGGAAGCAGGTAGCCTGGCTGTGACCAGAGACAGGAAGCAGGTAGCCTGGCTGTGACCAGAGACAGGAAGCAGGTAGCCTGGCTGTGACCAGAGACAGGAAGCAGGTGATCAGGAGGCTCCACACGTCCTACTCCAGTTCAGGAAGTGCCTACTGGAGAAAAAGTCATTAATTCCAAATGATAAACGTCTCATTTGCGAGGGAAGGATCAGAATATCTCAGTGTGCTGGAACCATCCTGTACAACACAGGGGGCAGAATGGAACATCCTGGACTCATCATCAGTTTCATATCTTTACAGTCTTGGCAGGGTCTGAATTCTGGCAGAGGTATTGGAGGGTTATTAAGAATGCTAGGTGGGGTGAAATTAGACCTGAAACCATGTTTCCATGTTATATATCCCTGCATGTTTCCATCTGATATATCCCTGCATGTTTCCATGTGATATATCCCTGCATGTTTCCATGTGATATATCCCTGCATGTTTCCATGTGATATATCCTCCTGCATGTTTCCATGTGATATATCCCTGCATGTTTCCATGTGATATATCCCTGCATGTTTCCATGTGATATATCCCTGCATGTTTCCATGTGATATATCCCTGCATGTTTCCATGTGATATATCCCTGCATGTTTCCATGTGATATATCCCTGCATGTTTCCATGTGATATATTCTCCTGCATGTTTCCATGTGATATATCCCTCTTCATGCTTACAGAAATACTTTCTCCTTATGCAGCACCTGAGACTCAAACACTTACGTCAGATCATCACTTATAATGAATTCGTTTTATTAGACGTGAATCCTTACTCAGCTAACGTGTCACATCTCTCAAGTTCCCCCCCACACACTGCCAACCAGGGCAAATCAGTTCCACTTGGACGCTCCAACTGGCTGACACTAAATCTCAACCTCAGGGCTCACGAGAGAAAGAGATGAGTTGGAAATAAAATCATTTCATGACACCTTCATCCACGGTTCACTTGTAATGGCCCACTAATTAAATCTCACGACTGGAAAGTAACTTAATTCTAAATTAGAGCGACTTATGAATGGGACTTTTCAGAGTAGTAGTGAATCATGTGGCGCAGTCGGTTAGGGAGTCAAGCTAGTAATCAGGACACCGGTTCGAACCCCGGCAGTGTCAACATGCCGTTGTGGTGATCGTGACCAGGTGATGTTAACCATGTGATCGTGACCAGGTGATGTTAACCATGTGATCGTGACCAGGTGATGTTAACCATGTGATCGTGACCAGGTGATGTTACCATGTGATCGTGACCAGGTGATGTTACCATGTGATCGTGACCAGGTGATGTTAACCATGTGATCGTGACCAGGTGATGTTACCATGTGATCGTGACCAGGTGATGTTAACCATGTGATCGTGACCAGGTGATGTTACCATGTGATCGTGACCAGGTGATGTTACCATGTGATCGTGACCAGGTGATGTTACCATGTGATCGTGACCAGGTGATGTTACCATGTGATCGTGACCAGGTGATGTTAACCATGTGATCGTGACCAGGTGATGTTACCATGTGATCGTGACCAGGTGATGTTACCATGTGATCGTGACCAGGTGATGTTAACCATGTGATCGTGACCAGGTGATGTTACCATGTGATCGTGACCAGGTGATGTTACCATGTGATCGTGACCAGGTGATGTTACCATGGGATACGGAGTGCGAGGCGTAAACTCTTCCTCTGATTCTTTGGGATGCAACGTGTGTTGATGTAGTCCCAGAGAAGACCTGCTGTAGAATCCAGACTGAGAGAGAGGGAGGGAGGAGAGAGGGAGAGAGAGAGGGGGAGGGAGGAGAGAGGGAGAGAGAGAGGGGGAGGAGAGAGGGAGAGAGAGAGGGGGAGGAGAGAGGGAGAGAGAGAGGGGGAGGAGAGAGGGAGAGAGAGAGGGGGAGGGAGGAAGGGAGGGAGGGGAGATAGAAAAGAGAGAGAGAGGGAGAAAGAGAGAGAGAGAGGGAGGGAGATAGAAAAGAGAGGGGGGGAGGGGGGAGAGAGGGAGAGATAAAGGAGAGAGAGGGAAGGGGAGGAAAGAGAGACAGAGAGGAGGGAGGAGTAAGAGAGAGAGAGAGAGAGAGCAGTTTTCCCTGGGGCTACAGAAAATGGATATTGATTCAGTGCCATGACTAAATGGATTAAATTACAGAGTAGTGGCGTTGGTGGCAGGGCAGGGCAGTGGAGGGGTAGGTAAGGGAAGGGTGACAGGGGGGTTAGGAGAGGGTGAGAGAGGGATAACAGGAGGGACTTCCATCCATTCATTCCTGATTGTCAGCCCTCAACCACCCACTCTCCCCCATAACTGAGTTTGGTTTAAAATGGAAGCTTTAGGTGCAGTTCCATGGGAGAAGTCATGCAGTCTGTGTCATGCAGTCTGTGTCATGCAGTCTGTGTATAAACGTGTTTGTTTGTGGTCTGTGTATTGCAGTCTGTGACATGAAGTCTGTGTCTTGCAGTCTGTGTTATGCAGTCTGTGTCTTGCAGTCTGTGTCATGCAGTCTGTGTCATGAAGTCTGTGTCTTGCAGTCTGTGTATAAATGTGTTTGCTTGCAGGCTGTGTCTTGCAGTCTGTGACATGCAGTCTGTGTCTTGCAGTCTGTGTATAAATGTTTGCTTTCAGGCTGTGTCTTGCAGTCTGTGTATAAATGTGTTTGTTTGTGGTCTGTGTCATGCAGTCTGTGTATAAATGTGTTTGTTTGTGGTCTGTGTCTTGCAGTCTGTATCTTGCAGTATGTGTATAAATGTGTTTGTTTGTGGTCTGTGTCATGCAGTCTGTGTATAAATGTGTTTGTGGTCTGTGTCTTGTGGTCTGTGTCTTGCAGTATGTGTAGAAACGTGTTTGTGGTCTGCAGAACAGGAGGAGGTGGCTGGCCTGGCTGGAGAACTGGACATGGTTGCTCCCCCTTCACGCTCTGAGTTCATATCCTGCCCAGTTAATTCCATGCTTTTCCGCGACAGGAATATCAAGCGAGACTGGAGCAGAACATCAGAGCAGGGATGATGTTAGTCCCACAGGCCCCTGCCTCTAATCTGCTGTGGTCTAATGTCCGTGAACAATCGGAAGATGATCAAAGATTTAGCTGTCGTTTCCCCCCCCCAGAGTCCAACACACGGGTGGGTGTTCTTCTTCCAACACTTTTGATCTAACTAGATGAACGTTACTGTTCTGTTGCGTTTGTTAAGACATCAGATTCATGTCCTCTCGCACCACCGAGACACACGTCTGGTTTATACAAACTGACCTTCAGTGAGGGTTTGGAACCTGAAACATCCTCTGCAGTGAAGCAGAAGCTCCTCAAACCACCCTGCTGCACCCCCACACATAGAACCACACATAGAACCACACATAGAACCTAAAGCATTCAACACCATCCTGGAAAAAGTCAATAAAAAGCTCCAGCGCTTCCATCTTTTTCTTTTTTTGTTGTTGAAAAAGATACGAAAAGTGCGACGATAGACTAAAAGGCTGGAATATTTACCTCGCCCCCTCCTCCCTCCCCCCCAGGACCAGAGGACCTGAGTGCCGCTTTATGGAAGAACTGAATATTCATAAAGAAACACTCTCGTTCCAGCTGACACAGGAGCCGTCGTCTGAGCCAGGAGCCCTGAACGTTCTAGATGTTTCCCTGCTCCAGCACTCCAGATTCAAATGAAGAGTCATTACGAGGCTTCCACAGAGATTGATAATGATTCATTCGTTTGAATCAGGAGTGCTGGAAAGGGGAACGATCTAGAACCTTCAGAACAGTGGCCCTGTGTAGACATGAACATGGGTCCTATCTCAGCAGCTCTGTGCAGGCAGCAGGCAGAGCAGGGGAAACACTAAGCCCTTAATGGATCACATCCACGAGCAATCATGTGATTGCCTACAATCATGTTTTAATTAAATATATTAAGTGATGACACTGAATTTTATTTTTAGCAACCCCTGGCAATTCCTGATGGCTGCTTTGAACTGTGCAGCAATGGCATCTGTGCTGCCAATTCACCAGTCGCTACATCAGAGACAGTCTGTTACAGTTCCTCTTGGGGTTTTTGCATATTAAATATTGGAAAAAGTGTAGTTTACTTAGCAGTGATTTCCTGAGAGTAAAGATCTGACTTAATTTTGAAAAGCATTACAGGAATTCTAGGTATTCTAGGAATGTAGACCTACTGTAGGACCAACCTGGTTCATGTTTTGGTGATTCCAGAGTCACCAGCTGTTACAGTTCAAAGCTTTGATCACCCAGACCTCAGCCTCACACCTCAGCCTCACACCTCAGCCTCACACCTCCTCCTCCCCTCCTGCCTCTGATGAGCTGCAGCGGGTCTCTAGCGCCACCTGGGAGTCTCCTGCAGAACTTCAGCAAACTTCCACAAGCTGCTGTTCAGGATAACAGCTCAAAGATAAACCAAACACAACTCCAAGTCAACAATTTATTTCACTACGACACAGAAAGAAGACTGGGCTGGATTTTTTATAAAACAATGGCACAATAAAAAGAAATCCGGGACTTGGAAAGCAAAGTCTTCCAAAGAGCATCTAATAAGAAACTTTGAAAAACACGCCACGCTTAAAAAAAAAAAAAACCTGTAGGATGGAATATAATGTCTGCTTTTGTGTGACATCACTAACAAACACCATGACTAAACCAGGTGTGTGTGTGTGTGTGTGTGTGTGGAGGGGATGGGAGGGTTCTAACACTACAGATGATGATATTCCCAGAATCAGGAACACAAATTTCTCAAAAAACTCAACATAACTTCCTGCGGTGGCAGAGTGAGACTCCTCCAGAGTCAGAGAGCAAATGTTCATGACCAGGCCAATCAGAGGAGGCCCTCCTGGCCTGGGGAGCACTGGGGCCCCTATCTGTCTGGCCTCATCATCCCAGGCCGCACCGGCATCATCATTGGTCGAGGGGGACGCATCATGTGAGGTCCTGGCATCATTTGCATATGGCCTCCCATTGGTGGACGCATTCCTGGACCTGAAGAAAAGGAAGGATTGGACACCGGCCAATGAAAACCACAGTCGGCATGCCTCAGTCACAGACTCACATCCTCAGTCACAGACTCAGGTCCTCAGACACAGACTCTCGTCCTCAGACACAGACTCTCGTCCTCAGACACAGACTCTCGTCCTCAGACACACTCTCGTCCTCAGACACAGACTCTCGTCCTCAGACACAGACTCTCGTCCTCAGACACAGACTCTCGTCCTCAGACACAGACTCTCGTCCTCAGACACAGACTCTCGTCCTCAGAGACAGACTCTCGTCCTCAGAGACAGACTCTCGTCCTCAGACACAGACTCTCGTCCTCAGACACAGACTCTCGTCCTCAGACACAGACTCTCGTCCTCAGACACAGACTCTCGTCCTCAGACACAGACTCTCGTCCTCAGACACAGACTCTCGTCCTCAGACACAGACTCTCGTCCTCAGACACAGACTCTCGTCCTCAGACACAGACTCTCGTCCTCAGACACAGACTCTCGTCCTCAGACACAGACTCTCGTCCTCAGACACAGACTCTCGTCCTCAGTCACTAGCCTCTTAGAGGCTTGAACAGGATCAACGTTTTTTTTACACTTTATTCAGTCGTTAGCAGGCATTCGTCTAATGTAAAGTATGAATACTGCAGGTAGAATCACAGAGGATCACAGATTAGGAACATGTGATTGTGACTGGTTGAGGAGCAGGTGTACAGGTGTTCTTAGTATTGAAAGTGACCTGGGGGTCCCAGTCTTACCTGGTCCACCTGGCATCATCCCATGGGGAGGGGGCCCCATCATGGGCATCATGGGGGGGCCTCCCATGGGGGGCGTGGGCAGCATGCCAGGGCGTGGAGGGCCCCCTGAGGGGGGGTCACAACACAGACAGGGTTGATCAGATTTAACATATTAAAGGTTATTAAATCCCTGGATAAACACAGCTTTGTTTAGTTAGAAGATGTGATAAACAGCAAAGCTATGATACACAGCAGAGCTCAACACAGAACCTGTCTGGTGACTATGGGGAACCTAGTGCAGTTCACTAGTCTGAGGATGTTTAGCAGCATGTGAAGCAGCAGCAGCTCTGACCCACAGCCTTAGCCATGTTGTCTTACCTGGGGGAGGGGCGCCGGGGAACGGGGTGCTGGGAATCTTCCCCTGCTGGAAGGCTGCAGCTGTGGAGGACAAACACACATCAGACACACTGACAGCTGCCCTGTGTCTGCTCACTGTGTCTGCTCACTGTGCCTGCTCACTGTGCCTGCTCACTGTGTCTGCTCACTGTGCCTGCTCACTGTGCCTGCTCACTGTGCCTGCTCACTGTGTCTGCTCACTGTGTCTGCTCACTGTGTCTGCTCACTGTGTCTGCTCACTGTGCCTGCTCACTGTGCCTGCTCACTGTGTCTGCTCACTGTGCCTGCTCACTGTGCCTGCTCACTGTGCCTGCTCACTGTGCCTGCTCACTGTGTCTGCTCACTGTGCCTGCTCACTGTGTCTGCTCACTGTGTCTGCTCACTGTGCCTGCTCACTGTGCCTGCTCACTGTGCCTGCTCACTGTGCCTGCTCACTGTGCCTGCTCACTGTGCCTGCTCACTGTGCCTGCTCACTGTGCCTGCTCACTGGAACATCACCCTTACAGCAGTGGTTCCCAGCCCTGGGTCCTCAGGGATCACCTGTCCTGCATGTTCTAGATGTTTCCCTGCTCCAACACACCTGATTCAAATGAATGGTCATAAGCAGGCTTCTGCAGAGCTGGATAACAAGCCAGTCATTTTAAATCAGGTGTGTTGGAGCAGAAGAACATCTAAAACATGCAGGACAGGTGATCCCTGAGGACCAGGGTTGGCAAACACTGCCTCAGAGGGTCAATGTGGTCATCGGAGAACAGATCTTCAGCCACACTAGCTGTGATCTTACTGGTTTTATCGATGAGGCTCTGGGCCTGTTCCTCCATCCACTTCTGATAATAGTCCTTCACATTCTCCTTGTGTTTCCTCCCGCTGCAGTGAGTCTTTCTTACCGACGGCTGAGAGAGAAACAAAGTGCTATTGGCTGAGTCATCACGACATGTTGTTACTACAAAGTAACAATAAAAATACATAATATCAAAATGTATTTTACATCACACAATCTTATGATGATCCTTAAGTTACTTACCGAGTCATGTGTCAGGTAGGTATCACAGTAGTCACAGTAAAACCTGCAGGATTCACAGAGATGTGGTCATTAGCTAACTGGCTACTTTCTGCACAGAAACTTGACATGTTGAAGCTGGACATCTTCAAAGAAAACCAAATGAAGTATATATTGATGTGATGAATAAAGTTATGTTGACTTTCTTTCAGAGTCAAAGTCAATCAACATGTTAAGAGGTCATTTTATTTGATAGTAATTTAGCAACCGTGCCGAGATGATAGCATAGCAACCATATCAACTAGACTAGCTGTGTTTTAGCTAACTAATGTCTAAAATAGCGAGTTCTTTAAAAAAAAATACATAAACATGTTTTAAACCTTTAGATTCAAGATAAATATATCTTTCAAATTAAATATTTAATCTAAAGTCAGACTTACTTCGGCATGTTGGTGCTTCCTGGCTTTCCGCCGCTGGTAATGTCGTCACTTCCTGGTGTTCGGTATAAATATCCGTAAACGCTAGATTTGACCTAAACCGTTCCGCATGAAACCAATGCTATTATATACCTAATATTTGGTCAGTGATTTACTAAATTATCAAGAATAAGGGATTGAGTATATGTTTTGTGTGAGAATACGTTTTTTTATGTATGTCACCGTTAAATTACGTTTGTCACCAACCTCGCTGAAAAAGGCTCGCATTATTGCATAATTTCTCTTTTTTTTCCGATCGTTTCAATAATCTAACAGTTTTTGCTGCTTCATTTTTAGGATTTTTCGTACGATCTAGTTAATCAATCGTGAAAACTAGAACTAAAATAAATAAAAATATAAAATATAATTGATAAAAGCACCAATGAAAGGACGCATTTGAATAGCAACAGACGACGTAGGCACGTTAGGGACGTCATACGTTGTAGTGACGTCAGACCCTGCCCCCCTAACATGGTTGTTGTTGATAACCTGCTGGTTGTTGTTATGACTGGACAAGGTGTCTTGGTGTAAATTAGGAGAGGACCCCCCCCCCCTCATCATGGACCTGGACCAGGAGCTGCTGCAGAGGTTCAGCTGCATGGGAACAACAGACAAGGACGTCCTGATCTCCGAGTTCCAGAGGCTGCTGGGCTTCCAGCTCAACCCCGCAGGATGCGCCTTCTTCCTGGACATGACCAACTGGTGAGCTCGGGGATCTTTAGGGGCCTACTAGCTCAGATAGCGGGTTATGCTAGCAGGTTGCTGAGGAAATGATGGAGAGATAGTTGGTTGGAAGAAGGTCAACCTTTTCTGGTCTTTCATGTCGTTTTGAAAGATTGTTTTGACATTGTCAGCTTTGTTATTGTCATTGATAACAGTGATATCTGAAACATGAACCAGCTAACGAGCTACTCAGTACCATGTGATCTAGGCTAGTTAGCCAGGCAGGTAGCTAACTCAATAATAAACCACAAGGTTAAACTGCTGTTAAAACATGTGAACCCAGTCCTGTATGTGGTCAGTATGTGGTCAGTATGTGGTCAGTATGTGGTCAGTATGTGGTCAGGATGTAATAGAGGCTCCTCCAGCTTCAGAGGCTCCTAAACCTCAACAAAACTTAGCCAGCCTACAGAATGACGTCATGAGTCGTGAGTGTTCACTAGTGTTTGAATTAAAAGGTTAAACCCAGTGACTCTGCGACATGGTAAGATGATGTAAATTTCTGCTCAACTGATCAGAATTTAAAAGTGAAAAGAAAAAATATTACATCTTTTATAAATATACATTGTAGTGTCAAGGATACACTTATCCAAATGTAAGTTAAAATCTGCTCCTCTTATCTGCCTGACCAGGAATTTACAAGCTGCTATAGGAGCTTATTATGACTTTGAGAGCCCCAGCATTAATACTCCATCCATGTCCTTCGTGGAGGACGTGACAATCGGTGAGGGGGAGTCTGTCCCCCCAGAGACACAGTTTACCAAGACATGGAGGGTCCAGAACACAGGTGGGTTCAGAGGGACAGAGACAACACACAACACCACAGTGTGTTCTGCAAGGTTCCACCATTCCAGTAATACTGGAAGAGATGCTTATTGTGTGTGTTGGATTGTGTGTCTGACGGGACTGTAAACATTGGTTTTATTTGAGAGATTTAGTAAGTGTTTTGTTTAGTAATGCGTGTGTGAAATTGCCACGATACGAAATTGTGTGTTTGAAATTTCCATGTTACTAAATTGAGTGGGTGAAATTGCTGTGTTACTAAATTGTGTGTGTGTGTGTTGCAGGAGCAGAGTCATGGCCTCCTGGTGTGTGTCTGAGGTACATCAGTGGGGATCAGTTTGGCCATGTGAACACAGTGATGGTACGCTCCCTGGACCCTCAGGAGATCTCAGATGTCAGTGTGCTGATGTGCAGCCCTGCTGCTCCAGGGATGTACCAGGGCCAGTGGAGGATGTGTACAGCCACCGGACTGTTCTATGGAGGTGAGGCCCAACACTACACTGCTGACTCAACATTACACTGCTGACCCAACACCACACCATTAACCCAACACTACACTACACTGCTGACCCAACACTACACTGCTAACCCAACATTACACTGCTAACACTAAACTACACTGCTAACACTACACCACACTACACTGCTAACACCACACTACACTGCTAACACTACACTACACTGCTAACACTACACCACACCACTAACCCAACACTACACTGCTAACCCAACACTACACTGCTAACACTACACTACACTGCTAACACTACACCACACCACTAACCCAACACTACACTGCTAACCCTACACTACACTGCTAACACTACACCATACCACTAACCCAACACTACACTGCTGACCCAACACTACACTGCTAACCCAACACTACACTGCTAACACTACACCACACTACACTGCTAACCCAACACTACACTGCTAACACTACACCACACTACACTGCTAACACTACACTACACCACTAATCCAACCCTACACTGCTGACCCAACACTACACTGCTAACCCTACACTACACTGCTAACACTACACCACACCACTAACCCAACACTACACTGCTAACCCTACACTACACTGCTAACACTACACCACTAACCCAACACTACACTGCTGACCCAACACTACACTGATAACCCAACACTACACTGCTAACACTACACTACACTGCTAACACTACACCACACTACACTGCTAACCCAACACTACACTGCTAACCCAACACTACACTGCTAACACTACACCACACTACACTGCTAACCCAACACTACACTGTTAACACTACACCACACTACACTGCTAACACTACACTACACCACTAATCCAACCCTACACTGCTGACCCAACACTACACTGCTAGCACTACACCACACTACACCACTAACCCAACACTACACTGCTAACACTACACTACACCACTAACCCAACACTACACTGCTGACCCAACACTACACTGCTGACCCAACACTACACTGCTAACCCAACACTACACTGCTAACACTACACTACACTGCTAACCCAACACTACACCACTAACCCAACACTACACTGCTAACACTACACTACACTGCTAACACTACACCACACCACTAACCCAACACTACACTGCTAACCCTACACTACACTGCTAACACTACACCACACCACTAACCCAACACTACACTGCTGACCCAACACTACACTGCTAACCCAACACTACACTGCTTACACTACACTGCTAACACTGGGACCTTCCTGGTGAAATAAAGGTAAAATAAAATAAAAATAAAACACTACACCACACTACACTGCTAACCCAACACTACACTGCTAACCCAACACTACACTGCTAACACTACACCACACTACACCTCTAACCCAACACTACACTGCTAACACTACAACACACTACACTGCTAACACTACACTACACCACTAACCCAACCCTACACTGCTGACCCAACACTACACTGCTAACACTACACCACACTACACCACTAACCCAACACTACACTGCTAACACTACACTACACCACTAACCCAACACTACACTGCTGACCCAACACTACACTGCTAACCCAACACTACACTGCTAACACTACACTGCTAACATTACACTGCTAACCCAACACTACACTGCTAACACTACACTGCAAACATTACACTGCTAACACTACACTGCTAACACTACACTGCCAACATTACACTGCTAACACTACACTGCTAACACCACACTGCTAACATTACACTGCTAACACTACACTGCTAACACTACACTGCTAACATTACACTGCTAACACTACACTACACTGCTAACACTACACCGCACTGCTAACACTACACTGCTAACATTACACTGCTAATACTACACTACACTGCTAACACTACACCACACCACCAACACTACACTGCTAACCCAACACTACACTGCTAACCCAACACTACACTGCTAACACTACACTACACCACTAACCCAACACTACACTGCTAACACTACACCACACCACCAACCCAACACTACACTGCTAACACTACACTACACTGCTAACCCAACACTACACCACTAACCCAACACTACACTGCTAACACTACACTACACCACTAACCCAACACTACACTGCTAACCCAACACTACACTGCTAACACTACACCACACTACACTGCTAACATTACACTGCTAACACTACACTGCTAACATTACACTGCTAACACTACACCACACTACACTGCTAACATTACACTGCTAACACTACACTACATTGCTAACCCAACACTACACCACTAACCCAACACTACACTGCTAACACTAAACTACACTGCTAACCCAACACTACACTGCTAACCCAACACTACACTGCTAACACTACGTCACACTACACTGCTAACATTACACTGCTAACACTACACCACACTACACTGCTAACATTACACTGCTAACACTACACTACACCACTAACCCAACACTACACTGCTAACACTAAACTACACTGCTAACCCAACACTACACTGCTAACCCTACACTGCACTGCAAACACAACACTACACCACTAACCCAACACTACACTGCTAACCCAACACTACACTGCTAACCCAACACTACACTGCTAACCCTACACTGCACTGCTAACCCAACACTACACCACTAACCCAACACTACACTGCTAACACTACACTACACTGCTAACCCAACACTACACTACTAACCCAACACTACACAGCTAACCCAACACTACACCGCTAACCCAACACTACACCGCTAACCCAACACTACACCACTAACTCAACACTACACCACTACCCCAACACTACACCACTAACCCAATACTACACCACTACCCCAACACTACACAGCTAACCCAACACTACACTGCTAACCCAACACTACACTGCTATCCCAACACCACACTGCTAACCCAACACTACACTACACTGCTAAACCAACACTACACCACTACCACAACACTACACCAATAACCCAACACTAAACCACTAACCCAACCCTACACTGCTGACCCAACACTACACTGCTAACCCAACGCTACACTGCTAACCCTACACTGCACTGCTAACCCAACACTACAGCACTAACCCAACACTACACTGCTAACACTACACTACACTGCTAACCCAACACTACACCGCTAACCCAACACTACACTGCTAACACTACACTTCACTGCAAACCCAAAACTACACTACAAACCCAACACTACACCGCTAACCCAACACTACACCGCTAACCCAACACTACACCGCTAACCCAACACTACACAGCTAACCCAACACTACACCGCTAACCCAACACTACACCGCTAACCCAACACTACACCGCTACCCCATCACTACACCACTAACCCAACACTACACCACTACCCCAACACTACATCGCTAACCCAACACTACACTGCTAAACCAACACTACACTGCTAACCCAACACTACACTGCTAACCCAACACCACACTGCTAACCCAACACCACACTACACCACTAACCCAACACTACACTGCTAAACCAACACTACACTGCTAACCCAACACTACATTACACCGCTAACCCAACATTACACCACTAACCCAACACTACACTGCTAACCCAACACCCTCCTCCTCTCCCTCCTCCTCTCCTCAGACATCATCTGGGTGATTCTCAGTGTGGAGGTTGGAGGCCTCCTGGGTGTGACTCAGCAGCTATCCTCCTTCCAGACAGAGTTCAACACGCAGCCTCACCGTAACCCCGAGGGGGGGGACTTCAACCCCTTCGCCTCCCCGCAAAGGAACAAGCACGACTCTGACCGTGACCTCCTCAAAGACCCAGGAGGATCATGGGAAGGCTCGCCGGACAGCCAGGAAGTCAACGGCCTGTCCCACAACACTGTCAACAGAGCAGCTAGCCTATCAGTGGTGGCGTACAGTCAGGTAACACGCCCGCACCTGACCTCACCTGACCTCACCCGACCTCACCTGACCTCACCTGACCTCACCTGACCTCACCTGACCTCACCTGACCGCCTTCAGCTTCCTGTTTCATCATCACTTTTACGATGATGTCAGCTGCTCATGTAGTCAGACCAGGAAGGGACTTTTTAACAATTCCAATACGAAGAAATTCACATTTCCAATTTGTAGCCACAGATTTTCCTGTCCTCACTGTGTTTAGGTAATAGGGAGTCCAGTGGCTGACCCGTTACTGGAATCAGGGTAGTAATCAGAGGGTTACCGGTTCGATTTCCGTGTCCTTAGGTAAGGCACTTCACCCTACTTGCCTCAGGGGGGAATGTCCCTGTACTTGCTGTAAGTCGCTCTAAATAAGAGTGTCTGCTAAATGACTGAATGTAAATGTAGTTGAGAGAGAGAGAGATTCCCCACCAGTGTCCAGGTCTTTCCTGGTCTGCCTGGCTGTGGTCCTGTGCAGCGCTACAATAGAGTCACACCCTGAACTCTCCTGCCAGAGGCTTCTGCTGCCAGACAGCTGTATAGAACACTGAACCATGGAGGTGCTGAGGATGATGTGGTAGCCCAGGTCGAACCAGCACCTTTTTATTTAGTACATAATATCAAATGGTTCAAAGTTCAGCTGGTGTATTCGTGGTCTGACATGACTGTTGTGCTTTGTTGTTACATTGTGATTGTTAGCGTTTTGTTGTTCAGTACTTCTAGGTGTTTGCAACATGAATCCCTCTGTTAAAAAACAGGCTGCTGTTGTGGATGAATACACAGCTGACAGATAACTGCTTATATCTCAGTGTATCCTTCCCCCTGGCCTGTATATAAGCTTTAGTACTAGTATCTTGAATCCTAGTTTGTCAGAACAGAACACAAACATAGAAAAACATACTAATTAAACCCATCAGTAAAGACATAGCAGAGTCATAGCTGTGCTCATGTCCCACTACTGTGTTTTAAAGTGCTGTGTTTGACTCAGTGGTTAGAGCTTTTAACTGCAGGTCAAGAGGTCACAGGTTCAAATCCCTTCAAATTTGTTTTCCACTTTGCATCAAAGCTTCATGAACACTGTTATTATTGTTATTTCATGAGCCATGTTGTTTGTTCACTGATGCCCGGTGCTGTGACCAGGTCCAGGGCCGCTCGCTGTGTTAAAACGTCCATCTCTGCTCCTCCAGGGTCTCCATGGGCCGTACCCTTTCGGACAGAGCTAGAGAGCCCAGTCCCCCCTACTGCAGACCCTGCTGGCCTGTTCTGGGACTCCTGGAAGCAGGGGGCTGGAGAGGAACATTTCTTTCATAAGGACTCTTGATAAGCCTTTTCCTGGTCCTGCCTCCACCCCTGCCTCCTGCCTTTACTCCAAGCCCCAACCCCTAATTCACCAGCCTCCTGTTCCAGCTCCTAGCACCAACCAAACCCAACCACCCTCCAACCACTGCCCCACCCTCAGCCCAACCCCCATCTCTGCCCCACCCCTAACCCAAATCCTCATCTCTACCACCATCTCTGCCCCACCCCCGGCCCCCATCTCTGCCCCACCCCCTGCCTCCATCTCTGCCTGCCCCCATCGCTGCCTGCCCCCCCCCCCCCCCCCCCCCCCCCAGGGCCTGTGATGTCAGTGCTGGCTGTGTGACCCTCGAGTGTCTCCACATGTCTGAATGCTGAGGACAGATCGCTCTCCACCCTAAAGACACGCTACAAACACGACTTTATTAGTTCTCTGAGCAGCCTGCACCTTGGGAACCTGAAGGCCTAGGGGCCGGGGGGAGGGGGCCTGGAGGCTGGGGGAGGGGGCCTGGAGGCTGGGGGTGGGAGTTAGGGGAGGGGAATGAGGGAAAGAGAAGAAGCCATCAAAGTCTAGTTTGCCTGGTGAGTGGTTGTAGATTCAGGATGTGTGTGTGTGTGTGTGTGTGTGTGTGCACGCCAGTGTATGTCTGTATGTGGGCATGTGTGTAGGATTTTCTTTGGGATTTTACTGAACATTAAACTGTCTAGGTATGGATGCTCCAGCGACTGAGTTGGTCAAACCGCAAATATTCTTTTAGTTTTTCCTTTCAATTTCAAATTTTTCAAACAACAGATATTTCAGTAGTGCTTTATAAGTTATACCTGTCTCTGGCAGGAAGCTGTCCAGGTCTATAGGCTCATACTTACATACAGACACTGACCTCGTCCCCGCATCATGGAACATTGCCCTCTGAAGACACCAGGTGGCGCTATAGTTCCAACTGTCTATCACACTTCCCCCAAGCAGTCCCAAGGCAAACACTACCAGCAGACACTTCCAAATACTTCATCATGCAGATTTGAAATAGTTTCGAATCAATATTATAGATGTAACTTTGCAGCTAATGAAATAATAATGTATGAAGTATTTGTATGTGTTTGTCCCGGGAGGACAAATAGGTGATTGTGTGTGTGTGTGCAAAGAGAAGGTAGTGTACATGTTTGTGTGTGTGTGTGTGCAAAGTGAAGGTAGTGTACATGTTTGTGTGTGTGTGTGTGTGCGTGTGCAAAGAGAAGGTAGTCTACATTTTCTGTCCGTCTTCAACACATGCGTCCCTGAAACGGCTGCTTCTGCTCTGCCAGCTAGTCTGACATCAGTGGATTGAGGAATGTGACCTGAATGATGCTTGTGTGGTTCCTGGATGAGTTCTGTGATGTCATGTGATCAGAGCTGTTTCCAGTGAGGACACATGACAAGTCTGAACTCTGGTGAGACCTGATGTGGACTAATGTAGGATGCATGTTTAGTTCATTATTGTTTACAAACGAGAAGGAATAGGCAACACTGACGGGTAACAGCGTGTCTGGTTGCCGAAGCGACGGTTCTATTCCAACCAATCACGATGGTTCAACTTCCACAGCTGATTCATCGTCACTACAGCCCTGAGAAAATGCGATGCGTATCCCAGAAGTCTGTGCGATCTGAGCAGCATAGGGTCTTCCAGAGCATGTGCCCCCCTACCCTGTCACTCTACCAGCCCACACAGGACAGGTTAACCTGGCTTTAATCACTTTCACTTCACTGTCAACGGATTTCTGTCAGCTGGGTGTGTGTGTGTTTGTGTTTGTGTGTGTGAGGCAGTGTGTAAAAGACCAGATATTATATAATTTTGCAGTTCTTTTTTGTTTTCTTTCTTTTTTTTGTTTTAGTTTGTGCTGATGGATATATTTGGTCTGGATGGCCCAGTGATGGATGGGGTGCGAGTTTGTGTTAAGAGTCCTAAGATAGCACATTTATCAAAAGAGAACACAACAAAAAATTAAGCCTTTTTCCTGTATGTATAATAAACATTTGTATGAATAAATTAACACTGAAACAAGGAATACAGAAGTGTGTTTTGTCTGGGGATGAGGGTTGAGTGTGTCTGGAGGTGAGGGCTGGAGGTGAAGGCTGAGTGTGTTTGGAGGTGAGGGATGGGTGTATTTGGAGGTGAGGCCTGGGGGTGTCTGGAGGTGAGGGCTGGAGGTGAGGGCTGGGGGTGTCTGGAGGTGAGGGCTGGAGGTGAGGGCTGGGGGTGTCTGGAGGTGAGGGCTGGGTGTGTCTAGAGGTGAGGGCTGGGTGTGTCAGGAGGTGAGGGCTGGGGGTGTCTGGAGGTGAGGGCTGGGTGTGTCTAGAGGTGAGGGCTGGGTGTGTCAGTAGGTGAGGGCTGGGTGTGTCAGTAGGTGAGGGCTGGGTTTATCAGGAGGTTAGGGCTGGGTGTGTCAGTAGGTGAGGGCTGGGTGTGTCAGTAGGTGAGGGCTGGGTGTGTCTGGAGGTGAGGGCTGGGTGTGTCAGGAGGTGAGGGCTGGGTTTATCAGGAGGTGAGGTGAGGGCTGGGTGTGTCAGGAGGTGAGGGCTGGGTGTGTCAGGAGGTGAGGGCTGGGTTTATCAGGAGGTGAGGTGAGGGCTGGGTTTATCAGGAGGTGAGGGCTGGGTTTATCAGGAGGTGAGGGCTGGGTGTGTCAGGAGGTGAGGGCTGGGTGGGTCAGGAGGTGAGGGCTGGGTGGGTCAGGAGGTGAGGGCTGGGTGGGTCAGGAGGTGAGGGCTGGGTGTGTCTGGAGGTGAGGGCTGGGTGTGTCTGGAGGTGAGGGCTGGGTGTGTCAGTAGGTGAGGGCTGGGTTTATCAGGAGGTGAGGGCTGGGTTTATCAGGAGGTGAGGGCTGGGTTTATCAGGAGGTGAGGGCTGGGTTTATCAGGAGGTGAGGGCTGGGTGGGTCAGGAGGTGAGGGCTGGGTGTGTCAGGAGGTGAGGGCTGGGTGGGTCAGGAGGTGAGGGCTGGGTGTGTCTGGAGGTGAGGGCTGGGTGTGTCATTGATAGAGTAGATGTCATTGAACCGGTCAGCAGCTGTGTGACTCCAGCGTCTCTTCTCACGTTTACTGCGCGGCCGTTATTTTACTGTGAGAGCAGCCGTGAGCTGCCTCGAGCTTACTGCTGTTTGCTCTGCGCGCTCCGCCCTCGCGAGGGCTACATGACCCGGGCACGCGCAGGCGGGTGGCCTCGGTAAATTATTGGGTTTCAGTAAACCAGGAAGTTATTACTTAACTCGTTATTTCTCCCGTTTGTTAAGCATCTTTACAGTTACTTGAGACATTTAAAAGACCGACTTCCTTAAACATATCGCGGTTCAACTGTCTGATATTTGATGGAACAGACTCGCTGTCGACTAACGTCATTTTATGAATAGCTGGCAGGAGTCTCCGTGTGTGTGTGTGTGTGTGCGTGTATCATGTGTGTGTATATAGGGTGTGTGTATGTGAGTGTATCGTGTGTTGCTTATTTACGTGTTCATTTTGAATGGTTGGTCCAGACTTTCAGCAATGGACAAATAGGGGCAAATATTGACTTTAGGTTTTCTTACCACATTGTGAAACATTATGGAACATGTAACCTTTAAAAAATAAGACCAAACAGCCAAGAGCTTTAAATTGCTTCACTCAAAAATTGATGTGGGTAAGATATACTGTATAAAGATGTATAAAATACTTGACATCTACGTTTAGCCTTTAATTAATCAAAAGTCCTCACTCACAGTTCTGTCATCCTTATAAATGTTGCCTTGTCTGCCAGGCAGTTAAAATAAACAAAAGATATAGAATAACAGAGACAAATTTTTTTGCATTAATCCACACCTGAACATGTCAATCATATAAAAGACACCTGCTTTTATACTCCACATAACAATGCCCTCAAGATGGCTGAATAACAGAACAATTGATCTTTATCCTACTGCAAACCAAGACTGAGATAACATCTTCAACAGAAGAAAGGGAAGGTTTTCAGTGAGACAGACAGACCAGCCCACAGCCACCTGCTCTCTGAGGCATCTCAGCAGTTAGAGATGTTCAGCTGATAAGAGACATTACTCTCAGGTAACGTGGGGTCGAACACTGGCCCTCAGCACGCTGCTGTCAACAGCAGATCTGTACCTGCCCATCAGGGGGGCTGGTTCTCCCTGGGCCTCCCCGAGTCCCCCTGTGTCTCACTGCGTCCCCCTGTGTCTCGCTGTGTCCCCCTGTGTCTCCCGGGCCCCGCCTGGGTACCCCTGTGTCTCGCTGTCCCCCCCTGTGTCTCACTGTGTCCCCCTGTGTCTCACTGCGTCCCCCTGTGTCTCCTGAGTCCCCCTGTGTCTCCTGAGTCCCCCTGTGTCTCACTGCGTCCCCCTGTGTCTCACTGTGTCCCCCTGTGTCTCACTGTGTCCCCCTGTGTCTCCTGAGTCCCCCTGTGTCTCGCTGTGTCCCCCCGGGCCCCCCCTGGGTCCCCCTGTGTCTCACTGGGTCCCCCTGTGTCTCCCGGGCCCCCCCGGGTCCCCCTGTGTCTCCCGGGCCCCCCCTGGGTCCCCCTGTGTTTTGCTGTCCCCCCATGTGTCTCACTGGGTCCCCCTGTGTCTCACTGCGTCCCCCCGGGTCCCCCTGTGTCTCACAGCGTCCCCCTGTGTCTCGCTGTGTCCCCCAGGGTGTCCCTGCGTCCCCCCGTGTCCCACTGTGTCTCGCTGTGTCTCACTGTGTCCTGCTGTGTCTCGCTGTGTCCCCCTGGGTCTCACTGTGTCCCCCTGTGTCTCACTGCGTCCCCCGGGTCCCCCTGTGTCTCACAGCGTCCCCCTGTGTCTCGCTGTGTCCCCCTGTGTCTTGCTGTGTCCCCCTGGGTCTCCTGAGTCCCCCTGTGTCTCGCTGGGTCCCCCAGGGTGTCCCTGCGTCCCCCCGTGTCCCACTGTGTCTCGCTGTGTCCTGCTGTGTCTCGCTGTGTCCCCCTGGGTCTCACTGGGTCCCCCTGTGTCTCACTGGGTCCCCCTGGGTCCCCCTGGGTCCCCCTGCTTCCCCCCGGGTCCCCCTGGGTCCCCCTGGGTCCCCCTGGATCCCCATAGGTCCACAGTCTCGCTGGCTCTCCCCTGGAAAAGTCAGATTAGCACCACTTCTGAGCTTCATAGCTGAATAAACTGCCATGCAAATGTCACAGATGAATGGAATGTGTGTTAAAACCATGAGCAAATAGAAGAGAGGAAGAAACTGACTGAAGCTCAGATCTGAGAGCTGTTGTTGACAAAAGGCTGGGACTAGATTGTGAATAGATCTTCTAAACTGTGGGGTACATAATGAATGAACTGTTTCAACAGATCACTTTCACTATAAGCACAACACACACGCACACAGACAGCACACGCACACCACACACACGCAGATAAACAAACGCAGTTAAAACACTGTTTAAACGTTGCAGGCTTGAAGGGTCAGTGATGGAAGGTGTTTGTATTGGTGTGACTATAACAAACTAACGCTATGCGGCCGCACCATTAAAGAGCGATGTGTCTCTGTGTGTGTGTGTCTCTGTGTGTGTGTGTCTCTGTGTGTGTGTGTCTCTGTGTGTGTGTGTCTCTGTGTGTGTGTCTCTGACGCAGGTCCTGCACACCTCAGCTCACAATGACTCAGTTCTGAATACTGATCTCTCCCTTAGCAGGTAGAGCATGGAAACTTTATACATGTCTCAAAGCAACACGATCTTTCGACTGTCTACACACGTGTGATGTAATTAATGTGCGGTCATATTGAATGTGATACCGGTTCTTAAGTAAACAGTCCTAATGAATGGGTGCTTGTGGGTGATTTATAAACCGCTCCTTGTGTGTGTTGTTTTTTGGAGGGCTTTGGCTTCAACTGTTACGGATAATGTTCTGTCCATGTGTCTTCAAAAGACAGAAACCAGATGACAAATATGCAAAGAAGTAGTGTTGAATTTGGCAATTCAAGGTAATCAGGTGGCTCAATGGTTAAGGCGTTGGGCTCGTGATCGGAAGGTTGTGAGTTTGATTCCCGGCTGTGACTATGTGAGGCAAGGCACATGTCCTGAGGCAAGGCACTTCACCCTACTTGCCTTAGGGAGGAATGTCCCAGTACTTACTGTAAGTAGCTCTGGATAAGAGCCTCTGCTGAACGATTCAATGTAAATATAATTGGTTTTCTAGGGAAAAAGAAATACAAATGTTTCCGTTTGCGGTTAACAGATTTGCATATATTAAGTCAGATCCAGAGAACCTGTTGGTGATGTTGGCAACCCCTATTTCACCACTATCTACCTGTTACACACACACACACACACATACACACAGCTATCTACCTGTTACACACACACACATACACACAGCTATCTACCTGTTTATACACACACACACATACACACAGCTATCTACCTGTTACACACACACACACATACACACAGCTATCTACCTGTTACACACACACACATACACACAGCTATCTACCTGTATATACACACACACACATACACACAGCTATCTACCTGTTACACACACACATACACACAGCTATCTACCTGTATATACACACACACACACATACACACAGCTATCTACCTGTACATACACACACACACCGCTATCTGCCTGTACACAGACACACACACACACACACAAACACAGTTCAGACAAAACAAATCAAACATATAAACTGATTATTAATCTCATTAGAATAACCAGATCTACCAACAAACTATCCTGAAGGCTTCATCAGTGTCGTAGCTTAATAGACAATTCATGTTGTTGTCGATTTGGCTTCAGAAAACCAAATATCAATTTAATACTTATTTTCTAAGTGTATAAAACAATTAAACTGATAAATGAATAGTTTTGGAATGACGATTCAATTCAAACTCAACAGACGCAGGGGAGTCAGGTGGCTGAGCGGAATGAGGCTAGTAATGAGAAGGTTTCCGGTTCAATTCCCGGCCGTGCCAACATGACATTGTGTCTTTGGGCAAGGCACTTCACCCTACTTGCCTCAGGGGGAATGTCCCTGTACTTACTGTAAGTCGCTCTGGATAAGAGGGTCTGATAAATGACTCCATGTAAGATGAAGCAGAGAGGACATCCCTAGTCATGACTAGAACTTTATTAACAAAACCAGGAAGCAGTCCCAAATGTTCCCTTTAAACAGAGGAGCCTTGTGTTTTACCATCTGAAAAGGTTTCTCATTTCCTTGAGAAGGAGGAGGGGATGTTGGGGGGGGGTAGTAAAGGGGGGGGGGTAGTGGAGGAGGGGGCAGGGGAGGTGGGGGGGTAGTGGAGGAGGGGGCAGGGGAGGTGGGGGGTAGTGGAGGAGGGGGCAGGGGAGGTGGGGGGGGGTAGTGGAGGAGGGGGCAGGGGAGGTGGGGGGGGTAGTGGAGGAGGGGGCAGGAAAGACACAGAAAGCTTGAACTCCTTGAGTGAGGTCATGCCTCAGACACACACAGACTGTGTGCATAAGTAGAAGAGGGCTGCCCTATAAATATGAGCTGCTGTCAATGGAGCAGAAATTCCTTCACACTCCACTCAGTCCCTCTGGCACAGTCCACACCCTAGCAGGTGCTCTGTCACAGAGAGAGCAAGGCAGTTTGAACTGTGCCTCCTTCAACCCCTACACCTGTTACCTACACCTGTGCCACCATCTGAGGGAGAGGCGAGGCAGCAAGAGAGAGAGAGAGAGACTATCTGCCTCAGGACCGAGGCAAAGGATTCCTCTGTTGTTAAGGGAGACAGACACTTGTCTTGCCTGCTGCTTGAAGCATCTACAAAACCTTCTACAAAACCATCTCTAGCACCAGGACCTCCAGCAGCATCCAGCCCACCTGACAGCAGCTGGACCTGGGTTCACCAGGGACCCTGCCTGTCCTGGAACCAGAGGAACCAGGTCAACTGCTCACCCCTGCCAGGGAGCAACACCACTGCCCAGGTGAGAACAGCTAGGCTGGGAATGGGAGACTGGGGGACTGGGAGACGAGACTGAGAGACGAGACTGGGAGACGAGACTGGGAGACGAGACTGGGAGACGAGACTGAGAGACGAGACTGGGAGACGAGACTGGGAGACGAGACTGAGAGACGAGACTGGGAGACGAGACAGGGAGACTGGGGGACTGGGAGACGAGACTGGGAGACGAGACTGGGAGACTGGGAGACTGGGGGACTGGGGGACGAGACTGGGAGACTGGGGGACTGGGAGACGAGACTGGGAGACGAGACTGGGAGACTGGGGGACTGGGAGACGAGACTGGGAGACTGGGGGACTGGGAGACGAGACTGGGAGACTGGGAACTGGAATTAGTTTTACATTTAGTAATTTAGCAGACCCTCTTATCCAGAGTGACTCACAGCAAGTAATCGAACTTGTGAGCCTTCCAATCACAAGTCGGACGCCCTAACCACTCGGTCACCTGACTGCCAGTTTTACTGTGTTACCGTGAGTTATCTGGAAAATTACCTCTAGTGAATAACTGTGAGAGTGAATGGTTGTCTCTATGTTGTCTGTAACTGTCTGTGAAAGCCCTGCGACTAGCTGGCCCCTGTCCAGGGTGTACCCTGCCTAAGGCCCAAAAGTAACTGTGATGGCCTCCAGTCACCCGTGGCCCCTAACGAGAATAAGCAACCCCGCTATTAAGCTGCAGATAATTAATGAGATTAGATCTAACTATCACTTCCTCTTCTAACACAAACAGCAGATCTTTTTAGAATCTCTTCCAAGTCCACTTGTCTGTTCTCACATATCTGCCCTTTAAAAGAGCATCAAACCATCTATCAGATCTCACCATCAGTAAACACAACCGAACGTTCTGTGAAACAGCTCAGATACGTCACCTGAGCTAGGCGAAGCGTGAGGACACCTCTTAACAGCCGCCCCAGGGAGCGTGCAGGTGGCTCCAGGTGTGTGGAGGTGTGTGGAGGTGTGAAGCAGCAGGGAGTCAGGTGGCTGAGCGGTTAGGGAATCAGGCTGGTAATCAGAATGTTGCAAGGCACTTCACCCTACTTGCCTCAGGGGGGGAATGTCCCTGTACTTGCTGTAAGGCACTCTGGATAAGAGAGTATGGTAAATGAATACATGTAAATGAAATGAGATGAAGAGGAGGGGTGACTTTTCTGAATTTTTAATAAAAATATAAGAAAACATATACATTGTTTTGTATCTAGAAATTATACAATACAATATACAGTACAATACAATAGTGTACAAAAGAGTAGAGGTTTATACTGTTTATACCAATGAAAAACCTTTGTATGTTTTTCCTTCAAGACTGGAGGTCAATAAGTCATCCGAACAGAGGACCTCTCACTCACTTCATGCACACATTGTAAAAAGACTTTTCCTAACATTGATCCTGCCAGTGTGAATACACCTCATATTTCACACCTGGACAAAGAGGGTCTAGAGAAAGTTAGCATCTGTAAAGAGGGGTGTAATTAGTTCAAAAAAAATTCTGTAGCAAACACTTCACAGCCAACTGCCACTTAGTAGGTCTATCTCCTCAGCACGGCCGGGCCGGACCAGGCCAAGCCAGACCAGGCCGAACCAGGCCAGGCTGGACCAAGAGAACCTCCCCCCCCCCCACTTCCTTTAGCCCTGGACCTCTTTCACTCTTTAAGCTGATGCGTTTCCCATGAGAAACAATAACAAAGAATCCCTTCGGCTCCAAATCTCTCCTTTAAACCGCACGCAGTTGCACATAGAGCAAATAGTCACGCCTGATTATATACACTCCTTAAACTCCACAGTCAAACAAGAGAGAGCTAGACTGAGGGATAGGAGGGGGGGGGGGAAGGGAGGGCAAGCTTGGAATGGAAAGGAGAGAGGAAGTGAAGGAGAGGTTAAGGAGAAGCTGTTTCTTTTCATGAGTCTTGTGAAAGGTCAGACTTGGTCAATTCTGGAAAGATCACAACATCGAATTCTTAGTCCTCTGTGAAAGATTAATATAAATCATTTAGACTTTCAGTTGATCCACTACATCAAAGAAACTTAGCAACAACAACCAAAACAATTTCAGTTTGATGTTTCTGGTATTTGGGTGAACTAACCTTTTCCACCATGAGAATAATTACCACAGGTTCAATTCAGACCTGAGAAGAATTACCACAGGTTCAATTCAGACCTGAGAAGAATTACCACAGGTTCAATTCAGACCTGAGAAGAATTACCACAGGTTCAATTCAGACCTGAGAAGAATTACCACAGGTTCAATTCAGACCTGAGAAGAATTACCACAGGTTCAATTCAGACCTGAGAAGAATTACCACAGGTTCAATTCAGACCTGAGAAGAATTACCACAGGTTCAATTCAGACCTGAGAAGAATTACCACAGGTTCAATTCAGACCTGAGAAGAATTACCACAGGTTCAGCTCAGGTGTAAAACCCCGAAGACCTGAATTCACAGAGCAGACCGGCAGCTTCAAACATCCCTGCAGGGGACCCTCTAACAACATTAGAGGCAGATTGATGCTGTGCAGAAAAACCAAAACTGGAGGCTGGAAGCAGGAGCGGGCAGTTTGAGACAGGGTGGGGCGGTTTGGGGCTGGGTGGACAGTTTGGGATGGAGGGGCAGTTTGAGCCTGGAGGGGCTGTTTATGGGGAGGTTTGTGAGGCAGTTTGGGTCTGGATAAGGCTGTTTATGGGGAGGTTTGTGAGGCAGTTTGGGTCTAGATGAGGCTGTTTATGGGGAGGTTTGTGAGGCAGTTTGGGTCTGGATAAGGCTGTTTATGGGGAGGTTTGTGAGGCAGTTTGGGTCTGGATAAGGCTGTTTATGGGGAGGTTTGTGAGGCAGTTTGGGTCTGGAGAAGGCTGTCTGAGGCAGAATAAAGCAGGATGAGGGTCTCCTTTGACTGTGGTGTCAAAAGCTGCCTTGCCAGTAAATGGAGCACACTCTAATTCTTCTGAAATGAATACCAGCTCCTTCACCAAACTCATTTAGAGATCAGTCAGAGCTTTAATCCTGCCCCCCCCACCCCCCCTGGGGGCTGTGTTTACCTCCCTCGCCTCTGTCCCCCCTTTCCCCTCATATGGCTACATTTGCTGGTGTAATGGGCTTAGTGCAAGCTGTTACAGGCCAGAGTGCACACACTCTGCAGGAGGGCAGGGACTCACTTTTTAATCGGACCCCCGTCGAAGGCAGGAAGGACACTGACACATCCCAGGAGCCTTTGCAGGAAGTCTGGAGATGAAAGAAGGAGTGAGGGGATAGGAAGAATGTTCTAGGTGAGGGAGGGAGGGAGGGAGGGAAGGAGAGGGAGAGAAGGAGAGGGGGAGAAGGAGAGAAGGAGAGAGGGAGAAGGAGAGAAGGAGAGGGGGAGAAGGAGAGAAGGAGAGAGAGAGAAGGAGAGAAGGAGAGGGGTAGAAGGAGAGAAGGAGAGGGGGAGAAGGAGGAATGTTTTAGGTGAGGGAGGGAGGGAGGGAGGCAGAAGGAGGGAAGGAGAGGGGGGAGAGAGGGAGAGAAGGAGTGGGAGGATGGGTTGATGGTGAGGGTTCGAGGTCTTATTTTGGAGAGAACAACTTATTTTCACTACCTCTCACATCAGTGACAAGAGTGGGGAGTCAGGTGGCTGAGCGGTTAGGGAATTGGGCTTGTAATCAGAACGTTGCCGGTTCGATTAATGGCCGTGCCAACATGTTGTTATGGCCTTGGTCAAGGCACTTCACCCTACTTGCCTCAGGGGGGAATGTCCCTGTACTTGCTGTAAGTCACTCTGGATAAGAGCGTCTGATAAATTATTACAAATGTAAAGATGTTTCCTGAAGCATCAGATGTTGTTTGGGTGTGGTGCTCCTCTGGCGTCTTTATAAACGAAGATCTGCTTCCCGTGTCTCTTCTGAGAACATGTGCAGGACGAGAGAGTGTTTTACAGCAGCATGGCACCATCCTACACACTGATAACCTTTTAGTGTGACGGCCATGCCCACACACACTCTCACATACACACACGCGTACGCACACACACGCATACACACGCTGCCACAGCTGGTGGATGGGTAGAAACAGGAAAGGGCTGTGTGTGTGCGTGTGCAGCATGGGTGAGATTACAGCACATGAGAATCAGCTGACGTCTATCTTAATATTGACACATGATCATTGTTCCAGAACACGGACGAGCAGCTGTCACGAAACACAGAAGCATAAAAACTCACCAGAGGCTGAAAACCAAGCGACAAAACACACGACCAGCCACCGTTTATTATGGTTAAAGAACGATGACATTATGTCTCTATCAGGAGGTCTCCCCTCCTCCTGACTTTCATTTGATTAAAATCTCCAGCAGGGAGAGAGGTGGAGGCCGGTTTAGTCATTTAGCAGACGCTAAAGGGGTGGAGAGGTAAGGAGGTGGTGAGGAGTGGAGAAGGAGGGGGTGGAGGTGTAAGGAGGTGGTAGGGGGTGGAGGAGGAGAGGTAAGGAGGTGGTGAGGGGTGGAGGGGTAAGGAGGTGGAGGAGGAGGGGGTGGAGGAAGGGTAAGGAGGTGGTTGGGGGTGGAGGAGGTGGGATAAGGAGGTGGTTGGGGGTGGAGGAGGTGGGATAAGGAGGTGGTGGAGGGTGGAGGAGGTGGGATAAGGAGGCGGTGGGGGGTGGAGGAGGTGGGATAAGGAGGCGGCAGGCTGAAAGGCCAGGCAGGCGCCTGTCTACTCCAGGCCTCCTCTCAGCTCTCCTGCACCCCAGACGCAAGTCCATTCTAGCCCACTGACCCACAAGTAAAAGACTCAGTCAAATCCAGTTTGCTGCCCCCAGTGTGGTGGGGCTCTGCTGCTCCCCATGAAAGCTTTTCCAGGGCTCACAGATCATTTAAAGAGCCTCTGTAAACAGCTTCTCACCTCAGATCCACTCAGTGTCCCCCAAGTCAAGATTCAGACTAGGCGTCTCTTCAATCGTGGAGGTTGTAACTGCGATGTTGACGACGCAGGTTAAGCAGGCAAGACAAGGTTTTCTAAAGGTATCGCTGAGGAACATCTTTTTTTTAAAGTGTTGTGAAGCTGTTGTTGGGGTTATACAGATGTTAATGAACAATTAGAGATAAGCTTTTATTTTGAGAAATTTCTCCAATTTTTTTTCATTATTTTACCAAGTAAGTATTAAAAAAGTTTTTACATGTTTTTTACAAGTAATTATCTTGATTGCAGGCTTAGTGATTTTATCGTTTTATAGAGAGTATGTCATAGTCCCTTGTGTTTAAGATGGTTAAGGTGTTAGGAGTGTAGATAACCTCACCAGGATTTACACTTGAGGTCCTAAAACAAGATGACAGCCAAACTAGTAACTATGTGAACCAGTAACATTAATGTAGCATGCTATGCTCGTCACATTCAGCAGCATAACCTTTCACCCTTTCTTAAAAAATAATTCCAGCAGGTTGTAACCGATGTGGTGTTTCCTCCTCCAGGATCCAGCCATGTCTCAACCAGGGAGAGACCACCCAGGGAGCCCAGCCTACCTTCCACCCCGCCTGGGCTTGCCCCTGTCCCAGAGCCCCCTCCCAGCTGGAAGAGAGGCCTGGGAGACCGAGGACACCAAGCCCTGCATGGAGACCCTGGACCGAGGCGTCCCCAGCCTCACTGGCCTCCCCAGTCTCACCGGCCTCCCTGGCCTCTACTTCTCCTGCATCGACATGCTCCTCACTGAGGACTCTGCCTGGCTGGTGAAGGTCAGCGAGGCTGCGCCCACACTGGCTGTCCCCCTGAGCAGGGGAGAGGCCCGGGGGGAGGCTAGGGGGGAGGCCAGGGTAGAGCCGGAGCAGTGCCCGGTCATTGACAGCCAGGGCGTGGGGCTCTCCCCTGGGCTGGAGGCCCTGCAGGGCCCAGAGGAGGAACGTTCCCTGGAACAGGTGCAGAGCCTGGTGGTCGGGGAAGTGCTGAAGGACGTGGAGACAGCCTGCAAACTGCTCAATATTACCTCAGGTAAATACCTCTTATTGCTCAATATTACCTCAGGTAAATACCTCTTATTGCTCAATATTACCTCAGGTCTAATTGCTCAATATTACCTCAGGTAAATACCTCAAACTGCTCAGTTTCATATCTTAGACCCACTTTAGTTCACAACTTCTAATACCGGTACTTTATTTACTTTATTTACTGAATGTGGATCCTACCTGCCCATTGTGGTGTGTTGGTTCATTTCTGGAGCTTTAGTACCGTTACTGGGCCTGGTTCTTCACTGGGAGCAGCAGACAGGACCTGAATAGAGACAAAGTTGGATTCATGAACGCTGGTTTACAGACAATGTTAGTTTGCATGGTCGCTATCTTGCACCGCCCCTAACTACTTCTTAACTCTATTTTACCGGCTGTTTAGTCGTCTTCATCTGTTGTTTTGAGGAAGATTTTACTCAGCTTAGACGATTTGGACGCCTCCGTTTCTAGATCTTTCTTTATTCTGTGCTTTTGAGCTACATATTTGCGCTTTTAAGCCATTTTTGTTTCTGACGTTTTTATTGGATCAAGGTGTCGCTGCCAGGGAGTCAGAAGATGATCAGATATTCATTAACCTGCAGGCTGTACTGTGCTGCTGCGAGAAAATCATATACTGTATATAAAAAGAGTTTAGCTGTGGTAAAATATAAAATCAAAAGAATGGAGGTGCTTAGTATTACCTCAGGTTAATACCTCAAACTATTACCTCAGCTAGCTCAGAAAACTCAACATCACTCCAGGTAGGCCATAGACGGGGGGAAGAGTGATGTACAGTTGGTGCAAAGTACAGCAGAATATCAAGGATCAGAAATGCAGAGCTGTCGAATTCAGCAGGTGTCAAATATCACTACTGTGTAAAACAATATAACTATCTTAACTATTGTGCACACAAAAAAGAAATCTACTACCATGTAACAATCCTCATCTATCTCTAAGCATGTACAATAATAAATATAAATCTCTCAGAATCTTCAACACCCTACATCACTCAAGGCCAGAGAATAGCTTAACACTATTTATTCCTGATTCAGCGATGTCTTACACCTGCTCCCTGTAAAATATATTTTTTAGCAGATGATCTTATCCAGAGCAAGTGCCTTGCCCAAGGACAGAACATCATATAGCCACAGCCAGGAATCGAACTCGCAACCTTTCGATCACGAGCCCAACACCTTAACCGCTGAGCCACGTGACTGTAAAAAACCACAGACAGCCTGTCTGGATAATATGAGTGTCAGGCAGGTGTGGGATGGGCTGTCAGACTGTGTTTACCCTTTCCAGGATGTGTTTAAGCCACTTCATGTGGACTGGGACCGAAGGGACATGGTCCTGTCTTTAGACATGCACACAGTGTTAGGGCGAGGTTGGCAGAACAAGCAGAACAAACACAGCATCTGTGTGTGTACTGTCACTGTGTCACTGTCATCTGAGCTCTCCACCGAGTCACAGCATTTTCATACTGGGACAACTGACTGTACACACACACACACACACTGTCACACACACCTTAAGCAAACTCATCATTTTCTCAAGAAGGTCACATCTGTTAGCTTAACCAAACATCAAAGTTAACAGAAATCCATTGAGATAGAGTCTTTTGGCTTCTGAAGAAACTCAATTTTGTCTTTGCATGAACAGCTAGAGCACATATTGGGTGAAGGTGTGTGTATATCCGAGTGTGGGTGTGTGTAAGTCTGCTGTTGCAAGTTTGTGTTTGTTTGTGTGTACCTGTGAGTGTGTATGCATGTGTGTGTGTGTCTTTAAATGTGTGTGTGCGTTTGTGCAAGTGTACGTGTAGGTGTGTGTTTGTACACATGTTTGTGCACACCTGTGGGTGTGGTTGTGTGTCTGTATATGTGTATGTGGTTAGATGAACCTTTATTTGTCCTCCAGGAGGTGGAAATTGCAGCAAATTATGTGGTTGTATGTGTGTGTAGTTGTGTGTCTGATGCGATCCTTGTTGTCTTCCTCCAGACCCTACAGAGTGGAACTGTGGCCACGTCCAGAAGTGGCTCCTCTGGACAGAGCACCTGTACCGGCTCCCTCAGGCTGGCAGAGCCTTCCAGGAGCTCACAGGAAGGGACCTGTGTGCCATGACTGAGGAGGACTTCCGTCAGCGCTCCCCCCAGTGTGGAGACACCCTCCATGCACACCTGGACATCTGGAAGTCAGGTGAGGGGCCTCCTGTTTGCTCTGGGGTTCCAGATGTCGTATGGTAGAACTATTTTCGCACCCTAACATAGATCTTTATCAGTTCTTGTATTTTACATGCTTCCCTGCAATTTACCCGACTGCGAGAGAAATAAAGGATTGTCTTAAAATAGCTGAACGTGTCTGGTTCTCTGTCCCAACGCTTTATCTCTCTATCTGTCTCTCCACCCTTTATTTCTCTCCCTCTCTCTCTCCAGCTGCTTGGATGAAGGAGCGATGTTCAGGTGGAGAAGCCAAACTAACAGGTAGGACTTTCACCTTTTCAACTTTCTATTCTCGTGTCCACCAAGACGAATCCCTCAACCACAGCTGACGCCTTGTGTGTGTCCTTTTGTGTGTGTGTCTGTGTGTGTGTGTGTCTGTGTGTGTGTGTGTGTGTCCTTTTGTGTGTGTTTCTGTGTGTGTGTGTGTGTGTGTGTGTGTCCGTGTGTGTTTGTGTACCTTTGTGTGTGTGTGTAGGTGGTGAGGACCTGTGGTCAGAGGCAGACTCCTCCTGTACAGGACAGCCCATCCACCTGTGGCAGTTCCTGCGGGAGCTGCTGCTCAAACCACACAACTACGGCCGCTGCATCCGCTGGGTCAACAAGGATAAAGGTAGCTCTGCTAGCATCAAGGTGGAGGTAGCTCTGCTAGCATCAAGGTGGAGGTAGCTCTGCTAGCATCAAGGTGGAGGTAGCTCTGCTAGCATCAAGGTGGAGGTAGCTCTGCTAGCATCAGGGTGGAGGTAGCTCTGCTAGCATCAGGGTGGAGGTAGCTCTGCTAGCATCAGGGTGGAGGTAGCTCTGCTAGTATCAAGGTGGAGGTAGCTCTGCTAGTATCAAGGTGGAGGTAGCTCTGCTAGCATCAGGGTGGAGGTAGCTCTGCTAGCATCAGGGTGGAGGTAGCTCTGCTAGCATCAGGGTGGAGGTAGCTCTGCTAGCATCAGGGTGGAGGTAGCTCTGCTAGCATCAAGGTGGAGGTAGCTCTGCTAGCATCAAGGTGGAGGTAGCTCTGCTAGCATCAGGGTGGAGGTAGCTCTGCTAGCATCAGGGTGGAGGTAGCTCTGCTAGCATCAGGGTGGAGGTAGCTCTGCTAGCATCAGGGTGGAGGTAGCTCTGCTAGCATCAAGGTGGAGGTAGCTCTGCTAGCATCAGGGTGGAGGTAGCTCTGCTAGTATCAGGGTGGAGGTAGCTCTGCTAGCATCAGGGTGGAGGTAGCTCTGCTAGCATCAGGGTGGAGGTAGCTCTGCTAGCAGCAGGGTGGAGGTAGCTCTGCTTGCATCAGGGTGGAGGTAGCTCTGCTAGCATCAGGGTGGAGGTAGCTCTGCTAGCATCAAGGTGGAGGTAGCTCTGCTAGCATCAGGGTGGAGTTAGCTCTGCTAGTATCAGGGTGGAGGTAGCTCTGCTAGCATCAGGGTGGAGGTAGCTCTGCTAGCATCAGGGTGGAGGTAGCTCTGCTAGCAGCAGGGTGGAGGTAGCTCTGCTTGCATCAGGGTGGAGGTAGCTCTGCTAGCATCAGGGTGGAGGTAGCTCTGCTTGCATCAGGGTGGAGGTAGCTCTGCTAGCATCAGGGTGGAGGTAGCTCTGCTAGCATCAGGGTGGAGGTAGCTCTGCTAGCATCAGGGTGGAGGTAGCTCTGCTAGCATCAAGGTGACTCTGTTAGCTGTTATTTCTTCTCTTGTCTTAAGTAGTAAAGTCAGTTCCTGTGTTTTCACCGCCCTTCTCTTCATCTTCCAGGCATCTTTAAGATCGAGGACTCGGCCCACGTTGCTCGGCTGTGGGGCCTGAGGAAGAACCGTCCGGCCATGAACTACGACAAGCTGAGCCGCTCCATAAGACAGTACTACAAGAAGGGCATCATCCGCAAACCAGACGTCTCCCAGAGGCTCGTCTACCAGTTTGTCCACCCGGTGTAAAGGAGGAAGAGGAGGAGGAGGAAGACAAGGAAGAGAAGGAGGAGAAGTTCCCTTTATACCTGGTGTGGAGGAAAGAAGGGAGAGATAGGAGGAGCAGAGGGAACCAGTGTGGGACATGTTGCTGAAGGTACCTTGTACCTGGACGTCCACTCTGCCTTCAGAAGGACGAGGTTGGAAGGACAACGAGCAGACTTGAACATGTGCACTGACCAGCCCCTATGTAAACCCCCCTCCTCTTACCACTGACCAGCCCCTATATAACCCCCCCCCCTCCCCTTACCACTGACCAGCCCCTATGTAAACCCCCCTCCTCTTACCACTGACAAGCCCCTATATAACCCCCCCTCCTCTTACCACTGACCAGCCCCTATATAACCCCCCCTCCTCTTACCACTGACCAGCCCCTATATAACCCCCCCCCTCCTCTTACCACTGACCAGCCCCTATATAACCCCCCCTCCTCTTACCACTGACCAGCCCCTATATAAACCCCCCTCCTCTTACCACTGACCAGCCCCTATATAAACCCCCCTCCTCTTACCACTGACCAGCCCCTATATAAACCACCCTCCCCTTACCACTGACCAGCCCCTATATAAACCCCCCTCCTCTTACCACTGACCAGCCCCTATATAAACCCCCCTCCCCTTACCACTGACCAGCCCCTATATAAACCCCCCTCCCCTTACCACTGACCAGCCCCTATATAACCCCCCTCCCCTTACCACTGACCAGCCCCTATATAAACCCCCCTCCCCTTATCACTGACCAGCCCCTATATAACCCCCCCTCCCCTTACCACTGACCAGCCCCTATATAACCCCCCCTCCTCTTACCACTGACCAGCCCCTATATAACCCCCCCTCCTCTTACCACTGACCAGCCCCTATGTAAACCCCCTTCCCTCACAACAGAGGGCTTGGAGACCCCCCTCTTACAGACGTCTCAGGGTCACCAGCAGTTTCCTGTTTGCATGCTCTGCCTGGCCTTTGTCAAGTCAAGTATAATTATCTTATCTGTTTTTTGTTTGCCATAAAGCCAAAAAGGTTAGTTTATCCTAATGAACGGATGTTTTTTTCTTGTGCATTTGAATGTGTGTGAATGTTTTTCTTAACCTAAATCATTCATCTTCATTCTACAGTGTACGTTGTTGGCCAAAACATTGGTAAAAGTGTGTTGTTTGTGCATATGTGTGTGTGTCTAAGAGAGTTTGGATCATCAGAGTTTACTCTGGGTTTGGCCCAGCGAGGCACCAGCCAGGCATTCATCACTGATCTCCACACTGGCTAAAGAAGAAGTTCCACTTCTATGAACCTTAAACAAAAACTAGAACTAAACCTGGGATCCACCTGAACTACACCTGGGATCCACCTGAACTACACCTGGGATCCACCTGAACTACACCTGGGATCCACCTGAACTACACCTGGGATCCACCTGAACTACACCTGGGATGATCAAAAATCCTTATCTCACAAATGAAATGACGCATTGTGTTTTTTTCCGTGTGACACATGGTGGATTGAAAGACTGCAATCCTACAATGACCTGTGGCCACAGAACACCTAGTTCAATAATTAATGTTTTACCACACAACACAATGGAGTAAGTGGTCCAGCATTCTCTGCTAGATGCGAAAGGTGCGAAAAGGGGCTGTGTCATGTTTAAGAGCGTAGGGAGGTACTGTTGGCTGAGTGTTGTTACGTTGTGATCACGTCAAGCGTTTACATTCTGCACATGCTCAGGATCAGACCTGGGGTCTGTACTACACATCAAGATTTGACGTTAAGGAGGTAACTGCAGGTTCAAGCCAATACAGAAACCCCTGGTTTAAACCTGAAGTTACCTGGTTAAAACCAAATCTTGAGGTAGGTCTGGACTAGGTAGGACTAGTAGGTCTGTTTAACTCTTACCTGTCTAACAGAGAACATTACCAGATGTCCTAAAAAGGTTTAATGAAATGAAAGTAAACTTTAAAACACCATGAACTTGTATAGAATTGTGTTTAGCATTTAAAAATACAAACTTCTAGGGGCATTACAGGTTACTGAAGTTCACAATACTGATACTTACCCAGGGAGCATCAATCTACTTTCACCTCAGTGCATCAATAAAGGACTCAAAACACAACAGTAAAGTCAAATGAGTCAAATTTAACTTGTAAACAGTAAAGTAAAAGTAGAACAACATGGAACACTGGATACAGCTGTAAACCAGCTTATTCGTTTTTTGATTGAACTGAGTAAATCTTTCTGCCTTCACTGTTTGAATTTACTATTTTTTATAGTAATTTTTACTATTTTTATTTTTACTATACTTTTTACTTTCAATCCTTTTTTCACACAAATATTTTTACTTTATACATTTACAAGCCAGGCTTGTTATTTAGATTTTAATCTGTATTTGGTGGCTAAATATATCAGAATAGTTTCTTGTCATTGCTTCTTGTCACTGTCTTCTCACATGTCAGCTAGTTTGCACATGTTTCCCTGCTCCAGCACACCTCATTATCAGGCTTCCAGAGAACTTGATAACGACCCTTCATTAGAATCAGATGTGTTCAGGACAGTGGCTCTCAAGGACCAGGGTTGGACACCCCCACCCTGGCCTGACCCAATCGCAATCACACACTAACCCTCCTTTTTATAGTATCAAATGACCACGAACTGATCAGAAACATTTGTACATTAACAGACATCCGCGCTCATGTCCCGTTAACATGGAGGGGGCGGGACTTATGATATATACTGCAGTCAGCCACTAGGGGGCCATAGAGATGTTCTGGCCACACGTGGTACCTCCAGTGAGTCTCTGCTCACCAGCGACCTCCAGTGGTCGATTCACATTATTACACAATTGCGCAATACTGAACAGCGTTCACCAGGAATGTACGATGATGATTAAGATCTACAGATGTCATCAATAACAAACCCTGTTAGATACAGACCAATCACGCCAAAATTGAATGATCGTTTTTTGATTACGTCTTTTATTTATCTATGATGCAGATTAACAGGCACTACAGTTGAGGAATTAACAGTCGGAGACACGCTACTCTACACAGACTAATATTATTTTCCGCAACAAATGCTAACCGATTTTCCCCAACATTTGTTTCAGAAGGAAAGATATGGGTTACAAAGCGTATTTAAATATTCGCCATCCATTATGGCTTTACGTTGGTTTGTCACAGGACACACCATTGTTGCAGCATCGATTCACAGTGGACTTTAAACCAACATGATTGTATACACGTTTTTACACATGTGAACAATATGTCGTTTTCAATACCGTTTTAATGTCGTTAAAATGTCATGGCATAATCATATATGGACAGCAAATTGTGAGAAAATTGCACACTTTATCTGTCAAAGGCCTTGTGTCCATACATGTAGAGTCTAAAGCAGTGGTCCCCTGGTCCTCAGGGCCCCACTGTCCTGCTTGTTTTAGATGTTTCCCTGCTCCAACACACCTGACTCGAATAAGTCATTATGAAGCTCAGCAGAAGCCTGATAACGACCCTTTATTTGAATTCTACAAATGAAGCGTTGCAGACATTTCCTAATTAGACATAAGACTTGATGAATTCAAGACAATCTCATATGAAGTCTGGATCCTGGTCCAAAGACCTGCTTGTTTCCTCGAATGCTCTTCATCCGGCAGTTTCCCCATCAATATTTTACAGCAGGATCCTCTTTCTGCCTCTCTAGTAGTTTCTGAGTCAGTAAGAAAACACCAGGCCAGGCAGTTTAGAGAGGAGAGAGGGGCGAGAGAGGTAGGAGACAGGGAGGAGGGAGGAGAGAGGGTGAGAGAGGTAGGAGAGAGGGGGCGAGAGAGGTAGGCAGACAGTGAAGAGGGAGGAGAGAGGGGAGAGAGAGGTAGGAGACAGGGAGGGGAGAGGGGAGAGAGAGGTAGGCAGACAGTGAGGAGGTGAGGAGAGAGGTAGGCAGACAGTGAGGAGGGAGGAGAGAGGCAGGCAGACAGTGAAGAGGGAGGAGGGGAGGGGAGAGGGAGAGAGAGGTAGGAGACAGGGAGGGGAGAGGGGAGAGAGAGGTAGGCAGACAGTGAGGAGGGAGGAGAGAGGCAGGCAGACAGTGAGGAGGGAGGAGAGAGGTAGGCAGACAGGGAGGGGAGAGGGGAGAGAGAGGTAGGCAGACAGTGAGGAGGGAGGAGAGAGGCAGGCAGACAGTGAGGAGGGAGGAGAGAGGTAGGCAGACAGGGAGGGGAGAGGGGAGAGAGAGGTAGGCAGACAGTGAGGAGGGAGGAGAGAGGCAGGCAGACAGGGAGGGGAGAGGGGAGAGAGAGGTAGGCAGACAGTGAGGAGGGAGGAGAGAGGCAGGCAGACAGGGAGGGGAGAGGGGAGAGAGAGGTAGGCAGACAGTGAGGAGGGAGGAGAGAGGCAGGCAGACAGGGAGGGGAGAGGGGAGAGAGAGGTAGGCAGACAGTGAGGAGGGAGGAGAGAGGCAGGCCTACATCTCCACCTGTTTCCTCTCACTTCCAACAAGTCCTCCAAGGTATTTGAAGGAGGAACAACAAGTCTGGGAACACAGAGTCAACAGGAGAACAAATAAGCAGACATTGTCTAAAGCGACACTGTAGAACAGTAATGAGTGTGTTCTCAAAGAGTTGGTTTGGTTGTTAAACTGCTGAGCTTCATAGATTCACACGAGTAACAATCCTGGTTGTGTTTCTGACAAAAGTTTGTTTTGTTACTCAGAGTTCTTGAAGGTCAAGGAGTCGAGGTGGGTTAGTAATCAGAAGGTCCATGGTTTGAACCCCTGCTGTGCCAACATGTCGTTGTGTCCTTGGGCAAGGCACTTCACCCTACTGTCCTCAGGGGGAATGTCCCTGTAGTTGCTGTAAATAAGAGCGTCTGCTGAATGACTGTGTGTGTTCAGGAGGAGAGACAGACTGTATGTTCTGTAGTCTTCCTACTCTATGAGCCTGACATGGGGGGGGGGGGGGGGGGGGGGGGGGAATTTGAACTTTCGGCCTCTTGGTCTGCAGCCAAGTGCTCTAACCACTTGGATATTCCCTTTCCAAATGAATCCAATCCAGTCTTGGAGATCAGACGGAGTTCATATTACTACTTCATAGAACCACACATTCTCTGTCTGTGGACAGAGTAACTGGCTAGCTAAGCTAACTGACCATAACCAGAGCACCAGCACATGCAGCTGTGCAGGTTAACCTCAGGAGAACATGAGCACTGCATCGCTGCAAACCCACAAAGTAGAAGATCTAACGACTAACAAAACTCAACATAATCCCACAGAAGAACTGTACAAGCATCCAGAATATAAAAACAATCAAAACAAAAATAAAAATTATAATGTAATCAAATATATACAACACACATTGCATAGCTCATTCTTGCTATGCAGGCTCTACAGATTATACCACATTAATATCATAGTGTGAACAGACACAAATGGCATTTCAGCTACACAAGTAATCGAAATATATAGAACACAACAACTACACAAATAAAAGGGAGGCCCTCTTCAGCTGGGGTTGTAGGGGGGTCACACACACACAGGACAGTGGTCCCCAGTCGCCATGGGAACTGATCCATCCCATCCTGTGTGGTGATGAGTGAAGATGAAGTCTGATTGGCCCAGCAGCGGGCTAGCATTGCTCTTTAAGTTTAGCAACGTGCAGTCGGATTGGTCGGTTCAGTCTGTTAGCCCACCAATAGGGCAGTGTTCTCCATGGCGACAGGCTATATCGCCTCCACGTAATTGGCCGGGTACAACCCAGCTGCCCGCTGTCCAGACGACCTTTACACCAACCCTGCTCATCCTCATCCTCCAGTTTGGTGAGCTCCTCACCTGGGAGAGACCACAGACACAGACCACAGACACAGACCACAGACCACAGACACAGACCACAGACACAGACCACAGATCACAGACACAGACCACAGACCACAGACCACAGACCACAGACCACAGACACAGACCACAGACACAGACCACAGACACAGGACCACAGACCACAGACACAGACCACAGACACAGACACAGACCACAGACACAGACCACAGACCACAGACACAGACCACAGACCACAGACACAGACGACAGACCACAGACCACAGACACAGACCACAGACACAGACCACAGACACAGACCACAGACACAGACCACAGACACAGACCACAGACACAGACCACAGACCACAGACACAGACCACAGACACAGACCACAGACACAGACCACAGACACAGACCACAGACCACAGACACAGACCACAGACACAGACCACAGACACAGACCACAGACACAGACACAGACCACAGACACAGACCACAGACACAGACCACAGACACAGACCACAGACAACAAATTAAAATAAAACACAACAGACGCTGCTTCCTCTGTCCCTCTCCAAGGTCAGGGGTCAAAGGTCAGAGGGTCAAAGGTCAGACCACAAAGGTCAGGGGTCCTCACCTGCTTTAAACGTGAGCTCGTCCTGCTCCTGGCCGTCGTAGTCGTACAGCGCTCGTACCCGGACCCCTGCCCCCCCCGAGCCGTCCTCAAAGGGGTTGGAGCCACCGTTGGTGTCGCTGCCCGAGGAAGAGGGGGCAGCCTGGGGGGCGACCTGGTCCTCATCCGACCACTCCTGGGGAGTAGGCCTGGGTCTTTTCATAGCTGCTAACACTGGAGGGGGGGGGGGGGGGGAGACACATTGTCAAAGTCCAGCTCCTACAGAGCTATTTCAGATCCACAGTTATCCCAGACCACATCCCTCAGACAGGAAGTGGTCAGAGGTGCGTACCTGCCCCGGTCGCTGGATGGGCCGTGATCTACAGCCGCTGTAACGTTGGTCAGCATGACGCCATCGATGGGCTTCTTTATTTTCTCTCTTTTACTGATCATGTGGGACAGTTCTGGGTTATACTCCTGCAGGACATACAGGGACTGTTATACACCTGTTATACAGACTGTTATACGCACTGTTATACAGACTGTTATACAGACTGTTATACACACTGTTATACAGACTGTTATACAGACTGTTATACACACTGTTATACCGACTGTTATACCCACTGTTATACAGACTGTTATACACACTATTCTCCATTCTGGTACCTCAAACTGGGGCCAGTTCATATGCATGCCCGGGCCGTGGTTGTTGCTGAACCACTTCAGATCTTCCTGTGGGCTGGCAGACACGATGCTGTGCTCCAGTTCCTGGTACACAGACACATAGCTGCACACACACAGACAGACAGAGAGAGAGAGAGACAGGCAGACAGAGAGACAGGCAGACAGGCAGACAGGCAGACAGAGAGACAGGCAGACAGAGAGAGAGAGAGACAGGCAGGACAGGCAGACAGGCAGACAGAGAGACAGGCAGACAGGCAGACAGAGAGACAGGCAGACAGAGAGAGAGAGAGACAGGCAGACAGACAGAGAGAGAGAGAGACAGGCAGACAGAGAGACAGGCAGACAGGCAGACAGGCAGACAGAGAGACAGGCAGACAGAGAGACAGGCAGACAGGCAGACAGGCAGACAGGCAGACCAGAGAGACAGGCAGACAGGCAGACAGGCAGACAGAGAGACAGGCAGACAGGCAGACAGAGAGACAGGCAGACAGAGAGAGAGAGACAGGCAGACAGAGAGACAGGCAGACAGGCAGACAGAGAGAGAGAGAGACAGGCAGACAGAGAGACAGGCAGACAGGCAGACAGAGAGACAGGCAGACAGAGAGAGAGAGAGACAGGCAGACAGGCAGACAGGCAGACAGAGAGACAGGCAGACAGGCAGACAGAGAGACAGACAGGCAGACAGAGAGACAGGCAGACAGAGAGACAGGCAGACAGAGAGACAGGCAGACAGGCAGACAGAGAGACAGGCAGACAGAGAGAGAGAGAGAGACAGGCAGACAGGCAGACAGGCAGACAGAGAGACAGGCAGACAGGCAGACAGAGAGACAGGCAGACAGGCAGACAGAGAGACAGGCAGACAGAGAGACAGGCAGACAGGCAGACAGAGAGAGAGACAGACAAACACAGTTAAAGCAGAAGTTGATGTGTGTTGGTTCTTGTAAGGTTGAGGTGTGTGTATGTTGCTGTGTGAGTGTGTGTGCTGTGTGAGTGTGTGTGTGTGCTGTGTGAGTGTGTGTATGTGCTGTGTGAGTGTGTGTGCTGTGTGAGTGTGTGTGTGTGCTGTGTGAGTGTGTGTATGTGCTGTGTGAGTTTGTGCTGTGTGAGTGTGTGTGTGTGCTGTGTAAATGTGTGTGTGTGCTGTGTGAGTGGTGTGTGTGTGTGCGAGTGTGTGTGTGTGCTGTGTGAGTGTGTGTGTGTGCTGTGTGAGTGTGTGTGTGTGTGCTGTGTGAGTGTGTGTGTGTGTGCTGTGTGAGTGTGTGTGTGTGCTGTGTGAGTTTGTGCTGTGTGAGTGTGTGTGTGTGCTGTGTGAGTGTGTGTGTGTGCTGTGTGAGTGTGTGTGTGTGCTGTGTGAGTGTGTGTGTGTGCTGTGTGAGTGTGTGTGCTGTGTGAGTGTGTGTGTGTGCTGTGTGAGTGTGTGTGTGCTGTGTGAGTGTGTGTGTGTGTGCGAGTGTGTGTGTGTACCTCTGGTTCTCGGTGAGGTTCAGGTGGCGTTTGATGTCCAGTAGAACCTCCCTGAGGAAGCCCAGTCTCTTCTCCTCAAACTGCTGACAAGTGTCAAACACCAGCTCCATGTTCTCCATGTACTGAGGGGTACATTTCCCCAGCTCATCCAGAACACGCTCATACTTCTCCCTGGCCTGACCCCAGGAGCACCACCCAGAGGCAGGTCAAAGGTCAATCATTCACTCATTCAATGAAAATTTTCATTCTTTGACGTGGAAATGTCTCATTTATTTTACAGGAGGAGGGAAAGGAAGGAGAGGAGAAGGAGGGAGAGAGGGAGGTGGAGGAGAGGGAGGTGGAGGAGAGGGAGGTGGAGGACAGGGAGGTGGAGGAGAGGGAGGTGGAGGAGAGGGAGGTGGAGGAGAGGGAGGTGGGAGGACAGGGAGGTGGAGGAGAGGGAGGTGGAGGAGAGGGGAGGTGGAGGAGAGGGAGGTGGAGGAGAGAGAGGTGGAGGACAGGGAGGTGGAGGAGAGGGAGGTGGAGGAGAGGGAGGTGGAGGAGAGTGAGGAGGTGGAGAGTGAGGAGGTGGAGGAGAGGGAGGTGGAAGTGAGGAGGTGGAGAGTGAGGGTGAGGAGGAGCAGCAGATGTACTGCCGTGCTCTTCACCTTCTGAGAGTCCTGTTTGCACTTGTCCACCTTGTCATGCAGTTTCCTCTGCTGCTCAGCAGCCATGTTGGGCTCTGCCTTGCTGTTGGCCTCCCGGGTCACAGCCAGCTTCTCCTCCTTACAGGTCAGGTGGTACAGCTTCCTGGAAGCATCCAGCTGAGAGGGGGAGAGGGGGGACAGAAGGGGGAGAAGAGACACAATCAAACACAGATACATGAGGCTTCTCCAGGAAGCAGATGGAGGCAGGCTGGGAGTCTCTAGTTGACTACGATCTTCTCTCTCCACCACTCTCCTCTCTCTCTTCTCTCCTCCTCACCTCCTTCAGTTTCTTGGCCCAGGGTTTCTGGGCCTTCTTGAAGCCTTCCTCTGCCTCCTTGGTCTCCTTGAAGCTCCCCATCATCTGCTTGTGGTAGGAGTCCTTCTGCCAGTTCCCGGACCTTCTCAAGGGTCCTCGTTCATCAGGTTGTTCTTCACTTCCTGGTGAAGCTCGCTCACCCTCTCTGCCTCCCGTCATCACAGCTGACCAGGCTCTCTCCACCGTCCATACTGGGGGCCTGGGAGGGGTGGGGAGGAGGGAGGGAGGGAGGGAAGATATGGAGAGAGAGTTGGCGGGAGGAGAACCAGAGGGAGATAAAGAGAGAGGAAGAGTAACAGAAAAATGACAGAGAGAGGCAGAGAATTTAAGCAAAATTGAAAAACAGAACAATATCTTCTTCTTTTTTTATCCAAAGAGAGAACTGTTAACATTCAGTGTGCTGTTGATGTCCACAGCGTCCTGTTCTCACCTTTGTCCACCAGCTGCTTCCATCTCTTGGACCAGTCAGTCAGCTGCTGAGCGTAGGACTTCTCTATCTTAGCCCGCTCCTGAATGCAGCTCATCAGGTCGTTACAGATGCGGTGACCGTCATCGATACGCTCACTGTCCGCTTGTACTGACCCACCTGGCAGGGGGGGGGAGAGGACGGAGAGGAGGGAGGGAGACAGGGGTAGAGATGAGGAGGGATACCAGAGGGAGGAGATAGAAGCAGTGAAAGAGAGAGACGAGAACATCAATAAAGTGGTAGAACATCTGAGAGAGAGAGAGAGAGACAGAGAGAGAGAGACAGAGAGAGGAAGAGAGAGAGAGAGACAGAGAGAGAGACAGAGAGAGACAGAGAGAGAGAGACAGAGAGAGACAGAGAGAGACAGAGAGAGAGAGACAGAGAGAGAGAGAGAGAGAGAGAGAGAGAGACAGAGAGAGAGACAGAGAGAGACAGAGAGAGGAAGAGAGAGAGAGAGAGAGAGACAGAGAGAGAGACAGAGAGAGACAGAGAGAGAGAGACAGAGAGAGAGAGAAGAGAGAGACAGAGAGAGAGAGAAGAGAGAGAGAGACAGAGAGAGAGGAGAGAGAGAGAGAGACAGAGAGAGACAGAGAGAAGAGAGACAGAGAGAGAGAGAGACAGAGAGAGAGAGACAGAGAGAGACAGAGAGGAGAGACAGAGAGAGAGAGAGACAGAGAGAGAGACAGAGAGAGAGA